>CM045445.1:37705154-37944226 GCA_024666655.1 Dascyllus trimaculatus | reverse complement strand
TTTATCTCTATAGATGGTCTTAAGGCTGATTGTGAGGCGGAGGTCCTCCTGTTGCCTGGACACATCCGTGATCACGCTACTGGTGGGACACAACTGTAGCGGATTTCAGGTCAACAGTTTGTGGTAAACTTCCAGGAGTCATTCCAATACATGTGTGATGGGACCAGGGACGTCCTGGAGAACAAGGACGCTAATCAGCGCTTGTGTGTCCCTTTCCACCGTTGATGGTTGGTCACCATAACCCCGCCCCCAGCCCCTGACGTACTCGGTGCTTAGCTCTGGACCAGCAAAGAGTTGGTGCTTGGTGAGCTCCAGTTTTTAGAACCTGGAGTCGGTGCTTAGGAGGTGGAAACACAAAGAACTGGTGCCAAGTCAGGCTCTGGCTCTGAACTAGACCTGGAACCAGCTCGGTGGAAAAGGGGTGTAAGATCTTCATAGCTGCAGCTTTTACTGTTTGAACATCAATGCTGGTGGGTAAAAAAAACATCATGTCGTTGTAGTAGCAGCTCCAGAACTTTGCACAACTCTCCTTTTTCAATCAAATTTATCTTCTCGCTTCACATTTTTAAGAAAAATCTTAATATGTGCTTGTTTTTAATGGCTCTTTGTGGTTATAAGTGGTCTTAATAGTTCCAAGTTACAACTTTTACCTTGTTTTGCCATCTTATTTAGTTTTACGAATGATGTTTTTATCTTGTCTTGCTTTCTGCACATTTTTTGCTTTGTTTTATTTGTATTTTGGTTGCTGGGAAAGGTTGTACTCGGATCTCAGTGCCTTTTGTCATGCACTGGGGTTATGGTATCAAAATTCAACTGAATTCACTTGAACTGAAAGACAACCCACCACCATGCATACAGAAAATAGAACTATATTGACAGAAAACAACAAAATTTACCAACATTAAACACCAAAAGTAACGCAGGAACCTACGAAATCTACTAAACTCGCCATAATCATGTAGAATAAAACTCCATGAGGAAAAAAAATCCTGTTTTGAAGTAATTCATCGATCAACCAAAACATTAACTGACAAGTGAAGAGAACAACACAGATTTTAGGACAATAAAATAAACAAAGTCTAAAAAATCAAATAGACAAATAATAATAATAATACAGAAATAAATAAAATAAATATCTAAATAAGTAAATAAATAAAGAGAATAAAATTAGCAATAATATCAATAAAGTTAAAAAATCAAATAAATAATAATAATACATAAATAAAATACATATCTAAAGAAGTAAATACATAAAGAGAATAAAATAAATAAAGTCTAAAAAATCAAATAGACAAAAAGTAATAATAACAACAACAATAATAATAATAATAATAATAATAATAATAATGCATAAATAAAATAAATATCTAAATAAGTAGATAAATAAAAAGAATTTTAAAAAGTCAAAAAATTTTAATGGACAAGTAATAATAATAATAATAATAATAATAATAATAATGCATAAATAAAATAAATATCTAAATAAGTAAATAAATAAAGAGAATAAAATAAAGTCTAAAAAATCCAATAGACAAATAAATAATAATAATATTAATACATAAAAAATACAATAAATATCTAAATAAGTAAATAAATAAAGAGAATAAAATTAACAATAAAAAATAAATGAAGTTGAAAAAAATCCAACAGACAATAAAAATAGACAATAGTAATAATAATAATAATAAGACGAAGAAGAAAAATAATTTAAAAAGGGTAAGGTGAAGGGTGTGAGCTAAAAAAAATTTGAAAGAAAAAGTAACATTACACTGTGTAAGACCATGATTGTACTGTATATAATAAAACAGCAGATTGCATTACCTAGCTTCCAATGTTTATGCTAAGCTAGGCTAATGCAAACACTATAGCCTAGCAAAAGAAAGGCCTGCTGACTAATAGCTTAACTAGCATTTCCAGCTCAAACCCTTTACATTTATTGGTTTGCTCCGTTCAACCATCCTCCGATTAAGACTCAGGAACCCAAAGCAGGTCGAACCAGACAGAACAGGCAGATACAGACAAGTATGGAATCTACAGGAGCTGGTTTCCTACAGATTGATTCAGTTTGTTGACCGTCCTGTAGGAAGGAGATTCCCCAGCTTCGCCCTCTGAAGGTCCTTGAAGTTCACAACAGCTACATGTTTATGACTCTTCATCAGGAGAAAAAAAACCCCCTCGTTATCGATAATTGGAGAGGCGTCAGACAATCAAGGCACCTCAAGAAAACCCCCCTCAAAGCAGTATTAGTCACAATAACAAAGATCCATGGAGCCCTAATAGCGTCTATAACTCATAATTACCTTAATAACTGTTATTTTAGCTTGTTTTTCCTCCTTTGAGAAAGCACTGTTTGTCACTAATGGCATCTTAAGTTGAAATTGAGCACCTTGCCCAGAAGTAAACAGCATCTATCAATCATGACTTGAGGCCAAGTGTCAAAACACACAAAAGCCAAGAGTGAGTGTGTGTGTGTGTGATAATTATGCACACACTGACCATCTTGAGTTGTTTCAAACAGGCCATTTTTCATTTCGTAGCAAACTCAGCTGCTCCGCATCACCTTCATCGTGAGCGGCGTAACTTTGCAGGTCGGTCAAAACCAGACGGCAGTGAGAGATAACGGCAAAACACGGATGTCCTTTAAGCAGTTATCAGAAAAATTACACATCTGCTGGGAGATATGATCTTGTCTAAGGAGGGTCAAGTCACAAATCTTCATAGTTGGTTTGCAAGACAAGTTGAAAGACCTAAAAGTAACTGAAAATCAGATTAAGACTTCTGTTACGCCTATTTTAATAAAATAATGTCATGTTAATGGTGACTGCATCATCCCTGATTTTCATACTTGCCACGAAATGATCCCTTAAAATTGGTGGGTAACAAAAAAAAACCTTATTGACTAGAAAACCACATTATACAATTTAGCTGCACTGTGAGTCATTCAAAGTCCATTTAATTTAGAGAAGCAAGTACTCCTGCAGCCCAAAGTCATCTAATGAGTTGCTAAGTGTAAAACTAGACGGGGTAAATTACCTAAACTTGACAAAACAAGTTCAATAAACTGCATATATTAAGTTAAATCAACTGTTTAAAGTTTAGTTTGTTGATTCCAGTTGTTTGTAGGAGTCTTTCGTCTTAGTTTATTAAAGATCTGCGGCATCAGATAGTTGAGTTTTGCTTTTATTTATGCAGAACAGCAGTGAATATCTTGGTATTATCCCCGACATGGAGACGGGATGGATCAGGACCTGACAGCAGATCACACTAAGCTTTTACTCATTTCAAATTCATTGCATTTGTTAACTCCGCCAAGGAGGTTATGTGATGGCCGGCGCTGGTTTGTTTGCTTGTTTGTGTGCAAAATAACTCAAAAAGTTGTGGACGGATTTGGTTGAAATTTTCAAAAACGTTTGAAATGGGACAAGGAACAAATGATGACATTTTGGGACTGATCGGGATCACCGTCTGGATCCAGGAATTTTGTTCAATGTAAGTGTAACCAGGTGGACAATTAAATGCGGTTTACTCTGACAGCCACCAGAGGGCACTCTTGTTTTTGGGGTAACCCCCTCTGACCACATGACATTTTGGGTCTCCACGCGTCAGACAGCGACAGTGACGGAGTTCTCTTTCCTTCCTGAGCGACATACGCACGGTTGGGCCGGCATTCTTATCTCTGGTTGTCTAAGAAGCTGGGAGGCTGTTAGGAGCTGCCGCGCTAGAGGCCGCGCCTGTTCATTAGGTCGGATGGGGTGAAGGCCGCATTGTCGGTAGGACATTTGAACTGTATGTAATTACATTTGTATCTGTAACGTTCCATACAAAATATGTGAGTTGGGAGATTGTGTTGGGGGTGGACTGAAGCTCCTCGGAGGAGGTATGAACTCTCTGAGGGCTTAATATGAATTCACTGATTCAAATGTAAAGCAATGCCCAATTAATATTGCTACAAAACAATGCTATTCGATTTCTTTTCTAATGATTTGTAAATCATCGACGGAGGGAGGCACCATATAAAATATCGTCTAGGGCGCCACATTGGGTAGGGCCGGCTCTGGAAATACTGACAGAAGTATTAACACTGCAGTAGAAAAAGTCATATTGCACAGAGTTTTAAAATGTGCAAAACAGTCATAATTTGCTTGTAATAATATTATATTAGCCCTGTAATGGACTGAGCTGCTTTTAAGTCAGCTGGGACAGATCAACACCACAGATAGATAATAGAAACTACATTAGCTAAAGCACATCTTGCGGACACATGGACTAAAATAACTGAGCTACACTCTCAATTTGCCATCAATCTACATAAAAGAGCCTTTTGTTTATTGCTTGTCCAAGTCGTACGAATTCCCCGCATGACTTTCTGTTGGGACCGAAGCCAAACTAGCAATGTGGCAAAAACATGAGATTTTGGGTCTCCACGCGTCAGACAGCAACAGTGACAGAGTTCTCTTTCCTTCCTGAGCGACATACGCACGGTTGGGCCGGCATTCTTATCTCCGGTTGTCTAAGAAGCTGGGAGGCTGTTAGGAGCTGCTGCGCTAGAGGCCGCGCCTGTTCATTAGGTCGGATGGGGTGAAGGCCGCATTGTCGGTAGGACATTTGAACTGTATGAAATTACATTTGTAGCTGTAACGTTCCACACAAAATATGTGAATTGGGAGATTGTCACTGTCTGACTTTCATCTGTTTCCCTAACTTGTGTTGTCGCCATTTTCAAAGTGATGAAGAGGTCGTGCATGCTGTTGAGGAGAATCTTATGAAGCTTGAACATCGATGGACTCAGTGGGCTAAAGTAAAAGGAGACTATTTTGGAAAGAAATTGCAAAAACAATCTTTTTCCTGTGACGTTTTCTGCTGAAGTACCCTCATATCAAGCTTTAAATTTCATCTTTGAGCTGACTTCCTGTGGGTTCACCCTCCACTACATCCCTGCTCAACGGGCCTCGGTTAAAGCCCACATCTTCCCCGACTCAGAGCTCCTCGGAGGCAGACGTTAGCATTTACAGAAGGACAGGCAGCGAGGCGTCGTCCAGATAATGAAATGAATCCACGTTTGATCCTCTCGTCATCTCCCGGTAATTGTTCTTGATTCCCCCTTTGTGTTTCACGCTTGACTCCCCACTCATATCAGGGCCGGCGTATGAAGACGTGCTCGTTCCCCCTATCAGTGACAGCGCAGCTCAGTGATTAACAAATTAAGGATCTCCTTTGCCTTAATCTGTCTCGAGGCTTCTTTTTTTTCCCTTCAGCAGAAACATGTTTGGCAATGACAGCACCTCTGCTCCCGTATTTAATTGGATTAGAGGGAAGTCGGGATTAATACGCTCTCAGACGGAGCGCCGGGGAGGGCCGGACGAGGGGAAAACAGGTGATGAGGCCGTTTCTGAATTACCTTATCAACTTCTTTTACTGCGCCGCGGAGACGTGGAGGATTTCTTTGGCGTGGACTATCATGGGAGGATGTGAGAGCCCGTGTGAGGGCGTATGGATTAATCCGTGGAAACATTAGGCTGAACCGATTAATGTCAAAGCGGGAACACTTCCTGATGTTCAGCGGTGGGGATGTGGGACAGCGCACGGTTCCATTACATCCCCTAGTTTAGTTTGAATAACACGATGGGATGTTTTGCACTTTTGCTTAATATCTTTCAAATCTAGAAGCGGAAGAAGTATTCAGATCATGTACTTACCACTACAGCAAGGGAAATCCCACTTATATTAGCAGCAAAATGTAGTTAAGGTCCTGATTTGGTCCCTCTGACTGATATATTACAATATATATCATTAATAGATGATTATTGGGTGCAGCAGGTTTGAACTACTTTACATAAAAGATGAATCCAAGGCCTCCAAACATGATTAATGGGTTCTGATGCACAGATCTGCTCCAGTTTTTCTCTAATATTCGGTCTTCGGTGAGATATTCCATCATATTGGAACATTTATTGAAATTAAATCCTGTGAAAAGTTTAAAGGGGGAAAATCCAAATTTAATGCAGCTGTTAACAACTCATGGACATTGGAAATGTGAGACCGACTGAAGCCAGAAAAGTTGGAAACCAATGGCTTATTTTTTGATATGTTGAAGTAACTTGTATTTTAAAAGCTTGTTATATTGTCCATTGTGTGAAATTTGCATTTTAAAAGTGGTTTGAGCTGCAAAATACAGTACAAAAAGGAAGATGCACCATCCAACCACAACATCCTGACTACTGACAGGTGAAGTGAATAGCATTGATCATATTGGTACTATGTGGTGTTCTGATGGAAAACCTTCATGAGACGTAGACGCCCAATTAAACATCGTCCCACAACAAACACACTCCCTCATGCTGATGGAAATCCCAAATGTCACTGGAGGTAAATGCTCCCCACCACATGGCAACAACATCAACCAATCAGGAACATGTTGAGGAACATGACAATGGTCCAACATGTTGATTTGACCTCCAAACTTCCTACACCCCATTGTGATCAAGCATCAACAGGATGCAGTGGAACAAGTTGGATTGACAGAGTCCCCACTGCACAAGCCAGAGTACCCAAAGGATCCAGTGGTTCCAGACCCCATAGGACACCCTGAGAGGTCCTCTGGTCCATGCCCAATGGTTCAGAGCATTTTGGACCAACACAGTATTAGACAGACGGTCTTAATGTTATGGCTGATCGGTGTATGTCCATCTGAAATGTAGTAGAGTGGAAGAAAATGGCCAAAACTTAAGTACAAGTACCTAAAATTGTACTTAAAATCAGTACTTGAGTAAATGTAGCTTGTTCCCTCCCAACTATTGTTCAAACCTGATGATTTGTACGCTGCTATGTGGTTAAAATTCAGTGTTTTAAGCAGCTCAAGCCAAATTTCCTGCAAAAAATTATGTTTTAATGCAATGATTTCTCTTAACCTGTCACTTTTCATCTAGTGTCACTGTAAGATTTGCACTGGTAGGTTCATTTACTCAAGTACTGGTTGCATTTAAAAGAAATTTGGTGCATAAATTTCTAGTCCTGTGCTCAGAAAGTGGAATTATATTGCAGGATTTTCTCAGTTCAAACATAATTCCTTTCAAATCTGTGAATTACACTTTGAAAAGTTTACCTGGTTGTTCTTTCTCGTGTCTCTTGATCCCCGAAATGCGTGCAGCTGTGCCATTTCTCACGCTTCTATTCAATAATCGAATGCAACACTAATTATGTGAAGACAGAAACAACGGGCCTCCTGTGGCAGCTCACTCTGACAACACAACAGATCTCATATTAATGCCTGTGTTAAATAAAAGAGCACAACAATTCAAATTAAACAGGGATGCTTTTACGGCTTTGATGGTGTTTATTCCTGCCAAACAGTGTTGACTAAATCTGAAACACGTTAGCAGCGATAACTTGTGGTCTTTATTTTTAGTGCTTTTCATGCTGTGACAGATGAAATCAAGGCTTCATTAAAGATCATGTGGAGTCAAATCGTGTTTTTCTCCTGTTGTTTGGATTTTAAAAGATGATGGGAAGGAAGGGAGGAAAGAAAGGAAGGAAATGAATCCGGGTTTAAGTGCAGGTCATTGTTGAATCGTCTTCTTCCTGCCTACAATCACGTCATCTCATTTATATTTGGACTCCGACTTACATCTTTTCTGATTTCACCGTCTCTGTAAATTCTGTCCGCTTCAGGATTATGACTTTTTCCAGTCCTGTAAACAAAGAGTAAACACCGAATCCACAGTATTTACTGTGGTTCGACCGTTGCAGCAGCAGAAACAGTCGTGGAGCTGTTTCTATGACCCGTTTCCACAGAGGAGTCGTAAAAACACAAGAGCTGGGCAGCAGATTTCCAACAAGTGCTTCCAAACTCCACAAGAGAAAACTCTGTGGAATTCACGATCCGCTCCAGAACAATCTCATCCCACAGATTTCGCAACACCTCAGTGTAAAAGACACAACAGGTTAAATAATTTACTGCTAGATTTACACTTTAACTCTGTACTGGAATAATCACTGCTGGAGTGAAGCCTAGAAAACAAGTATACTCTTAATTTAAGGCCCCAAAGTGTTCTCTTTTTTGTTTATTCCTCCAAGTGTTATAAATAGAAACATGTTCTCCCACTCTTATATATTTAGTTCATCCAAATATGGACCAGTAGTACTTATATACTGTGATTTAACTTCTGCACAAAGCAGTCTGATGGTTACAGCCTAGCTCTAAAAACTTTATGATCACAGGTTCAATTCCAGCTGTTCAGTCTTTTCTCTTTATGTTTCTATTGTCATTTTTGGTATTTGGACCCAAATAACTTTTGTAAAATGATCAGAAAGTCGCACAAAACTCCACAAAAAGACTTAAAACAACCTCTAAAATATACAAAACCTCCACAAATAGACTCAAAACAACCTCAAAGAGACACAAAACCTCTACAAAAAGACTCAAAACAACCTCAAACAGGCACAAAACTCCATAAAAAGACTTAAAACAACCTCAAACAGGCACAAAACCTCCACAAAAGACTCAAAACAACCTCAAACAGGCACAAAACCTCCACAAAAAGACTCAAAACAACCTCAAACAGAAACACAAAACCTTCATAAAAACCTTCAAAACAACCTTGAAGACACAAAACCTTCACAAAAAGACTCAAAACTACCTCATAAAGACAAAATCCCTACAAAAACATTCACAGGAAGACTCCAAACAACCTTAAAGAGACACAAAGCCTCCACGAAAGACTTAAACTAACCTAAAAGAAACAGGAAACCTTCACAAAAACACTCGAAACATCGTCAAACGCTTATAAACAACCTCTAAAATACACAGAACCTCCACAAAAAGACTTCAAACAAGCCCAAAGAGAACCTCCATAAAATCTTCAAAACAACCTCAAAGAGACACAAAACCTCCACAAAAGACTCAAAACAACCTTGAATAGTTTTACTGCTTTTAAATCAGCTAAAAATAACTATTTTACACATGCAAAATATTTTAAACTGTTATTTCACAATTTTTCTTCATTTGTTAGAGAAAACAAAAGAAAAAGAATCAATCAACATATGAATCCTAAAAAAATTTAAATAATGTCCACATTAAAAACTGGTATTTTTACAAACAGTAATTTGTCTTTTTACAATGTTTGAACATAAAATTACAGTTTTACTTTATTTAAATCAGCTAAAAACATTATTATTTCACAGATAATTGCTGTTATCTGAAACAAAAAATGTGTATTAAATATTTAAAAATGCTAAAAAATTCTTTTTTTTTTGTTTTATTAGAAAAACAAAATAAAAAATAACAATTTACATGTTAACCCTAAAAACTGTAAATAATGTCCACATTAAAAATCTGTTTTTTTTTACGTTAGAGTGTGTGATTGTAAAATACTGTATTTAAATCAAGTAAAAATGTCATTATTTTGCAGATATTTGCTGTTTATTTCTAGCCTTTGTCAGTTTTTTCAGTGTTCCACCATTTTAATGTATTTTTTCTGGCACTTTTTATTTTTATTTTTATTTTGTGTGTTTTTTTAACAGTACATCTCTCTGACATTGGAACACTGAACATCCAACAGGCTCATAAAGACTTCACTCTGCTGTCACGTCCTAAATTCTCTTGTCATGTTGACGTCTATGTGATATTACCCACAAGCCCCTGCTTTCCACCTGGCCTTCTCCCTAACCTGAAGCAGCCACTACCTGCTTCCTCTCAGACGTCGCCGCTGGTCTGTAAAAAACACACAACCATCAGTTTGCATCCATCTCCGTCCTGTTCCTCCCCCTCCTGCCTCCCCCTCCTCACCCCTGGGTGCTTTATTTACGGGGCTGACATGCAGCCTCGTCCGTCAAAGAGGCACCTGCTCCTGGAGACTGTTTGCTCACCTTCCCGTCCACATGAGTGTCAGCAGGCTTCTCTCTCTTTGCTTTTCCTCTCTGATGAAACGTCTCCAGGCTGACGGCTGAACGCTCTGGAAAAGTCACGCAGTTTCATCACCGCCTCGCGTCCCCCCCCCACGTTTGTTTGGACTCTGTGTGTGATGATGAGTGTGTGAGTCGGGGATTCAGAGTGTTGCTCAAGGACGCTGAGAAACGAGTGAGTCCTGACTGACGCGCTGCTCATTAAAGCAGACACTGATCCTGGAAACTTCCAGGCACCTCTGAGGTCCAACTTCTCAGTGCAGGTCTCTGTTAAACAAACCCAGACTGTGATTCATTACAGCTGTTTTATACAAACCTGTAGCGTCTTTTTATAGTAGTTTAACTGATTTAAAACCCTCCAGCTTCATTCATGTCCATTCACATGCATTCAGGTTTACAGAGCACCACTTCTGTCTGTTATGTTTTGGAAATGCTAATTTTAACTCAGTTGTTTTTTATTATAACTTTTTATTATAATTTTTTTCTATTTTTTTCAAAGTACTATTTTGTTCTTACAGGGCCACAAATAACTAATTAAAAATAATTTAAATTTGACATTTACATGTGAATGAAACTCTTCAAACTGGACACATTAGACAATTAATTTCTATTATTATTATAATGATTTTTTTTTTAGTGTCTAGATGATTTTTTTGACACTTTATTTATTTTAAGTTCATTTTATTCTCCTTTACTCTTTCTTTATTTACATATTTATTTTAATTACTTACTTTTACTACAACTATTATCATTTTTTGTCCTGTGTTTACGATTTAACCTCTATTTTTCTTTTTTTTATTATTATTAAAAACTATTATTATTTCTCATTCGAACATGGATGTAACATTTTATAATTTATAAAATATGATATAATAATAATAATAATAATAATAATAATAATAATTATTATTATTATTATTATTATTATTATGATTATTATTATTATTATCGATAATTTCACATAATAGAATTTTACCAATTTATTTTGAAAATCTTTTACCATATTTGGACTGACCAGCCTTGGATGTGGCATTTTATCATTTTATAAAATTTGATATAATAATAATAATTATTATAATAATAATAATAATAATAATAATAGTAATTATTATTATTATTATTATTATTATTATGATGATTATTATTATTATTGATAATAATAATATTATTAATATTATTATTATTATTATTATTTATATTGAGTAAAATTGTATTATGTGAAATTATCAGTAGCAATAATAATAATAGTAGTAATAATAATAATAATAATAATAATAATAATGATAATAATAACAATAATAATATTAATAATAATGTTATTATTTGTTGATAATTTAATAAAATAAAATTTTACACATTTATTTTAAAAATCTTTCACCATGTTTGGACCGACCAGCTCTACCTTGTTCAGTGCACTTCCTGAGTATCTTTATTTATTTATTTTTTTATTTTTTTATCCTGTCTGTAAAGTGCTTTGATATGAGATTCTTTGAAAGCTCTTTAACTGCAGCATTTTCTGCCAAATCCAACCTTTAAACATTTGCAATAAACTTCTTTTTAATTTTACTTTTGTCTCAGAGTAAACTGACTGTTGATGCAGGAACTGAAGAGTTTCTGCGTCATGGTAAAAAGACTGTATGAAAAATGTATAAAAGAAACAATAACTCTCTTATTTAACCAGATAAAAATGGATAAATGTATAATAATGCATCCAGAATGGTACCAGAGGTGAAATAAGGGAAGGACAATAAAGGAAAAAGGCCTCCTGACTTCAGGTCAGAAGAATTACTCTACGTGCTGAAACACGCTGCCTCCTGCCGTGTTACATACAAGCTTCTGCAGAAATCACTGAGGAACTTCACCATGTTTCACCAGAGTTCAAACGGAGGTCCTGCGAACGCGCTAGCTTCAGTGGCATCCGGACAAACGGAGTCGGCGGTGCTGAAATGCATCAGGAAGCACACGAGTGACGCAACCATGTAGTGGAAACATACAGCTGCAGAAAGAGGAAGAAGCTGGTTAACAAGAGGAGAATATAGATACTGGAGCTTTAAATAGTCAGTATGGGAGCAGCAGCTAAAGACGGACTCTGAGTCACTCCTTTCTTTGAGATACGTCTCCATATTTGGCGGCGAGGACTAAAACATGTCGTAAAAAATCCCAGACGTCAATCATTAACCGCCAATAAACACCACGATGATGAAAACGCGTCGTCCTGCGTGGCCTAATCGTCGAGACGCGGTGGGAAAACCAACACAGGACGCGCTCGGACGGGGTTTTTTACTTCCTCAAATTGTGCAGTTTCCCTTTATTTTCAGGATCTTTTGGTGGGAAGCGGCTGACGCTGGTTCAGGTGGTGACTGCGTGTTCGTGAGTGTGATGGGAAACAACACATGAAGCAAGACGCTAGATTAAAGTCAAAGTAAAAACAAACATGGAGTATTAAAGCTGTAGTAGGCAGGAATCTGGAAAAAGGTGATGTGAGGGAAAATGTCCTTCTGGCTGTTTTCAGGCTTTAGAATACCTGGAAGCAGAACCAGAAGGATGAGCGGAAGTCTGAGCACAAGAAGACACTTGTGCTCAAAAACAAAGGATTCATCCTCCATGAAGGACCTAGGACCCCTAATCTGTCTCTATAGCTACCAGTAGCAGTGATTCCTAACACATCTCTGGGGGTCATCAGGTGGAAACCTCCCTTCAACGCTGTTTCTCCTACTTAGTCCCACGACACCTCCAGGAGGCTAGGAGGTGAACTCTGGAGTCCCAGAGTCGCCCCCCCTAGTGCCAGTTCACACTGCTCCTACACAATCCAACCAGCACTGCCACGTTCAACTGACCCAGGCCTGTTTAGG
Source organism: Dascyllus trimaculatus (assembly GCA_024666655.1). NCBI lineage: Eukaryota > Metazoa > Chordata > Actinopteri > Pomacentridae > Dascyllus > Dascyllus trimaculatus. The sequence continues at coordinate 37,931,474 of CM045445.1, read as the reverse complement.
AGATGCTCCAGGTAGTGACCAGTGCCAATGCTACCATTTAGCTAGCCGCTAAATGCTAATGTTAATTGCTAATTCAACCAGCACTGCCACATTCGACTGACCCAGCCCCGTTTAGGAGATGCTCCAGGTAGTGACCAGAGCCGATGCTGCCATTTAGCTAGCTGCTAATGCTAACTGCTAATTCAACCAGCACTGCTGCGTTCAATTGACCCAGGATTGTTTAGGAGATGCTCCAGGTAGTGACCAGTGCCGACGCTGCCATTTAGCTAGCTGCTAAATGCTAATGCTAACTGCTAATTAACCAGCACTGCCACATTCAACTGACCCAGGCCCATTTAGGAGATGCTCCAGGTAGTGACCAGTGTCAATGCTACCATTTAGCTAGTGTACATGTTACATGCTACTGCTAACTACTAACCGCTTAAAATATACTACTGACGGTCTCACCACCCACAAAGAGCCTATACAGCCAGACTCAACTATAATGCTAATGCTAATTGCTAAAATTTGCAGGTTTTGGATCGTGCAGTAAGCTAGCCCTGCTGGTTTTGTCAGTCAATCATAGATTTTAATGACGGTTCTCGTCTCCCTGAAAGCAAATGCTCCACCAAAACAACTCCACCGTCTCTATTTTGAGGTGACACCGAAGCATTCTTCGTTCTGAGCAAATACAAACAAGCCTGAACATCATTTCCCCCTATAGCAGAATGATAATTAGGTGCAACCAGACCATTACGCAATACAAAATAGAGCGGCTAAGCAAGATAAGTAATATACATTTTGACACCAAGATATTTCGTCTTCTTGCAAATGTATTTCAATTCCAAATATTCAAAATCACATCAGTGGACCCCGAATGCAACGATAAGGATCATTAACTGCTAATAAACACCACTACGATGACAACACGTCTTCCTACGTGGCCTACGTGGGAATCATTGCAGTTTTATGGTTCCTGAACTGTTTTTTTTGCAGGATCTTCAGGTGGAAAGTGGCTCGTGTTGGTCACATGATGAGAAACAACGTATAGCACAAACCAGGAGGGTGAAGTCAGAGGTGCACTGCAAAAACTCCACATCTTAGCAAGTTTATTTGTCTTATTTTTAGTCAAATTGTCTCAACCCACTTGATTTAAGATAAATTCACTTTCCACGTAACATTTCAGCAACATGGAGGGACGTGTTTTAAGACAACGCATCTTAAATATCTTGTTAAGTCAAACAATCTTGAAATGATCTTGTTTTAGTTGTATTTTACCAGAAACAAGGTTCATTTCATTTCATACATGTTTCAAGCTGAGCTGTTGTTTGTATGAGATAAATAATCTGGATTTAAGAAATAAACTTCACAGCTGCATGTGTAAAATGTGTTTTAAAAAAAACAAAGCAAATGTCTGCTTTTGAGTTAAAACACCTCCTTTTGGGCGTAGCTGGCTTCACCTAAAACACAACACCTTCAAATGCTGTCAAACACCACTAAATATTAGGATTTCTAGCCAACTGTGAGAAGACATTATATCTCAGAATGCTTCAATTAATCTGTGTGATCTTATTTCAAGTACAAGATGGTCTTAAATCTAGAGAAGAGCCGCGATAATACAACTAAAATAAGTTGAACACATCTCAAATTAAGAAGCTGACATTAAACTTATTAAATCTATTTAATTCTTTAGCACGTCTGGTTTATTCTAAGACACCTCAGCTTGACAATGCTGCTAAAATATAGCTTAAAATAAGTTTTCCCTGCTAATTTTAAGACCTTAATATTCTAAATATCATGTCTTATTTCAAGAAATCTGACCAAGCAGATTTTCACTTGTTCTATTGGCAGATTTTTGTCATTTATTTCAAAGTAAAAGTGTCTTGAAAGAAGTTTTTTGTTCTTGTTTTGGGAGCGGCATTTTTTACAGTGTAAACAAGCGACGTCGAGGCAGAAATCTGGAAAACTGTACGCCAGATTGAGCTGAAAAGCAGAAGTAGTTGCAGGTCAATTCACCAACCTCTGATGCAAACCTTCACATCTTTCTCTTGAACGCCTCTTTAGGCTCAGATTACATGATAAAACTACAGCTGAATTAAAGGTTCACGGTGTCCAGGGTAGAAATTTGTCTCCGGGACTTCAGAACAAGTCGCCAGTAGGAAGACGAGGTGTATCCGAGTGTGTTCAACATAAGAGGCAGGGAGGCAGTGAGCGGAACAAAGAACGACAAAGAGGACGAACAGCCAGAGTGCAGCCGCTGATGTGAGACCGAAGAGGACGAGGCTTTCTTCCAGTAGCTGTTGCCTCACATGTCGCTGCTGAACTCTGACGGGGGCTGATTGCTGAGCTTCATAACGACGCTCCCACAGCGCCCTGTCCCTCCGGGGGGAAAGACACTCTAAAGAAGCAGGAAGTCCACAAGCCTTGCTGTCGCTTAAGCCGGGCAACAAATAATCCGTCCAACCTCGTCACCTCTGGAGCAACCCAACAGCCCCTTCTCCTCCCTCCTCGTTCCACCAGTCCCGGTTCAAAACGCCTCGGGCGCCCCGGGCAAGATAGCGCGGAACAATCGCTGTGTTCACAGTTCATCTTGCCGATGTTTTTTCCAGCCTGTCACAGGAGTCTTTGCACTTTTCCCGGCGTTAGAAGAAAACTTGCTGGCACATTGTTGTTTTCAGTGGAGGGTTTGACCTGGCGCGACCCTGCAGGGGGGAGTCGGGGGTGGGGGGGACAGGTGCTCGGATTGATTGTACCGCAGCACAAACATGCCGCATTAAACTTTAACATGAGTACAGGCGTGTAGAGCAAAGATCGCACGCATGACTGGAGTATGGAAACACTTGTGATCATACATAACCTGTCAGTGACCTCACACATCTGCTGTAATGTTGCTGTTCTCTTCACCACTCTGTGCTTTTTTCAGAATAACCTCATATTGTATCTGATAATCGACTTTTCTTTCACCAGTCTGACTCAGCAGATGTAGATTTCATGATTCTCTGCAACATATTTCACGCAACATTCTCCTCTCCTTTCGCTATCTGTGTTACAATCTTTAAAAAAACCCTTTAAGCAGCAACCTAGACACTAAAAATGCCAAGTTTTGAAGATCTGAATGGTGCAATAAGGCAAACCTGCTTGGTTCTTTCATTGAATTAGCCATTTTATCAAGCGTTCACCTCCCTGCATGCACACACCGATCAGGCATAACACTATGAGTACCTTGTTGGTCCCCCTTATGTGGTCTAAAATGCTCTGAACCATTGGACATGGACCAGAGGACCTCTCAGGGTGTCCTATGGGGTCTGGAACCAGTGGATCCTTTGGGTGCTCTGGCTTGTGCAGTGGGGCCTCTGTCAATCAAACTTGTTCCACTGCATCTTGTTGATGCTTGATCACAATGGGGTGTAGGAAGTTTGGAGGTCAAATCAACATGTTGGACCATTGTCATGTTCCTCAACATGTTCCTGATTGGTTGATGTTGTTTCCATGTGGTGGGGTGCATTTTCCTGGGGTTTCCGTTTGCATGAAGTAGTGTGTTTGTTGTGGGACAATGTTTATTTGAGTGTCTAAGTCTCATCAAGGTTTTCCATCAGAACACCACATAGTACCAATATGATCCATGATATTCACTTCACCTGTCAGTGGTTTTAATGTTGTAGCTGATCTGTGTACGTCCCCACAAAACATTTCTCCTGTCACTACTTGGCAGGGACACCATTCCTGCATCCTGGGCTTAGCTCCGCCCAGCATGACTGTGATTGGTTTAAAGATAAACATGCTAGCCACAGCATTTTCCCCCCAGTGAGGTGCAGTCAGACCATTCTTCAGCACTCGCATAAGTCATTTAAGGCAGTGGTTCTCAACTGGTCCAGCCTCAGGACCCACTATGTCTCTATTAATAATGGATGTGACCCATATTTTTGAGGTTTGCTGTTCCTGTTAACAAATTAAGGTTTATTTGGTTGTAGTCTCAACGCACTTTGATACAACTTGGGAAAATTTTGGCTTATTTTTGCTTATTTTGGTTTATTTTGACACTTTTGTCAAGTTTTGGGGCATATTTTGGCCCATTTTGACAGATTCTGAGCACATTTTGGTTCATTTTTGGCTCGTTTTAGCATAAATTTCTCCACTAAGCTGGCAGAACCAAATCTAGAGGTAATAGTGGGCAACTACTGGTGTCACCACCACTAAATATCCTGCTACTGGAAGCAAACTGTGTCATAAGAAACACGTCCTTTAAAATAAAAGACTTTATACCACTACTTTTTTTGGAGGGGCATGCTTCTGCGACCCTCTAAAAATGGCTTCGCGACCCACTTTTGGGTCCCGACCCACCAGTTGAGAACCAATGATTTAAGGGACCTGTTCCCACTACTTAATTAAAGGCATGGTTGCAAGATACAAATTGAATTTACCAATTTAGATAAATGATTTAAGTTGCAAACAGTAGTTTGATGGATTGAGTTGACATAATAATGCTGCATCTATTTAATATCGTGTACAATTTAAACTAACATTTTTGCAGTAGTTGATTTAGAAACTAAATTCAAGTTGAGGTAACTTAATGAAACTGACTTGATAACTTAACTTTTCTTCACCTTGACTTCAGGATTTCAAATCTCCTTCCCTGTCTTTAAGACTGGTAATTAAAAATACCTTTGACTGGAGAAGAAAAGCTAACTCCACAAAGTTAAAATGGTTTGTCGGTTGAACATAATGTCACTAGAAATTGCCATAAATCAAAAAGACGGTTGCATTATTTTGTTTGTTTTGCTCAAACGTTATTTTGTAAAATGTTGCGACTCTTCTTTGAGTTGTCTGTAGCGTTAGCAAGTTAGAAATGTCAGATAAGCATCCATTTTCCCACTTATGAGAACAGATTTGATGCCTTAAATAAAGCTACATGAAGACTAACTTCACTGTTGTGGAGATAAATGTGGATTCCAGCATGCACTTATCCCAAAATAGCAGCAGCGTTGTGGCGTCCATGCGAGTCGGATGTGCTGCAGATGTCCTGGCGTTGGTTCGTGCAGCACAGGTAATTCCAAATATCCGGTGCATAATTAAATAGCAGCATTACATCCAGCAAGAGGCCGAACTGCATCCCCAAGCGACTGCTCTTACTTAGTTTATTATGAAAGGAAAAGTCTCGCTTTTATCGTTGCTGATCTAGGAAAGTAAATGTCGATGTCTTAGGATGCTGTTTGTGTTTTTGCATTAAGGTCATTTTAACACAAGATTAAGCCGAAGGGTAGTTGAGCAAGAGGCCCCAAAGGATGTTGCGATGTTGTTGAAGGGAACATGAGATTTGAAGTGCATGAAGGAGCTTTATTTGCACTATTTTCTAGCACTGGTTAAACAGAAGCATGCTAGGTATCAATATAAAACAGCTAAAGGACTGTGTGGTGCTGCTACATGTATGATTTTCCTTCCCCACACTGTACCGTCTTCTAATGGTGCTATTCTGTCTGACTGTCTTCCATTTGTTGTCGTTTCCAGCCTTCGGTTTCTGACGCTGCTTTATTTTTGCATTGCACCTTCCTCAAAAACACAATTAAGAGGCTGTTTGAGGAGTGAATTTCGGAGATGATTCCACTGTTACATATTTATGTGCATTTTGGATTCCATGAGATGCAACGTGACGCTGGATGTGATGAGATATTCATATCATCTGCTCCCCCAGTTTTGGCCGAAGCAGTGAAGAAATCCCCTCCTGTTCTCGGCGCTTTAATGGATTTACCTAAGCAGTCACACTTGACTTCACGCACGGACAGACCTCCTCACTCAACTTGACAAGCTTGCCGCTCTGCATTTACTCTGACGGCCAGGAGGATCTAACGCATGTGACAAACTCCTCAGACGGACCTCGGCGGTGCGGAGGGGGGAAGGTGGGACCTCGCCTGCTCCCCTCTCGGCGTCACATCTCTTGACAGCTGCCATTTTCAGTGCCGTGCTTCGCCCTCGTCGCCAGCCGACCGCCAAGTCCCCATCAGCTTCGCTTTCTCGCCGCCTTTTCCTGCTCAGGTTTCCAGAGCGCGGACTGGCAACAGCGGAGGGAGTTGGCGCGGCGTCGTCGCAGATTAGCCGCGAGGGCTTTGAGGGCCGGTGGGCCTCCAAAACCGAGCAGGACGGGAAAAACGACAGAAACATCCAGAGTTTAGTGCAGAGTCGGAGGTGAGGCTGAAGGGGAGAGGATGCTGCCTGATGCTGGGATGCTGATATGACGGCTGACACCGAGGTTAGGAAAACAGCCGGATCACAGAAACAGACGTACGGTGTGTTCGTACGAAGTTCTAATATGAATTTCAGTGAAATGTATTACGTGAAATTTCTCCTAGCAGACAAAATTGACTCTGAAAAAACAAAATTTCTTCAATATATTTTAAGAGTCATGCACCAAACTGGGCTGCACGGTGGCTCGGTGGTTAGCAGCGTCGCCTCACAGCTAGAAGATCCCCGGTTCGCGTCCCGGTTAGGACGCCTGGGATCTTCCTGTGTGGAGTTTGCATGTTCTTCCTGTGCAGCGTGGGTTTTCACCAGGTTCTCCAGCTTCCTCCCACAGTCCAAAAACATGCTGAGGTTAATTGATGATTCTAAATTGTCTGTAAGTGTGAATGAGAGAGTGCTTGGTTGTCTCTATATGTAGCCCTGTGATAGATTGGCGACCTGTCCAGGCTTTGTCCCCTGCCTTCGCCCTGAATCGACTTGGATAGACTCCAGTCCCCCAGCGACCCTACAGAGGATTAAGCGGTGTATAGATAATGGATGGATGGATGCACCAAACTTGTACTTTCTCTAGTTCTTGCTTCCTAATGAAGTAAACTAGAGTAACAATGGATCTACAAAAACAGTCTTTGGGTGGAAACAGTCGGTTTTTGAGGAAACTATCGCCCAGAAACCTTCAGTAGCTTCTGTTCTACAGCTATCACACGATCCTCCTGAGCAGACATGACGTTAAAGATGCTAAAAATGCCTGATTGGCTCATTAAGGGTTTGTTCAAACGGAAAGCAAAGAGTAATTTGCACAAGCTTGACCACTAACCCTCCAAAAACCAATGCGTTGGGCTGATTCACCAACTTATACCCAAGGTTTCTCCTTTGTTATCACTTTGTCCATTTCACCGCTTTCAAAATCTCCTTCACCATAGAAAGCAGCAATGAAATACCTCCATGCAGCAATCTAAAAACTGAAAATTTCAAGTTCTGCCAGGCAGGCCTACCTATGCTTACCTCCTGCATGCATATCTTCCAACAAAATAAGCTCCCCAGTCATTTTTTAGCAGGGACACCACCCCTGCATCCTGGGCTGAGCGCCTCTGAAGATGTTTGTGGTTGGTTTGAAGAAATACAAACACTCCACAGTGTTTTTTTCCACCCTTAGAGGTGCAACCAGACCATTCTCCAACACTAACCTTGCCTGCAACAAACAACCAACCACATCTATGTCTATGTGAGCCTGAGAGCTTGAACCATAAACAGAACATCTAACATGCTAACATATTATTGTTACCAAACTTCCAACCATATAATTGCAAGAACACACGACTTGAAATCACAATACAAACTTAGTTCAGTACAAAATGGCGGTTAAGCTGCTTTAATCAGTGCAGCTGAAGACTGACAAGTTTTCCTCTCTGGTCTTTCTGCAGCTGTGTTTGCTAGGACCTTTCAGCCTACAAACCTGTAGAGACTCGTATGCCTGAATTTAAACAGCCGATCCTGCCACCAGTGTTTGTATGTAGTCACTGTTTCCGACTTGGAGGTTTTGGGGCCGACTACATTTTTCCAGACCTAGTGCATGTTAGCTTGTTAGCCTGTGGACTTCATAGGGACCTCATGCCTGTTTAGTGTCTTGCATCTCGTTTTAACAGGTGATTTTCCATTGGAGGAACTCTGAGCAGACGTGAGGTGGCGCAAACATTTGCAGAACTGACCAGTGGAAGCAGACCTGTTGTTTCCTTTTTCTTCTGCTGCATTATGTAACATGCATGTGAGTTGGAAGGATGCTACTGTACTCTTGGCATCAACACAGTTATCACAGTAAGCTAAACAAGAGTAGCCCTTGATGTCATACTGTTGTATTTAGCTTAGCGTAGCCAACAGTTTCATGTTTTGGGGTGATAGTCAGTCCCTCCAGGAATTTGCGATGTTGCAATCGCAACAATTAACGCAAATTCAACCAGTCTCCATGAATTCTGCGCGACCTTCAATTTTGTCCAATCACCGCGACTTTTCCGCAATTTTGTCCCGCCTCCCGTGAGTTCCACCAATCACAGCAGTCCCCAGTAATGCACGTACGTCACCGGATTCACTTCCTTGTTTATGGTTTGAAGATACAGATGCAACAAAAACTACTGCAAAACAATTCCCTGATGTTCTTCACCAAAGCGGAGCTAAACTGCTTTCCCCCCGTGGAATATTGAGGTGGAACACAAACCAAAACCATCCACTGACAAACGCTTTTCTACCGTAAACATATCAGGAGAATGGGTGAAACCAGCGGACCACAGACCAGACAAACCACCGTGATGAAGCTGTTGCATCCAGATCTGTGGCAGCACTGAAACAATGAAGGTCAGTTAGATTCATTAACTGACGTGACGAGCTGTGAGCGTGTGTGTGTGAACACGCGTGTGCCAGGATGTGAAATTAACTTTTTAAACTTTTAACATTTTTAATGAATTATACAAAACAAAGAAAAAAAATGCAACTTTTGGACAATTTTTTACTGTCTCCCACAATTTTATCGCAACAAATACGCTTCAAACATTGCAACTTTCATCGCAATTTTTTAGAAAAGCTGCCGCGAATTCAGACATTTTAGGCCGCAACAATCTCAACAATCGGACTGACTAATAAAGCGTATTACACGTCTTCCACTGGGTGCCTGCATACCATATTTGAGCACCATAATAGTTGTGCAACACCCAACACTTAGGTTCAGACCCACTAACTGACTTCACCAAACTTTATTCATACATTTGTGTCTTTACGGTGACTTTATACGCAATCATTCAGTTTAAGCTTTGCAGACCTGCTATGGTTGTTTACTCTTGATTAATAAAATAAACTGGAGCCGTCAATTGGTTTTGCAACAGCTGTGTGTCCTGGACAGAGTCTGACAGAGAATTCCCCTTGTTGTGACATTGTTGGTTTGGAGACTCACTCCTGGCCGAGGCACAACTCCGTCTCCTGCATCGCTCCAAAGTCTAATCAATAACCTCAGCATGTTCCCTCCCCGCCAAGATCAAGTAAGGGAAAACACATGCTAACTATCGTAGAAGCATCAGCGCATCTATGAATGATCACGCCTGGCCCGGCCGCAGGATGAATTCACTGGTTGTTTAGAGTTTGATGGACAGAGAACACAAGGATTTGTCCTTCGTAAACTCTTGTAACCTAGAAAGCAGCAAAACAAACCAACAACATAACGATGAATTGTACCTCCCGGCGCCCGGAGTCATAGTTTAGAAGGAAACAGCATCTCGGTTGTTTCTTCTGGGAACTTTTTTGTTTGGTTTAAGCTGCAATAGCATGAAATTGTTACTCCTCTCTGGAATTCAACTCGGATTCTCTTTATCTTCAGCTCACTGGGTTTATCTTGCATGTGTTCTGGCTGTTTCCATCTCCACGTCTCTGATATCTTGCAAAGGGCAAGAAAGGACGTTACAGAGCGAGCGCACATGTCGATGCCACATGGTTCTCCGCAGAAGACTAATGAGACGCCGAAACACCAGGGAGCTTCTCTGTAAGCTTCCTGAGAGGATGTTTTCTCCGGACAGATTTCCACATGTAATTGCAATTAGGACAGATCTAGTTACATGTCTCGTTCTACATTTGGACCTTTTATTCCTGTCTTGCACCAGAACAGAGTAAATAAAATGACTGTGAGCGAAGTACAAAGCTGGAGTCAGTAGATAATCAGCTGTGTTTAGCATCAAGAACTAGGGGGAAACATCTAGCCTGGCTCTTAGTCCTAGAAATCTTACAGTCTTCCTGACCCAGTTCTATGTACTGTATGTAAACTAACTCGTACAGGCTTCTGACTAGCATCATTCCAATGTATTCCCCAGATCTTACCTGCTATCCCGGTTGACTGGCCTCAAAATCTGTAATCCCTTGCTAGTAGCTACCTGTAGCTTTACTGATATCTACCTGCTAATGGTAAATCCTCGTCTTTGTATGTTCTGCAGCCGTAAAGCATGGTGCGTTTAAGGTCCATCTTGGCTCTTTGCAACCGCACAAAGCACAACATAAGTGAAGATCATTGACTTTCACCTGGGAGTTACCTTCACTTATGAAAAACCTTACTGCAATTAGTAACCCGAACCTTATCTTCAGTACATACACTGTACAAAAACCGTGGATGCGGCCTCTAAAAAGGAAAGCCAAAGCGAGGCGCCTTAAGATTGAGTCTATGAGCAAATGACCCTACTTCTCCTTTAGCCTGTTCACTCAGTAAACGTTTTGCTAATGAGTTTGTGATCTCAATGGCAAGTTTCAAGACTGTTAAAATAGAGCATGATGTTCATTTTGTAAATTATGGTCCTATTCAGGGGGAAACAGGTGTTAACTAGAAAAGCCCTCAGAGAGCGCATACCTCCACCAAGGAGCTTCAGTCCGCCCCCAACACAATCTCCCAATTCACATATTTTGTATGGAACGTTACAGATACAAATATAATTACAGACAGTTCAAATGTCCTACCAACAATGTGGCCTTCACCCCATCCGACCTAATGAACAGGCGCGGCCTCTAGCGCGGCAGCTCCTAACAGCCTCCCAGCTTCTTAGACAACCGGAGATAAGAATGCCGGCCCAACCGAGCACATGTCGCTCAGGAAGGAAAGAGAACTCAGTCATTGTCGCTGTTTGTCGCATGGAGACCCAGAATTTAATGTGGTCACAGGGGGTTACCCCAAAAACAAGAGTGCCCTCTGGTGGCATTTAATTGTCCACCTGGTTACACTTACATTAAAAAACATTCCTGGATCCAGACGGTGATCCGGATCAGTCCCAAAATTTCATCATTTGTTCTTTGTCCCATTTCACACATTTCCTGAAAATTTCATCCAAATCCGTCCATGAGTTTTCCATGGACAGATACCATCAATATGCTCAATATTGTTACCTCCGTCCAGAGGAACTTGGACAGTCTGGTTTACTTTTACTTGTTTTTTTGCTTTATGTACTTTGCTGCTGTAACAATGCGATTAAAGGCTAATTGCACCATAGAAAACACAAAATTAAAGCTTAAAATAGGTTTTGCTGCTTTGCGTTCTGTACTGCAGCTGTTAAACTCAATTTTTCTTATTTTACTTGCTGCATATGTTTTATTCGCCCCATAAAATGAACTTTATTGCTATATCTGTGCATAATGTTTCACACAAGTGTTTTTTTCACTTCTTATGTTTTATTTTATGACCTTAAAGGGTCACAAATCCTCAGGTGAGAACCAGAATAAATCCTTAACTGGCAATCTGAACTAGTACTTATGTATATTTTTGGTTTATTTTTCTACTTATTTTACTTAAATATTTGCTTTATCGCCTTTGCCTTTGCGATTAATAATGCCTTAAATAATACAAAACACTAAAACAAAGCTTTAATAACATATATACTTAAGCATAATGTATAGTTTTGCAGTATATCCCCCACTGGGATTGATAAAAGCTTATCGTGTCGTAACAAAAACACTAAATTAAAGCTTTAAAAATTGGATATTTCACCCTCATATGAAATGATGCTGCTTTGTGTTTCCCGCTGCAGCTGTAAAAATTAGGTTTTCTTACTTTAGTTGAAGCTTAAATGCTACAAATATGTTTTACCGCACTGTAAAAGGGTTTTTATGGCTATACTTGAGCATAATGCCTCACAATAAGTAGTTTTTCATATCTTATATTTCATTTTATGACTCTAACGGCTCCCAGATCTTCAGGTAAAGGCCAGAATAAACTCCTGACTGTCCGAGCTACTAGTTATGTATAGTTGTGGTTATTTTTTCTCATGATATTTCTTTAAATGTTTGCACTCTGCTGCCGTAACCATGCAGATCTCTCCACTGCAGGATCAATAAAGACCTAAACATGGCATTCAAGCTTTAAAACACAGGTTTTTGCTGCTTCCTGTTTCCTGCAGCAGCTTTAAAAATGACTTTACTTGAACCCTAAATGCAGCAAATGTGTTTTATCCAGTCATTAAAAGGGCTTTTATTGCTATATTTGAGCTTCATGTTTTATAACAAGTGTTTCTTTGCATCTTATGTTTCATTTTATGGCTCCCAGGGGTCCAAAATCCTCAGGTGAGGGCCAGAATCAACTCACTGTTCTCTTACAGATCGATTCAGGATGACTCGCAGGATTTGGCACTTAGGGAAAATGAAATAAATCCCGGGGGCTGAAGGCGATGGGTGGTTTAGGGGGGCATCACCAGGGATCCTTTAACTTCTGACCCCGGTCGACATCGACAACCGCGGCTGACCATAATTGCTCCGGAGCCCCCTCTCCTCGGAGACGTTTAAGCCGAGGGAAGGATCCTGACCTTAATGAGTGACCTCTGGTTTTAACGAAGCGCCGCTGCCGTCGCCCCCGGCACCCCTGGACTTCCTCGGAGGGGTCGCGAACCGGGGCCAGCAGCGACCTCATTCCTGTCACGTCAGGCCCGGAGCAGACGGCGTTTTTTTTTTATCCCCGCGCCGCACTCTCTAGATTTCACAGCAGATTTACCTCCCGACCAGCAGCATCATCCTCCCTCCTGCTCTCTGGGGAATCCCCCCTAATTCCCACTGTGATCTCCTTTGTCTTTGTTGTTGCACGTCTGAGCCTGGCACGCACCCCGAGCCACCAGTTTCCCCCCACCCCCTCCTCCTCTTTGTCTTATGTGGTTTCGGGGTCGGACAGGCTTTCTGCGGCGAAGAATGTGCAACGTGTTAACCGGAGACGCCTGCCAGCAGAGGGGACGGCTGCAGGACCCCGCTCCAGGTTTTAATTGGTCTCATATTCTTGGCGTGCAGAGATTGAAAGCGAGTGCATGAAGTTGAGGTGGGGGGTGGGGTGGGGTGGGGACAAGATGTGGCGCAAAACTGTTTTATTGGAGGAACACGGCTGGCACGAGGATGTCGCGATTAAAAACCGGCAGAATATCACATAAAACAATTACACAGTGATGTCAGAGCCATGGAGGGAGTCTGTCTGTCGCTGCAGCAGGAAGAGGTTTAAAACTTCAGGTTACGCCGAGTTTCTTAAGGTGCAGCCGCTCAAACCACCTGATAAAGGCCTACCATGTCATAAAACAGAATGAAGTTTTTTAAAAATATAATATAAAATTAAAGCTGCAAGCAGCGTCGGACGGGCCCTCGCTCCTCACCGCACTACTCTCCACACGACCTTGTCTAGGGGGCGCCGTAGAGCCGATTGGAATTTTGACCGTGCAAATCTGTTGGTCTTGGGATACTATATGTATGCACCAAAATTAATGTTTGTAGGATAAAGCAGTGATTTTATATGAGTATTTGAATATTTGTAGGGGGCGCTGTGGAGCCATTTAACCACGTCCACTCCTGAATTGTATATTGAATGTTAGGTTTTGAGATTAATGAGCATTTTTGTGGATTTGGTGATTTTACATGGATCCCTTCACCTCCAAAACTCATTTCATTCCACATGGCGAATTTGCTCAAAATGGCCGCCATGCCACGCCCACACCGTGTGAAGTAGCCACGAGATTTTAATAACTTTTCATCCTGGATGGGTCCAGATGACACACAGCGAATTTGGTGAAGATGGGACAAAAATTCTGGGAGGAGTTCGTTAAATTCCAATGCCTGCACACCACGTGCTCTAGGGGGCGCTGTTGAGCTTTTTTGAAATTTTAAAAGCAGGAATGTTTTTGTCTGGGGCTACTGTACCTGTGTACCAAATTTCATGAGTTTACATGAAACTAGCCGTATTAACTCCACTAACGCCCAGTTATCAAGGTGGCGCTATTGAGTCATTTTGCCATTCATATGTGTAATTCCCCCAAAATATCAAATTTTTTGCCGGTCCTGATGGGTGTGCCAAATTTGGGGAGTTTTTGAGCATGTTTAAAGGTCAAATTGGGATTCAAAGTGGCGTAAGAAAAAGAAACCACCAAACCGCCAAACACTACAGGAACACGGTGCACGGTGGTCAGTGGTTAGCAGCGTCGCCTCACAGCTAGCAGATCCCCGGTTCGTGTCCCGGTTAGGAAGCCTGGGATCTTTCTGTGTGGAGTTTGCATGTTCTCCCTGTGCAGCGTGGGTTTTCACCGGGTACTCCAGCTTCCTCACACAGTCCACAAACATGCTGAGGTTAATTGATTATTGTCCGTAGGTGTGAATGAGAGTGTGCTTGGTTGTTTGTCTCTACATGAAGATAGACTGGCGACCTGTCCAGGTGTCTCCTGCCTTCGTAGAGGTCGGCTGGGATAGACTCCAGCCCCCTGCGACCCTACAGAGGATTAATCAGTGTATAGATGATGGATGGATGGATGATGCTGCTGTGTGTTTCTGCTGCAGCTGTAAAAACAAAATTTAAAAAAAATCTTACTTTACTTCCAGCTTACATTCTACAAACAAGTATTTTTCTACTTTGAATATTTTATTTTAGGACTCCAAATCCTCAGGTGAGAAACAGAACTAGTACTTGTGTATATTTTTGTTAGTCTTTTATTTTTCTGTTGATATTTCTTAAACATTTGTGATATTTTTGCAGTATTTTCTCCACTGTGGGACTGATGAAGGCTTATCCTATCGCAAAAAATCCCCTCAAATATGTGTTTTAGCCTCATAAAATTATGATGCCTTGTGTTTTATGCTTTATTCAAGCACACTGTTTTATACAAGTATTTTTTAAAACTTTTTACATTTTAATTTTATGACTCCAAAGGATCCCAAAACCCAGAATGAGAACCAGAGCTAATATTTATGTATATATTTGTTTATTTTTTTATTTTTACACTAATATTTTTTAAATATTTGCAATAATTTTTGCCGTATTTTCCCGGTTGTGTAATTGATAAATGCTTTTCGTATTATTAAAAACACTAATCAAAGTTAAAAAAAAAACATGTTTTCAGTCTCATATAAAACCATCTCTTTGTGTTTTCTGCTGCAGCTGTAAACATGATATTTTTTTCTTGTTTTACTTGAAGCGTACAGGCTACAGACAAGTATTTTTTACTTTCTACATTTTATTTTATGACTCCAAAGTTCCCCAAATCATCAGGTGAGAACCAGAGCGAATATTTATGTATATTTTTTTGTTAAACTTTTTATTTTTCTGCTAATATTTCTTAAATATTTGCAATAATTCTATAATATTTTCCCCACTGTGAGATTGATAAAGGCTTACCGTATCGTAAAAACATTAAATTAAATAAACACGTCTTATTTTACTTGAAGCTTAAATGCTGCAAACATATTTTACCGCATTGTAAAAGGGCTTTTACTGCTATATTTGAGCATAATGTGGTATAATATGTAGTGCTACATGTCTTATATCTTATTTTACGACTCCAAAGCGTCCCAAATCCTCAGGTGAGAACCAGAACCACCAATGATATTATTATATTTTTTGTTCATTTTTTATTTTTCTATAACTTCTGACAATCTGAGTTAGAAATTGCATTTATTTTTATTTAGTTAGTTATTTTTTCTCCTGATATTTCTTAAATATTTGTGATATTTTTGCAATATTTTCCTCAGGTGGGAACCAGAACAAATACTTATGTATATTTTTGTATATTTTTTATTTTTCTACTCGTATTTCTTAAATATCTGCAATATTTTCCCCACTGTGGGATCGATAAAGGCTTGTCGTATCGTACAAAACACTCATAAAATGACGCCGCTTTGTGCTTCTGCTCTTTTCTTCCTTTACTTGAAGCTGCTACAGACATATTTTACCACGCTGTGAAAGGGTTTCCAATGGTATTATTGAGTGTAATGTTTCATATAAGTATTTTCTCACTTTCTACGTTTCATCTCATGACTCCAGGGGTCATAAAAAAATCAGCATCAGAGTCGGGAGCAAGATGCGCATGAAGATGTCGCGATTAAAACCCAGCAGAACATCACATAAAGCCGCGTCACTGCAGCCACGAGAGGCTTCGTAGCTCCAGATTCCTCAGAGCCTCTCAGGTGTGTCCCGCTCAAACCGCCCCAGGAAGTTGGAGCGAGTTTGGGGAAGCAGCAAATGTTTCCCCGCTAAGCCAAGTATGCGACCCATTCAAGTGTTTTCACTCCGGCAGAGCGCCTCCCCGCCCCCTTGGACTTGAGTGGCGTTTGGTGTTAAGCTAACATGACTGGAGGCTCAGGCACTGCGGCTCAATGTCCGGCTAAATATTGCTGAGATTGGCCCGAGTTTGCTGGTATCCTAAGCGCGCCCATTTAATCCCGCAGCCTCGGACCGCACATCCACAGCGCTCATTACTGTCACAGCTCTTTAATATTAGATTAGTGACCCTTTGGAAATGAGAGGATGACCGGAGAAGGAGGCTGGATTGATTGCCAGGAGGGATGTGCAGGGACTATTTGCCCACCATCCATCCAAACCTCTTATGTTCGCTCTGGGAAAACGGACGCCGTGGCCTGGACTCATGTCAGCCTATGTGGCCGGTAATCGCATTAAAAGTTCACACAGTAGTCCGAGATTGGGGGGGAGGGAAAAACTGCGCTGTGCTGTGGCTGTCCTCAAAGCCGAGGAGGAGGATGCAGCTCTCCGGTGTGCATTACATGGCTCCGGGCTGAGATGGAGCTTGTTAGCTGATGGTCCTGTGGATGTGAAGACGCAGAAAGGACTCGAACAGAAGATGCAGCATCGAACTTTGCTGCACCAGGTTTCACTGGCTTTGAACTCATAGAGAAGGTTTGACTCCTTTTATGCTGCAAAAGGCTTCAGCAGGCCTTGAGAATCTAAACGACTAACCTCAACAAACAAAAACATTAAAAAGGAACACATCTCTGATTAGGTCACATACACTAGATCAATTTATCAGATCTGCCCTTTTCACCTGTATGACGTTATTCTCTGTACTAAACACAAGGTTAGGGTTAGTCTATTCAGTTAAGCTTTTTACAAGTCAATGATAATCCATTAGAAAGTCAATAGTCTGCACTTGTATGGTGCTTTGTGCAATTCTAAAAGAGCCAGGATGGAGCTAAAACATACCATATTTACCTCCAACAAGGAGGTTATGTGATGGCCGACGTTGGTTTGTTTGTTTATTTGTGTGCAAAATAACTCGAAAAGTAATGGACGGATTTGGATAAAATTTTCAGGAAATGTGTGAAAGGAAGAAATAATGAAATTTTGGGACTGATCCGGATCACCGTCTGGATCCAGGATGGGTTTTTTTTAATGTAAGTGTAACCAGGTGGACAATTAAATGTGGTTTACTCTAAAAGCCACCAGAGGGCACTCTTGTTTTTGGGGTAACCTCCTGTGACCACATGACATTTTGGGTCTCCACGCGACAGACAGCGACAATGACGGAGTTCTCTTTCTTTCCTGAGCGACATACGCACGGTTGGGCCGGCATTCTTATCTCCGGTTGTCTAAGAAGCTGGGAGGCTGTTAGGAGCTGCCGCGCTAGAGGCCGCGCCTGTTCATTAGGTCGGATGGGGTGAAGGCCGCATTGTAGGTAGGACATTTGAACTGTCTGTAATTACATTTGTATCTGTAACGTTCCATAGAAAATATGTGAATTGGGAGATTGTGTTGGGGGTGGACTGAAGCTGCTCTCTGAAGGCTTTTCTAGTATATTTCTGTAAACGTTAAATACGTTCAGGTTGGGAGAGTTGGGTTGGGTGTTCCTCCTGCTGCAAAAAATTATGTATTAACCCTGGACAGCTGTTAATGTAGAGCTACAACTGGGGTTTGCTAATCAATGACAATTTGGTTTGGTGACGCAAACAATCGACCAGATTCCCATTGGTTGGTCAACCCTCTGTGTTATTAACATAAGGAGGAAACACCAACAGCCTTCCAGGGTTAATCCATTATTCTTGTAGGCAAGAGGAACAAGACTACCGGTGAACACCCCCACGTTTTCACAGCTTTGAACTGGTCCAACCTAATGGAGGTTGATAGGCTGAGCTTACTTAACGTTTACTGGACCTCTAAGCTAACAGAATGTCAATACAGTCGTCGATGTTAAGTCGAGCGTAAACGTCGCAAAGATCTATACGTGTCTCGCAACTCAACAGCCAACATGACGTGATCTAAAACCAGCAGCTAACATGTTCTATTCTAGTTCTATTTTAAGAAATCACATTAACGTGGGAAGCTTGTCAGTGGAAATTAACCAGGATCAAATGATTTAATATGCGGCGAACACTGGCGTTTAATGTTGATTTATTTCTGTAAATGTCCAATAAGTTCAGGTTGGGAGAGCTCAAAGTTGTGAAAACGCGGGGGTGTTCGTCCTGCTGCAAAACATAATACATGAACCCTGGACAGCTGTTAATGCAGAGGTACAGCTGGGGTTTGCTAACCAATGAGAAGGTGGTTTGATGACAGTAATCAGTAATAATCCCCTACACTTCCTGGAAGGCTTTCTCTTTGCTGATGGCTGTGAGCAGCAGATCTGTGCTCGCCCTCGTCTTGGCTGCAGTGCATTCTGGTCTTTTGAAGGCGTCTTGTGGGTGTACAAATTGGTCTCAGCAGACTCCTCGGCCTGCGATTGTGGGATTGAAGCAGAACAGCAGCTGAAGAAAGACACGCTGATCCCGAACCGCCGACAGCGAAAACGCACGGCAGAGGAAACCGAGGACAAACGACATCTGCTTTTTAAAAGCCGCTGAGCTCCGTCTTTCCCTTCAGCATCCATCCACTCTCCTCATCCCGCTGAGCTCAGCACTTCGCCTCGCCCACCCCGAGGCATTCTGGGAGCTCACGCAGAAGCTACCGACACAGAGAGCAAGAACCTGATCTCACCCATCCTCCTCCCCTCCTGTTCGACCTTCAGCTCTCCAGCGTGAAACCTGAAGCTCAAGGACGCCTGAGAGGCAGCCGAGGATGGAGAGCAGGACGACACCTCTACGACCCTCCGATCAGAATGAGCTCAATCGATCAGTCGGCAGCAAGTTTCAAGCAAAGGTTCACTGATTCCAGCTCCTCCAGAGTCACACTGGACTGATCTTCTTTGCATAATCTGAGGAATGAACCTTGGAGAGCCTCTACTTCCACAGCCTCAGAGTAGTTTTGTTAATTCTGGCTTCAACAACCTGAGTTGGTTCCATAAAACTGCACACATGATGAGATTTTCTGAGTGTTTATTCTCAGATTTGACTATTTCTACTGGTTAAACTGGTTTTATTCTTACACCTGACTGTTTTAAATTTAAAAAATCAGGATTTTCAGAGTCTGGATATGTAGAAATATTTACATTAGACGGATATTTTAAGGTCTGCAGGGAGTCATTCATTCAAAACATTCAGGTTATATTCAAAGAAAACTTTAAAAAATCCAGCAAATACTGACGTTTTTCACTAATTTCCTTCAGGATTAACAAAGTTTTATCTCATGTGATCATTTTAGAAGCTAGAACAGGTTTGATTTGTGGTATTTTAGCCTTAAAAACAGCTGATCGATTATACAACTAGAAAAGCCCTCATAGAGCTCAGACCTCCTCCAAGCAGCTCATCTCACCCCATGTTGGGATTTACACCCAGAAATAATCATCCAGGATTGTTTTATCTACATTATTAGACTCCTTGACCCAGAAAACAAACCCTTAGCATCTGGATCCACATTGATATCATCATTAGTTCAATAGTTATTCACCAGAACCTCTTTCTGGGTAATGGTGGTTTCTTCTGGATCCAGCTCCATAGCTGTTGATTCTACAACAGATCTGTTGGATCCTCCTGATTCAGCAGAGTCTCAGCTACATGTTGGTGTTGGCTGCATGTCTGGATCTTCATCTGTTACCTTACAGTGATGACCATTCCACAGGCCCTCTAGGTTTTCCTGTTCTGGATCCTAGTATCTGGAATTTTTCCCGGATCCGGATCAAATTTGTAGAAATTAGCGGGAACTGATCCTGTATTTTTACCAAGCAGCCTGGACATCTGTTGTGGAGTTATATGCACATATTCATGCACGTTGCCCTATCTCCCAATGCTAAAGAATCCTGCAACAAACTCCTGGATCCAGACGGTGATCCGGATCAGCACCAAGATCTAATCATCTGTTCTTTGTCCCATCATCCACCTTTCCTGAACATTTCATCAAAATCCGTTCAGAACTTTTCATGTAAAGTTGCTAACAGACAGATAAACGCCAGCAAAGACAAAACCTCCTTGGTGGAGGTAAAATTGTCATCCAGTGTGAGTCTGCAGCTCATTTACAGCTGGATTTGTTCTTCACCTCAGCATCACCAGTGGCTGTGGTCAAAAATACTGCACCTAGTTCAGTCTTGCATGGCCGAACCGATCTTCCCAGTGCTGTAGAATGGTCTGATTACACCTCATTAATACTTGGTGGAGGCAGTTAGTCTGGTTACTTTATATAATAAATAATCCTTTCGGGTTTTACCTTCAATAATCTTACTTCTCCTTTGTAAAACACTTAAATGTGCCGCATGAATAAAACACTGACTTTAGTGTAAAAATGACTGCCTGTTATGTTTTTGCATTTATCAACTGACCAGTGGACGAATCGACGACCATCATCTGACAGACGGTGAAGTAGTTAATCAATAATATTGGCAGAAACACTGACATTTGCATTCTTTAGACGACGAAGTTCGACCGATTATTCGACTACTAAATTAATCATCAGGTTAAAAGTCTACGTTCTTTAAATTCCAGTTTGTTAAACGTTAAACTTCCTGGTTTCTTCTTCCCTCTTCGACGACGAACTGAGTGTCTTTGGGTTGTGGACGTTTTTCTGACATTTTATAAACCAAACTAATCGATTATCCAAAAATAATAATAATTAGGGATGCACGATTATATCAGCATCTGATAATTCTCAGTTAATTTTGGCAATTATGACGTCATTCTGATAATAAAAAACGACCCGATAATAATAAAGACTTTGAATCTTGGTTTTTGCCGTTGGTCTGTGTGTTGTGGTTTGTCCTCATGCCTGGCTCCTCAACCCCTCCCCTCCCCGATGGTACTGTCGCATGTGTGTGATGTCATCAGACTGCGCGGGCAGAGAAAACAACCAGCATGGCGTGGCACTGACCAGTGTGGACTTTCTTTACCGTGTCAGAAGAAGACATTTGACTAAGGCTGGTCCTGAATATTGGAATATGGGAATATTGGTTGGTTGTGGTGGTATTGGGATAAAAAATTTGATATTCGAATAGTCGTGCGCGCCACCGCAGGGTGCTGCCGAGCGTTGCTGAACGCTGCCGAGCGTCGCCGAGCGTCACCAAGGCTGTAGTATGCCACCGTGTGCCACCAAGCGTCACCGAGCGCTGCCGTGCGTCGCCTAGTGTCACTGAGCGCTGCCGAGCGTCACTGAGCGCTGCCGAGCGTCACCGAGCGTCACCGAGCGTCACCAAGCGTCACCGAGCACTGCCGAGCGTTGCCGAGCATCGCCTAGCATCACCGAGCGTCACCGAGCGCTGCCAACGCCCTAGTACGCTGCCGTGGTTGTAATATGCGGACCTGCCAACTCCAGTGTCACCCCCGTTCCCCCCACCTTGACACCGCGGCACGAACCCAATCGGTTGACATCATCGGTTATCGGCTGCAAGAAGCACAAAATCATCAATTATCGGTGTCGGCTGAAATTGGCGTTATCGTGCATCCCTAGAAATAATAGTTTTAGTTGAAAGAATCAACAGAAAAGCCGCAATAATCACATTTAAAGTATTATTTTTGCCTGATAAACGACTTTAATTGTTAATTAACTGTAAAAACCTGCTGCTGAATTAAGTCACTATAAATGATCTGATCTCCACCAGGAGCCTCAGGATCTGATCGGTGTGATACATCTGTAAACAACCCGTAACTCTCCCCCTCTCCTTCCTGGATTGAATCAGCTGTCGGCCCCTTCCTTCCTTCCTTCCTATTCTTAGACGTTCCTTTGTCTCGTCCGTTGCGTAACTTATTCGGAGAGCCGAGTCCAATCCACGGTTCAGCTGCCGACCAGAG
The DNA here is from genome assembly GCA_024666655.1 of Dascyllus trimaculatus. Classification (NCBI taxonomy): domain Eukaryota; kingdom Metazoa; phylum Chordata; class Actinopteri; family Pomacentridae; genus Dascyllus; species Dascyllus trimaculatus. The sequence continues at coordinate 37,909,358 of CM045445.1, read as the reverse complement.
CCTTCGGGTCGGGAGATCCGCTCGCGTGTTTTCATTCACACCTTTACAAATCAGGTCACCCGGATTCACTCGACTGAGAACCGATCATGAACCGAACGACGTGGAGAAAACATGAGTCACTCCGGCTGTTTACGCCGAGAGAGGCTGGAGGCCTGCAGCAGAATCACACCTGGTCTATTATCCAACAGAACATTAGAGATTATTTAGTGAATGTTGGCTTTAAAAACCACAAATACACTGTACAGCCGCACATACAGTCACATTTATAGAGTCTTACTGAACAAATTTAACTATTTCAGGTCAAAAAATTCAATTAAATATCATGATTTTTTATTTCTCTAACAGATTCATCGATACTAACATATAGTAAATACAATCATAGCCTCAGAGCTGTTTTGGTGAAGTTTGGCTTCATAAATCTGACTTTACGTTGCACATTTACACACATAATTAGATTTTTCAGGTATTTCTTGTCAAATTTGACTATTTTACGTCAAAAAATTAAATAAAATGTAAAGATTTTGTATTGGTGGCTTCGTAAACCTCAGTATTTAATGTAGAAATGCAGACGTAACTAGAGTTTTTGACTATTTTAGGTCAAAAAATACAATAGAATGTCAGGATTTTGTGTTTTCTACCAGAATTAAATAATGTCAAACAGTAAACGACACAGAAACTGGAGCCTCGGTATTGTTTTGGTGACGTTTGGCTTCATAAACCTCAGTTTTTAGTGTCCAACTGCAGACATAACTAGAGTTTTTTGAGTCTTTCTTCTCAAAAAAGTCAAATAAAATGTAAGAATTTAGTATTTCTTGACCAGAAGTAGCTAATTCCGTTAAATAAGGACACAGAAACTGCAGATTCAGTGTTGTTTTGTTGACGTTTGGCTTCATAAACCTGACTTTACGTTGCACATTTGCACATATAACCAGATTTTTGGATAATTTCTTGTCAAATTCGACTACTTCAGGTCAAAAAATACAAATAAATATATGAATTTTGTGGGTTTTTTGAGCCGAAGTAGTCGATGCCGTTAAATAAGGACATAGAAACTGTTGTTTTTGGTGACGTTTGGCTTCATAAACGTCAGTTTTTAACGTCCAACTGCAGACATAACTGGAGTTTCTGGAGCCTTTCTTGTCATATTTGACTATTTCAGGTCAAAAAAATTAAATAAAATGTCAGGATTTTGTGTTTTCTACTAGAATTAATCAATGCCACACAGTAAAACACACAGAAACTGGAGCCTCGGTGTTGTTTTGGTGACGTTTGGCTTCATAAACCTGACTTTACGTTGCACATTAGCACATATAATTAGATTTTTTAGATGTTATTTCTTGTCAAATTTGACTATTTTAGGTATAAATACAATAAAATATCAGGATTTTGTGTTTGTCGAACAGAATAAACTACACTACCATATAGTAAATACATGAGTCATGGCCTCGGTGCTGTTTTGGTGACGTTTGGCTTCATAGATCTCCGTTTTTCATGTCCAACTACAGACATAACTGGAGTTTTTTGAGTCGTTCTTCTCAAAAAGTCAAATAAAATGTAAGAATTTCATATTTCTGGACCAGAAAAAGTCGATTTCATGAAATAAGGACATAAAACTGGAGCCTCGGTGCTGTTTTGGTGAATTTTGGCTTCATAAACCTCAGTTTTTGTTGCACATTTGCACATATAATTAGATTTTTTGGGGTCATTTCTTGTCAAATTTGATTATTTTAGGCCTGAAAATTCAATAAAACGCCGGGATTTTGTGTTTTTACTAGAATTTAATAACGTCAAACAGTAAAAGACTCAGAAACTGTTTCGTCTGTGCTGTTTTGGTGACGTTTGGCTTCATAAACCTCAGTTTTCGTTGCACATTTGCACATATAATTAGATTTTTTAGGTGTTAATTCTCAGTTTTATCTACTTTAATCCAGAAATCCCAGTGAAGCATCAGATTCTTCTGCATTCTTCAGCTCCTCCACTAAAATCAAACCCTGCTGCACAATAAGGACATGTGAATTCTGGAGTTTGCGCTGCACATTTGCACTCGTTATTCATTTTTAATCAGTCTTTCCTCTCACGTTTTGCTGGACGAGGCCACAAAATCAAATCAAACATGTTTTTTTTTTGCGTTTCTCTACCAGAACCGAGCAATAAGGACGTAGAAACTGGAGGCTACTGAACATCTGAGCTGCACATTTGCACGCATAATTAGTTTTTGATTATTATTTCTGCTCGGATTTATTAAATATATAATAAATACAGGATCCTTTACTGGGATTAAACGATGTTAGACATTAAGGGCACAGAAGTCATGACCTCTGGAGAGCTTTGGGTGGATTTATTTGACTATTTTAACCCACAGAATTGGTTTTAATCTTACATTTGAGGATTTTAAGCCTCGAAAAATGTGATTTCAACCGAGCAGCAGGTGGAGAGAATTCACCTCACACGGATGTTTTCAGGATTCGCATGAAATAAATCTATTTCTGAGCTCTGATTCCCGACTCATGACCTCTGCGTTTGTAAAATCCTGCAGCCACAGCGAGACTAAAATGCACCACCTGCATGCGGCTGCAGCCCGACATGTCAGCGGGGATGCAGGCGTCGATGCCGGGGAGCCTCGGCGGTACTCACGCTGCAGCCCACGGCCTCCAAAACACGCAGCAGATCCTCGCTCGGGGTGTAAATTCCTCCGTGGACGCGCTCGGATTCCTGCACCGTCTGCTGCTGTTATAAAACCAGCTGTCCGTCCGTCCGTCCGTCCGTCGGTCTGTCAGCCTCCTCCTGGTCCGCGGATGAAGAGCTCCGGAGAAGCGGAGGTCCGCCGCCGTGTCTGCGGGCAGTGAAGGCTCCTGGTGCGGGAGGAGGGTCGGACACGGAGGGAGGGATGGAGATGGATGGAGGGAGGGGCGGGATGCTGCCGCCGCCGCTGCTGCAGGAGGATGGAGCGGGTCGGCCTGCTGCTCGGCTACACCTACACCGACTGACGCTGCGTTCACGGACCCGTCGGACTCTGCAGCTCCGGTGCAGAGTGACGATGACCCACTTCACATGGGAGACATTAGACTCTGAAAACGTGAATTATGAGCTCTTAAAACCACATAAGTTCCATTATGATGCGGGCTGTCACCTCATGCATGGACCTAGCTTTGTCCCGTCCATAAATAAGGACATTTAAACAGAAACTGATGCATAAAATCCACAAAAAATCACAGAAATTAAGATAATTAAGTCCCTAAAGCTCCACTGCAGGCACAGTATTCAAATAAAGTCGACACCCAGGCCAGTTATTCAGAGTTAATGTAACCTGAACACACCAGAAACAGAACAACTCTCTTATTTTATTTTATTTTTTTTAAATTTTATGTTTAATTAAGCTGGATTTTGTGTAAAGAACGGCTCCGTCTCCACACAGCTTGTTGTTCTTGTTAATTTAAAACATGAACCGTCAACATGGTGCCGTTCGTTTAGATCATAATGACTCTCAGGTAAACCAGAAATGTCCCACCTGTCACTCAAAGCAGCCACGCCCCCTCATTATGACAGCTTTAGGTCTTAATACAATTTAAACTGGTGACTTGTATAGAAAGATAAACCCTGCACCGCTGTAATGAACGAGGAAACCAGCCGTAGAGACCAGAACTGTTGTAACACCAGCCTGTAAACGTGTTTATTGGTGCCGTGAAGTCGACACTTTAACATGCAGCTCTATGGGGACCGACTCACTGTTGGAGGCTGCCTCTAGTGGACGTTCAAGGAAGTGCAGCTTCATTTTACAGCAAAGGTTGCAACTAGTTGTAAAAGCATGGATTAATTGTGTTTCTGCAGTACCTTTGTGGCTGTTTTATATCTTTTTATAATAATTTCTGCATCACCCTGCGCTCCTTCTGTCGTTTGAAGCTTCATTAAGTGTAAACTCCAGTATTTTAATGGTCCAGATGTAGTGCAGTTTTATTTTGGACTGAGACAGGAGGATAAATGTTGAGTTTTAGATGTTAAAACTTAATTAAATCGACTTTTTTTTTCTCCCTATAAAGCTCAGATTTGCAGTCCTGACATATTTTCACCTTTCTACCATTATTTGCTGCTATTTGAAAGAAAGAATATGTAAATTAAAGATTTTAAAAATGGTGAACAATATACAGATTCCCCTTGTTTTGTTAAATTACACATAATATTTAGTTAAATCACAGAAATAAATATTAATTTACATGTTAATGGCAAAAAACAGGTCAAAACTGTAAATAACAATAAAAATCTGTATTTTTACAAACAGTAATTTGTTCTTTTACCAGGTGAAATCAGACTGTTTTACTGTATTGAAGTCAGTTTTTAAAAAATCAGATTATTTTACAGATGTTTGCTGGTGTTTGAAAGGAAAAAAATATGTAAATTAAGGAATAAAAATGGTAAATAATCATAAATATTTTACCTGTTATTTTACAGATTCCCCTTGTTTTGATAAGTTACAGACAATATTTAGTTAAATGACAGAAAAAACATTGATTAACATGTTAACGGCAAAAATACAGGTAAAAACTGTAAATAAAATTAAAAATATGTATTTTTAAAATAATAATTTGTTCTTTTACAACGTGTAAATGTAGAACTACTCTATGTTTTGTGTTTTAAAATCAGCCAATGTGTTATTTTACAGATATCTGAAAGTATTTAATAGAACAAATATGTAAATTAAGGATTAAAATAATACAGATATTTTACAGATTCTCCTCGTTTTGTTAAATTACACATAAAAAATATATTAATTTTACAAGTTAAAAAACAGGTCAAACTGTAAATAACATTAAATATCTGTATTTTTACAAATAGTAATGTAAATGTAAAACTACTCTACGTTTCTTGTGTTTTTAAATCAGCCAAAAGTGTTTTTTTACAGATATTCGCTGGTAAATGAAAGAAAAAACATTTATATTAAGGATTTAAAATAATAAATAATTTACAGAATCCTCTTGTTTTGTTAAATAACACAAAAAATATGAATTTACATTTTAACTGTAAAAAAACAAGCCAAACTGTAAAAAACAGTAAAAATCTGTATTTTTACAAACAGTAATTTGTTCTTTTACAGTGTGAAATCAGTTTAAAATATGATTATTTTACAGATATTTGCTATTTGAAAGAAAGAAAACATATTAAGGTTTTTTAAAAATGGTAAATAATCATTAAAATGTTAAACGTTATTTTACAGATTCTACTTGTTTTGTTAAATTACACATAATATTTAGTTAAATGACGATAAAAAACTAAATGTACATGTTAGCTGCAAATGAACAAAAAAAAAGTTTTAAAAAACTGTAAATAATAAAAATCTGTATTTTTTACAGACAGTAATTTGTTCTTTTACCAGGTGAAATCAGGCTGTTTTAATGTATTGAAATTAGAATTATTTTACAGATACTTGCTGGTTTTTGAAAGAAAAAAATATTTATATTAGGAATTTAAAAAATGTTAAATAATCATTAAAATGTTAAATGTTATTTTACAGCTTCCCCTTGTTTTGTTGAATTATAGATAATATTTAGTTAAATCACAGAAAAAATATTAAATGCATTTATCAAAATTATTGAATTATTTTAATACTAATAAATATTAAAATAATAATTATTACGATTAAATATTATAATTAATTAATATGTTATTACTACTACTACTAATAATAATAATAACAACAATTATTATTATTTAATATTATTATTTAAATGATTAAATGCACTGTTAACTTTGTAAGTGCACATTTTAACTGCAAATAAACAAAACAAGGTAAAAAAAAAACTGTAAATAACTAAAAGTAATTTGTTCTGTCATCACGTCTAATTTTTAGGAGTCATTTATAAAAGTTTCACTGCAGTAAAATCAGTTTTAAAATGTGGTTATTTTGCAGATATTTGCTGATATTTTTTACAGGATTTTAATGTGCCAGGTTGTTATGCTTGTTGTTGTTGTTGTTGTTGTTGTTGTTGTTGTTGTTGTGACTGAATACGACTGTCGCTGTTGCTGGAAAACCCCATCAGAACCCGTCCCTGTCCTCCGTCATCAGCAGCAGACGGACGAAGCTGAACGATGAAGTTACTTTGGCAGGAAGCCGTGGGGTCGTCTGAGCTGTGGAGGGACTTTTCAAACAGCTGCTGGGTGGAGCTGAGAGCAGCAGGAATAGAAGCAGAAGGTCTGACTCAGAGACAGAAGTCGGACGCTTAAATAACATCGGAGAAAACTCACCTCTAAGACACAGAAATAGCAGGTGGAGAAAATGATTATCAGGATTATTAAAAACACGCCTCAACCCAAACTGACCACCTGGACTAGATGTTGATTGTTCTCTCTGTGCTTTAAATCCTAATCGTCCTCAGAATAACAGAATGTGACGTTGCATCGGCTGTTATACTATATAGTCTTTGTGTCTGGATTGTATCTGGTGAACCTTTCGCCTCCATTTAAACTGATCAACTCCTGACAACAGTTTCAGCCACAACTGGTCAATAACTGCTGCAGATATCCTGAAATCACTTGTCAGATCTGTGGCGCCATTCAGGAACCAGACAACCCATTAAAAGTGAGTCCAGAGCACCAATGGAGACCTGAGGCATCATAGTAGATCATCATAGGTTGTGTTGGGGTGGACTGAAGCTGCTTGGTGGAGGTCTGGATCTCTGAGGGCTTTTCTACTTTTATTTTTATCGACCCAAAGTTGAAACTCTGTGCTGTTGGAAAACGTTTTGAGTTTTTGACACCGGAGTTGGCAGGTCCACGTACTAGAACCACGGCGGAGTTCTGGAGCCTTGGCAGCGCTCGGCAGCGCTCGGCAGCACTCGGTGATACCCAGCGGGGGCGCCCAGGACTATTGGAATATCAACATTATTATCTGAATCCCACCACAACCAACCAATATTCAGATATTCCTATATTGGGGACCAGCCCTAATATTAGGTTTGTACAGCAGCTAAGCTACCATACTGTTGGTTAGCTAACTTAGCCACTCTAGGCTACTTGGAACTACACCGTACTTGGCCTTAAGGTCAGCCTTATTTCATCTCCTGCTGCTTATTTATTGTCACGAAGCTGTAAATTGGGACGTCTTGTTCAAACTAAGTAGTTGTTTTGCAACAGAAGTCCTATTTAGCAAAATCAAACCAGATTCTCCAGAGGAACATTTCTGGTTTTATCCTACTTATTTTATCCATTGAGCTTCCTCCAGTTAATCTGTTCAGGATAAAGAACCAACATATATTTCTGTGTCCTGTTGATTTCACCGGACTACACAATGATGTCATTGGTAGATTGTGTTGGGGTGGACTGAAGCTGCTTGGCGGAGGTCTGCACTCTATGAGGACTTTTCTAGTTTAATAGGTGTCTCAAGCAGTTCAAAGCAGATTAATTCTTGTCAGTATCCATGTAAGAAGCAGACGACTCACAATTTCAAGATGGCGGCGCCCATTTAAAAAAATAACCATAAAAATTCCCCTTGCTTTGTAATTTGTTCTTTTACAATGTGTGAATTAAAACCATGTTTTGTGTTTTTTACTCTGCAATTTTACAAACAGGGAAAATATTTTTTACTATTTTCAGTCCTTCATATACGTCATTTTTCTTTTTTCATTAACAGCAAACATTAGTAAAATAATAATATATTTTTAGACGAATGAAATACAGTAAAAGAAACAGTGTAGTACTACATTATTATGACATTATTTACAGCTTTAGCCTGTTTATTTATTTATCTTTGTTCAGTCAACATGCTGTAATTAATGTTTTTATACTTAGATATTATCTGCAATTTAACAAACCGGGAAAGTCTGTAGAATAATGAACTTATTTTCTGTTCTTCAGAACTTCATATACATTTTTAATTTTTTTTTTATTGACAGCAAACGTAAAATAATAACATATTTTTAAATGAATGAAATACAGTAAACAGTACAGTAAAATAATAAATAAAAATAAGTAAATAAATAAAAATAGAGTCAGATGTTGAAAAAGAATAAATTGCTATTTGCAAATTTTCAGGTTTTTATTTATTTTTTTACAGTTTTAGCCTGTTTATTTTTCATGTTAATTTATTTTATCAGACGTTACCTGTGCTTTAACAAATCTATAAAATACCAGTAAACTGGAAACTACAATTAATTCAATTTTCAAATTTTTAAAAAATAATAATTTTTATTAGCTTTGTGCTGTTTCACTTCTAATAATAATAATAATAATGATAATAACAACAACAACAATAATAATAATAACAATAATAATAATAATAATTTAAGACACTCAAAGACGCTAAAAGTATTTATGGACACAAAACAGAAATAAAAATAAAGAAAATATAGTGGAGAAGGAGAGATTTTCTTCCACATGAAACATTAACTGGTGAATTTTGAGTTTAATAACGTAACAATAATTTAGTTAAATCACAGAAAAAAAATATTAATGTACATCTTAACTGCCAAAAACAGGTAAAAACTGCAAACAACATTAAAATCTGTCTTTTTACATTTATTTAATCTGTATTGAAAGAACAAATACCTATATTAAGGATTAAAAAATGGTAAATAATCATAAATATTTAACTGTTATTTTACAGATTCCCCTTGTTTTTTTAAATTACAGGTAATATTTTGTTAAATCACAGTAAATAAATGCACATGTTGACTGCAAATGAATAAAAATGTAAATAAAAAGTCGACTTGGGCAAACGTTGGCTTCATTTTTAAAACCTCTGTGTCTCTGGTCGACAGATTCACTTATTATAATGTGTTTCAGGAGTTTTTAGTGCAGCTCAGGACTTGTTTTTCAGATCTGGCTCCACTGGATGAGTTCAGTTCAGAGCTGGACGTGGCCACGGTGACTCAACGCTCCGGTTCTCATGGATTCACCTCCCCTGGGATCCACTCGGGCAGCACCTCGTTATTTCAGGACGTTTAAAATGCAAACTGCAGCTCCTCCAGAGCAGCGAAGCCTCCCTGTGTCTCTGCACCGTCGGGCCTCTTTAACTCGAGGAGGGCGTTGTCTTGGTCGCCTTTGTATCTGAAGCGCCTCTGCAGGATCCTGTCGGTGGAGGCGGCGTGTCGAAGCAGCATCTTCTCAGATGACCGGCTGTGAATGGCAGGCAGCTGTCAGCGGCCGCGCCCTTCCTCCAGACGCTGCTGCTCCCCTGAATGTCTCAGATGCTCCGGCCTCCTTCCTCCTGACGTCAGCGCTCGCACATGGCAGCTCCCTGTTTGTGTTTCTGGGGAGGCTTTTTATGACGAGGAGGATTCAAACCTGAGGTTCATTTAAAGGGCAGCAGCAGCAGCTCAGTGGGCTGGAGGTGAAACGACGCCTGGAAACTCTGTGTTGCCCCCATTTTATAAAGAGAATCCATGAAACCATCACTGGTGAGAGACGCCCTCCTCCTCCTCCTCCTCCTCCTCATCGTCAGGTTTCAGGTGGAGATGCTGTTAAAATCACATGCTCCATTTGCAGCCCGATCGCTTTTCCTGATTTGACATCCTCGGTTCCTTTCCTCGACCTTCTCAGTCCGTGTACATTCGTTTTCTTATTTTAAGATTTCAAAATAAAAACGAAAAAATAAACCGTTTCCCGTTTTTTTCAGTGATAATACAAAATGAAAAACGGAAAACGGTTATTATCAATTATCTGTTATCCGATTTAATTAGATGTGTTTGTAAATGGAAATTAAAATTAAAATACACCTGTGGAAAACTTATTTCTCTACTTCCTGTTGGTTTTGGCTCCGTGACCCGTCTGACTTCTGATGAGGAAGGATCTGGTATCTAAAGCTCCAGTGTTAGCTCACTGTTAGCAGACCTTGCTGTGTGCCGTGGCCTGATGAAGACCCACTGTGGGGTCCAAACGTTGCTTGGCTCACATTGTTCACTATTTCACAGTGGACTTTTCACCAGCGTGGGGTTTATTTGTCCCTTTGGAGGGACCTTGTGGTGCCGCTAGCTCCGCCGCTAGCGCTAAATCGCTAGCGTTCGGCTGCAACTTTAACAAGCACCTGTGTGACCACAGTTTTCCCTCAACATAAATTCTGGCTGCAGAGCATTAAGCACCACAGAGCGCTTTGTCATGGTGCCCCTTTACTAGCCGAACCCCCACAATGCTCTCTGCTTTCCTACAGTGTTAAACAGTTAGAGGCTTTACTTAGTGACACAGCCAGATACTACAGCTAATCTACAAGACTACTGCATCTGTATTATTTAGAAAATGGATTAGGACTCTGATACTAAATATTAAATGGCTCATATCAAATCTGGGGTGAAACAAACTCAATCAGGACATTTCTAGCTGATGGTAATAATGATTTAACTTCTCCTTACTGTATTTTTTGCAGATGTGTTGGATGATATATTAGAAACACTGCAACTACAACTTTGACAAGCACCTGTGTGACCACAGTTTTCTCTCAACATAAATGCTGGCTGCAGGGCATTAAGCACCACACAATGCTTTGTCATGGTGCCCCTTTACTAGCCGAGTCCCCACAATGCTCTCTGCTTTCCTACAATGAATTGACCACCAGGAAGAGGCTTCACCTAGTGGCGCAACCAGGTACTACAGCTCATTTACAATGCTATACTACTGCATGTGTACTGTCTTGGAAAATGATATCCAATTGGCAGACACTATACTACCACATACTGCAGCTTATTTACAAGACCCGAAGTGCGTCTTATAGTGACTCAAATTAAACCTGGGGTGAAAAAACTCGATCAGGACATCCCTAATTGATGGTAATGATCACTCAACTTGTCCTTACTGTATGTTTTGTTCATGTGGTGGATGAAATATAAACACTACAGCTTTAACAGGCACCTCCGTGACCACAGTTCTTCCTCAACACTAACTGAGCCCTGTAATCTTCTAGAAGACAGCCTTCCCTGCAGGGCTGCTGTACCTAATTAACTGGTAACACGGTGTATTCGTCCTCCGCCCCAAGGACACGACGACAGACATCCCAGTAAGCTCTCTGCCTCCTGTAAAAGCGTGCTGTCCGTTAAATTCACAAGTAGTTTCCAGATAAATGAGCTCATATAAAACATGTGTGTCAGTGTGTCGGCGTGGGGTGGATCACCGTGCAGCAGCTCGGCGTTGACTGCAGAGAGGCCGAGGCTCCGATCAATAACGGCTGAATTATTAATCAGCGCACGTCCTCTTAAGCCGCGCCCTCCATCCACGCCGTTTGCTGGAGATTTTCTAAGGTGTGCTCTTAAAATTTTAACCACAGATTGCGCCCCGTCCCTGGAGGTTTTCAGATCGTGTTGCTCTTCAAACTTGCTTTACGTTTGGGGCCCAGGAATCAATCGCTGTTTTCCAAGCACCAGCCCTGTTTGTTGGTCCAAATCCTCGAGGGGAAAGTTTGAGCACAGCAACAAAAAAAAAATGACATGAGATGAGCTGTGAGCGTGCTTAATAATGTAGTAATGCAGTTGTCGCACACAGGAAGTACACCTGCTGACGCTGCAGCATTATATGACTGCTGCTCATGATGCATCCTGTTTACGCTGCCCTTTTCCCCCTTTCTGCCTCCCTGCCAGCCGTTCTGCCGTGTGCACGTGAGGTGAATGTGGCCGGTGTGATACCTGCGTGCATGTGTGTGTGTGTGTGTGTGCGCACGTGTGATGGGTGTTTAATGACATCGCTGCTCGCCTCCCCGGACACGCTCTCCTCCGCTGCAGCCATCACTCATCTCCGTCTGCTGCTGTCGGCTTCGGCCTGCTGCTTCGTCCGTCACGCTCCCTGATCGCACACTCGGCCGGGTGGTGTGTGTTTGTAGGGAAATCGAGCGGCGAGTCACGTGTGGCGCCGATCCCTCATCCGCATTCAATGAATCTGCTGCTTTATGGACTCCCACAGTGATCGGAGGCACTATTTTCTCAACGGTTGCTTGGCCCCAACAGAAAATACCACAAGGAGAAAACGGTCTTATTATTTTATCTCCTTTAACTCCCACAGTCCACAGATGTTCAAGCTGTGTTCTATCAGCTGCAGAGTAAACGGACCAAACATAAAACTGCATCACCAACTAAATACATGTGGGGTTCCCATGGCAACGCAATGCATTCAGTGTGCGATACTGTAACTACACAACTTCATTCAGTGGTTTTAGCAACGTACAACTCAACAGGTTAACAGGTTAAGCATTTTCCTTCAGCTGAGGATCTGAATCACTCACAAATAATGGTCAGGAAAAGCTTTGATTAAAGGGACACGCTTCTTAAACTCTGAACAGAACCTGCTCCAGACCAGGTTAATGCCACAGCATCAGCTGCCATGGAGATCTAGCTCCACAGCATCAGCTGCCATGGAGATCTAGCTCCACAGCATCAGTTACCATGGAGATCTAGCTCCACAGCATCAGTTACCATGGAGATCTAGCTCCACAGCATTTGTTATCATGGAGACCTAGCTCCACAGCATTTGTTACCATGGAGATCAAGCTCCACAGCATCAGTTACCATGGAGACCTAGCTCCACAGCATCAGCTACCATGGAGATCTAGCTCCACAGCATCAGTTACCATGGAGATCTAGTTCCACAGCATCAGTTGCCATGGAGCTCTAGCTCTACAGCATCAGTTGCCATGGAGATCTAGCTCCACAGCATCAGTCGCCACAGAGTTCTAGCTCCACAGCATCAGTTGCCATGGAGATCTAGCTCCACAGCATCAGTTGCCATGGAGATCTAGCTCTACAGCATCAGTTGCCATGGAGATCTAGCTCCACAGCATCAGTTACCATGGAGATCGAGCTTCACAGCATTTGTTACCATGGAGATCTAGCTCCACAGCATCAGTTACCATGGAGACCTAGCTCTACAGCATCAGTTACCATAGAGATCTAGCTCCACGGCATCAGTTACCATAGAGATCTAGCTCCACGACATCAGTTACCATGGAGATCTAGCTCCACAGCATCAGTCGCCACAGAGTTCTAGCTCCACAGCAACAGTTAGCATGGAGATCTAGCTCCACAGCATCAGTTGCCATGGAGATTTAGCTCTACAGCATCAGTTGCCATGGAGATCTAGCTCCACAGCATTTGTTACCAAAGACATCTAGCTCCACAGCATCAGTTACCATGGAGATCTAGCTCCACAGCATCAGTTACTATAGAGATCTAGCTCCATGGCATCAGTTACCATGGAGATCTAGCAAGTTAAAAGAGAGCCACCTTCATGATACTGAAAACTCTGACTTCAGACTCAACATACCTGCCAACCCACTAATCTCCCTTCATAGTACAGAACTCTGATCACCTCACTAGCTGAACATTAGTTTGTCGTTAAACCCTACATTTACAGATGTTCCCTAAAGGCTGTGGTAGATGCTGCTGGGTGGCTGCGGTGTGCCCAGACAGTTGTGTGAGGAGAAAGTAGTTTGAAAAGAGTGACATAAAGTGTCCAAAAGGCATATTTGTCCAAGATGGAACCGAAAGATTTTATAAACAGTTCTCTATGAGCGGAGACAACAGCACACATAAGGTACATTAAGCAGCAGTTCTAAGCCACGTTTGTCTGTTTCTGCCACCAGTACTGTGAGGACAGACTCATTGTCCTGGAGCAACACCAGCTCCAAGCTTTCCTCTCCTTTGTTCTTTGATTTCTTCAAACGTTATATTTTTTGTGGACAGTGATATAAGGCTCCAAATGCGAGTTCAGATCAGTTCAATTCAATTTTATTTTATATAGCGCATATTTACAACACATGTCATCACATAGGGCTTTACATAGCAGGAAGAACAGAAAACAGAAATCCCAACAATCCAAAGTTTCTTATGGATTCCCTACAAGCAAACAGTCAGCGATGGTGGGAAGGAACCAAAAAAAAATCCTCTAGGATAGGGAGGGGGGAAAAAAGCCTCGGACAGAACCAGGTTCAGGGAAGGCGGCCGTCTGGCTCGACCGGTTGGGGTAGAGTGGGGACGAGGAGGGAGGAGCTAGAAGGAGAGGTTGGGGTGGGGATGGGAGGACAGCAGGTGGTGAGGCCAGCGTCTGCAGATCAGGGATGTGGAGCTGCAGATCCAGAGACATCAGCAGAGTTAGACCCCTTGTTTCCGGACGAGACCAAGAACTTTTTAAAGTACCCGTGTACTGAACGTGCACCTCTATATGTTCCTGGATTTTCAGCTGGGTCTATCCAGGCCTATCAGCAGTGTTACTGCCATCAATAAAACTGTATTTTCTTTCATTTTGCCGTCCTGCCAACCCCTCCCCCCCTCATCCCTACTCTCATCCCAACCGGTCGAGGCAGATGGCCGCCTTCCCTGAACCTGGCTCTGTCGGAGTTCTTTTCCCCCTCTCCCTATCCTAGGGGGTTTTTCTGGTTCCTTCCCACCGTCACTGACTGCTTGCTCATAGGGAATCCAAAACTTCAACTTTGGATTGTTGGGTTTCCTGTTCTTCCTTACTATGTAAAGCGCTATGAGATGACATATGTTGTAAATATGCGCTATACAAATAAAATTGAATCGAACCGAATAGACGGCGCCAACATGAAACTCGCCAGCTCCACTTGTTTCACACATTAGCGACAGTCAGGTTCATGCAGTTAATGTTGACTCGACATCCCGGACCCTGCAGCGTTTGGTATTGACATATTGGTACAAGATGAAGTCATAAAATTCGAAGACTGAGCCGGTCAAAATCAAAACCGATGTGACCTTAAATTTAGCTGTCGTGCCCATCGAAGCGTTCTCCTCGTACAAAGATAAACCGCTCCCAGCGCTCCTGCAGTTACTGTCAGCAAGCGTACGCAAAACAGATGTTTAGTATGAGGAGAGACCTCAAGAGGCCGTCCTCCATCATCCACACCTTTATTATTAATCAGTGAAAGAGCTGCCGTTGGAGTAGTAGCTGCCAGTATTTGGAGGTGCTTTGATTCGTACATGCTTTATACCGACAGCGCCCAAACGCGGCAGGAAGTTCTAAACTCTCCATAAATCCTGGGTCTGCTGTCCACTTGAAGTATGAATTGGCCATTAGTTAAATGGGTTTGTAATGTTTATTTTTTACAGCGTACCAACACAGGGATGACTCAATGGTAGTAAAGACTCGGTTATTCAGTGTGTGTTGATATTTGCCTTCTATTGACCAGACGTCCCCCGAGGCTCTGTGATGCCACCAGCTCCTGTTTACCAGCCATCAGTCTCCGCTGTGGGTCCACTGAGTCTTTATTAATTGCTCCATGTGGGCGACAGCTGCATTCATGGAGACCATTACCGCCGTCGTCCTCCTCGTCTTCCTCCCCTCTAGGGATGAAAAGGGATCTTTCATGTTGCCCGGGCCTCATCAGTCAGTCAGGAAACAGTGTGGTGTGACTGAGACGCTAATGGACGTACAGTGATGGATGCACCGATTACCTGCATGGTGCATTATATCCATTTCATCATGACGTAAGCGTGTCGATACTGAACGCCTCCACGGGGAGTCTGGGAGCGTCTTTAAGGAGCTAAAATGAGGCCTCGGGGGTTTTAAATGTAATGGAGCTGTTTGTATTAAATATCATCCATTTTTACACTGTTTACGCTCTCAAAATTAGCCAAAACAGCTCCCTGTATGTCTATATTTAGTAGTGTTTATTGCGAGGAATGAAGTTTGGGACGTGCTTACAGTAAGAAGTGTACTTTATTATATGACACGAAAGATGGGGTTTAATCAGCTTCACAAAACTGGCTCATTTAATCCTAAAAATAATTCGTGCTTTGCTGTAAAAAGTGTGGACAATGGAACGGACAGCGCCTCAAAACTGCATTCTCTCTAACAGCCAGCAGGGGGCGACTTTCTTCGTGATCTGATTGCATAGACGTCTATCAACAAATGATCATACTTCTCGCTTAATATGTTACCTCAGGAAACATTTTATTAATAGATTTATGGTTTCAATCTGTGGTTTTGAGTCTCCTTTAATACAGTAGAGCATTAATTTAGTAAATTAAGATCCCACTTAGAAGAATTTTGATAATAAAACAGGGTATGTTTTTGGGCGAGGCTTCCTTTTTCACAGTCACATCCTTCAAAATTGCTACCAGGAACTTGGAGATTCTGGCCTCCGAGTTAAAACGCTGCACTGATACCCCTCTTCCACCAAGCTGGTTCCAGGTCTAGGAGCCAGAACCAGTCCTTTGTGTTTCCACCACCTAAGCACAGACTCCAGGTTCTAAAGACTGGAGCTCAGCAAGCACCAACTCTTTGCTGGTCCAGAGCTAAGCACCGAGTACGTCAGGGGCTGGGGGCGGGGTTATGGTGACCAACCATCAACGGTGGAAAGGGACACACAAGCGCTAATTAGTGTCCTTGTTCTCCAGGACGTCCCTGGTCCCATCACACATGTATTGGAATGACTCCTGGAAGTTTACTACAAACTGTTGACCTGAAATCCGCTACAGTTGTGTCCCACCAGTAGCGTGATCACGGATGTGTCCAGGCAACAGGAGGACCTCCGCCTCACAATCAGCCTTAAGACCATCTATAGAGATAAACATAGATATTATCATCAACTTACTGCTTTTGTTTAACTGCTATGTAATGGATGCTAGCGTAGTGGTTTTACGGTGACCCAATGGCTCCAACTGGACTCAAAGCAAACAGGTTCTTAGGAGGAACCAGATTAGAACCAACTAAGCACCAGAACCAGCACCTGGTTCTTCTTGGTGGAAAAGGGGTATCAGAGACCACTGGGAAGTCAGAATTTCCAATTTCCGACTTGTAAAAATCAAAGAATAAGCCACCAGAACTCGGATTACTTGGCTGCGTACGGTTACTCAACCTCGACCTCCACATCTTTATAAGTACAACTATTCTCATTATCATCAGTTTAACATGTAGATGTCCACAAAAACGTACCTTTAGCCCATTTGTCGCTCTTATATTTCTTCAGTTTAGCAGAAAGCACAAAGCTAATCTGGAGGCGGCAAGGATGTTTCACCATGTTGAATGTATCTTCCAGCAACTTCCTGATGTGATAACTGCTGTTGAGACGTGTTGCATTTTTTACTTCGAGGCCCGATTTCCTGCTTCCAAGGTAGAAATATGCAGTAGTGTAGAGGTTTTGTTGCAGGGTCAGCTGTTTCACTTTTGAGGGAGCTGGGAGTGCAGGGGCAGAATTTGAGGAAGACAGTGAGGGAGATGTCAGATGAGGCTGCAAGATCTAGTCAGTGGATATGGATTAGAAGAAACAATGGTAGTTGGGGGTGAAATAAAGGCAGTGAGGGAGAAGGGGGAGGCAGAGGACATGCCTAACCCGGCAGGAGGAGAGGATACAGTCCAGACAGACACCTCTCCTCTGCTCTGCTTTCCCCTCCCCATTTTCCCTCTCCTAGAGATCCAGGAAGAGGAAGTGTATATAAGGTGGGGGAGTGGCCTGCTAGAGTCTCTCTGTGGGACCATGCGGCCAGCTCAGGTGAGTTTGTGTTGTAAGGTACAGGTTTGTTTGTGCTCCTGTTTTGTTTGTCTTCTGTCATAAGCACTTAGCACTTAGCAGTTGTGTGTGGCATCTAGTGTTAGGGTAGCAGTACAGCACTTAACAATAGCGATTTGTTAGTACTATATTTTAAGCAATTAGTGGTTAGCAGTAGCATGTAGCATTTGCACTAGCTAAATGGTAGCATCGGCACTGGTCACTACCTGGAGCATCTCCTAAACGGGCCTGGGTCAGTTGAACGTGGCAGTGCTGGTTGAATTAGCAGTTAGCATTAGCATTTAGCATATAGCTAAATGGTAGCATTGGCACTGGTCGCTACCTGGAGCATCTCCTAAATGGGCCTGGGTCAGTTGAACGTGGCAGTGCTGGGTGAATTAGCAGTTAGCATTAGCATTTAGCAGTTAGCTAAATGGTGGCATCGGCACGTGTCACTACTTGGAGCATCTCCTAAACAGGCCTGGGTCAGTTGAACGTGGCAGTGCTGGTTGGATTGTGTAGGAGCAGTGTGAACTGGCACTAGGGGGGGTGACTCTGGGACTCCAGAGTTCACCTCCTAGCCTCCTGGAGGTGTCGTGGGACTAAGTAGGAGAAACAGCGTTGAAGGGAGGTTTCCACCTGATGACCCCCAGAGACGTGTTAGGAATCACTGCTACTGGTAGGTATAGAGACAGATTAGGGATCCTAGGTCCTTCATGGAGGATGGATCCTTTCTTTTTGAACACAAGTGTCTGGTGTTACTTATATTCATTTACATCTATTTTCAACTCCAACTAATAAAGGAACAAGTAGTATAATGGAAGCTGGTATAGTAGATTATATTAGTTGCAAAACCTTCCTTACTGACATTTTAAATATGTTTGAGCTGCGTTATTCTGTTTTATTGCTCCAGTACGATGCTGGATGTCTCCTTGCACGGCTGAAGTGGTTTTAAACAGCATCTAAGTGAAAATATTTGCTTTTCTTTCTGCATTTAGTTGAAAATAACCTTTTTCAACATCCAACTTTCCACCTCCAGTGACTGAAAGTGGTTTTATTTCCATTCTGTTACAACTTCATTAATCTATTTCCAACATTAACCAACACAGAAGCATAATGGAAACTCATATACTAGATTAATCCCCCCATTACTGGACTCCGGTATGTGTTTGAGCTGCATTCTGTTTGATTTGACATTGCATCTTGGGTAAAATCATTTTAATTTAACGACCAAATCCTGGAGCATATTCTAAATTCTAATCAACACATCTACAGTATTTTCCTTTAACCGTCGCTCTGTTAAACCTTTGTCAGTCGTCATCAGCTGCTCCCTTCGCCTCTTAAAGCCTTTTCTTCCCACACAGTGCGTCTTCCTCTCAGTCCTGCTGTAGCTCCAGGGAGACAGATCAGGGCCTTCAGACGGGCCTGAGAGGCTCGAGGGCTCTGGCTGTCCTTCAGCACATATGCCACCCATCAGGGAGGTCGCTGCCATCTTGGCTGCCGGAGCGTTTCCTCGAGTCTGGAGGGAAACGCTACGAGAGGGTGATGTTATTTCCCTGCAACGTTTCCACTCTAATCAGATGCTGATGAAAATAAATGTCTCGGCTTAAAATCTGATTGCACGCCTCGTCCTGGAGAGATTTCTTGGAAATGATCACATTTCCTGCATCTAAATCCGTCTGTCTGGGTGGATGGAGGTATTTTTATTTTAGGGTCTGTGTTGAATAGAAGAAAGCAGACTCATATCTCACCATCTAAATGCTAATGTCAGCATGAAAAGCATCACATCAGTTTAGATTCACCCTGACAGGGACATGAAGATGGCATCGATCCAGTAATTACTGAGATGATTTACTCACAATCAACAGTCAATGATAAAATGAAAGTGAAATGTACTGGCAATAAGCTTCATTCACAGAAATAGGAAAATAGTTTTACTTAAATTAATCAGAATCAAACTGCTATGAAAACCCAAAGCTTCCAAAATCTGTTCATATTTTTTAAAATTTATTTCACAGATTTTTTATCCATATTTTTGAAATACACAAAAATAAAGATAAAATCAGATAAGTAATTTGTGAATTTACCACATATATCTGATGTAAAATTAACACATTAAAAACCTGAAACTCTTTTATTTTATTTGAAACAAAATTGACTTTTTAATATAATAAGAACACCTTCTCAAATTTACAGTAATTTGACAAATATGTCCTTTATTTTAATATATTTGTGATTGTGCATTTATAAATATAAAATGATATTTATATTAAATATTAATATTTATTTGTTATCTATGTATATATGTGTTAATTTATTTTAAATTGGTTAAATTCAAATTAACTCCTTTTGTCCTTGTACTTATTGAAATAAGATAATAAATATGAACAACAACAACAAACAGGGCAAAACTGTAAATGTCCACATTTAAAATCTATATTTTTAGAATCGGTAATTTATTCTTTAACATCATTTGATTGTACTTTTTTGGTCTTTTTTTTACTGCATTTAAATCAGCAAAAACAGTAGTTATTTTGCAGATATTTGATGTTATAAAATGCAATATAATATCAGTGACAATTACTAGAAAAAAATAAGTGCAGGTTTTATAATTTCTCAGATTTGTTGTTTGGCCTAATTACATACGTTTGAATGTAATTTGTTATGAATAGATGATTAAAATTTTCACTAATAATTAAAGCTGCAAGCAGTGTTGAACGGGTCAGCTCAGCTATTGTGCGCATGTCCACCAGGTGGCGCTGTGACTCAGACTGGATGTCATCATCTGGCTGTCACCAGGGCCAGACTTTGATCACATGTAAAGTTTTAGGCTGATTGGAGCACATACAGGCTAGTTTGACAGCACTTCCTGTTTGATGGCGTGATGGCGAGCATCAGAATAGGCCTGAGACTGAGCTATCCTTATATGGTCATGTGGCTGTTATGAGGCCTGGACTCTGATCACACCTGTGAAGTTTCAGGCCGATTGGAGCACGTACAGGCTAGTTAGACAGCACTTCCTGTTTCTTTAATAGCAAAATGGCAAAACGCCATGGTCCACCACGGCCACTTCCTCATGTGCTGACAGAACATTTTGATAACTTTTGCTCAACAATGCCTGTAGTATATGCTGGACAAATTTGAGATCTGTAGGAGTTACCACCTAGGATGAATTTGCTCTGGAAAATTTGGAAAATTTCACCAAAATTGGCAAAAATCTGACACGTAATTCAAAATGGCAGACTTCCTGTTGCATTGTGGGTATGGGTTCATGAGGTTTTTTTGTGCGTCTTGTTGTGATACATATGTGTACTAAATTTCGTAGCTTTAGGTAAAACGTAGTTCGGGGGCCCAATTTTTCTAACTCTCTAGGGGGCGCTGTTGAGCCATTTTGCCATTCACATGTGTAATTCCCCCAATATTTTACATTTTTTAACAGGTCTGATGTGCGTGCAAAATTATATGCGTTTTCGAGTATTTTTAGGGCCTCAAAATTGCGATTCAAAATAAGAATCCGAGCAATAACAACAGAGTTCGATGCTGCAATCGCAACAATTAACGCAAATTCAACCAATCTCTGTGAATTATGCGCGGCCTTGCAATTTTATCCAATCACCGCGACTATTCCGCAATGTTGTCCCGCCTCCCGTGAGTTCCACCAATCACAGCAGTCCCCAGTAATGCACGTACGTCACCGAATTCACTTCCTTGTTTATGGTTTGAAGATACAGATACGTATGCAACAAAAACTACTGCAGAACAATTCCCTGATGTTCTTCACCAAAGCGGAGCTAAACTGTTTTCACCCCGTGGAATATTGAGGTGGAACACAAACCAAAACCATCCACCGACAAACACTTTTCTACCGTAAACATATCAGGATAATGGGTGAAACCAGCGGACCACAGACCAGACAAACCACCGTGATGAAGCTGCTGCATCCAGATCTGTGGCAGCACTGAAACAAT
Organism: Dascyllus trimaculatus; assembly: GCA_024666655.1. NCBI lineage: Eukaryota > Metazoa > Chordata > Actinopteri > Pomacentridae > Dascyllus > Dascyllus trimaculatus. The sequence continues at coordinate 37,887,980 of CM045445.1, read as the reverse complement.
GAAGGTCAGTTAGATTCATTAACTGACGTGACGAGCTGTGAGCGTGTGTGTGTGAACACGCGTGTGCCAGGATGTGAAATTAACTTTTAAAACTTTTCAAATTTTTGATGAATTATACAAAACAAAGAAAAAAATGCAACTTTTTGACCATTTTTACCGTCTCTGTCACACCCTCCACCTCTGCTGCCTGTTAGTGGCAGTTCTCCCTCCCCCTTCCCTGCCTTCCCTCTCTCTCTCCTCCAGGTGAGCTTGATGTGGGCAGCGAGGAGTGCAGCAGTGGAGTTGTAGTCAGTGGAGGAGGCTCGCGTGTGATTGGAAATTAACTTTTTAAACTTTTAACATTTTTAATGAATTATACAAAACAAAGGGAAAAAAAGCAACTTTTTTGACAATTTTTTACTGTGTCCTGCAATAATTTTATCGCAACAAATACGCTTAAAACATCACAACTTTCATCGCAATGTTTTAGAAAAGCTGCCGCGAAATCAAACATTTTAGGAGCAACAATCTGGAAAAACGCCCAAGAAATCCTGGAGGGACTGATAATCAGCCACAGTCACTAGAGGGACCACCAGCAGTCATTGGGGTTCATCCTCTGGGAACCATAAATATGTGAGATTTCCTCAGAGCCATGCAGCTGCTTTGACGATAATAATCAGTGTCAGGTAATATTCTAAGCTGAACCATTCCTCCTCCTCTGAGCTCGTCAGCCATGATGACTGAGCAGCAGCTGGGTGTTAGTATTCAGAGCACAGACGCCGAGGAGGAAAATCCTGCAAACGCCTCGCGAGGCTGCTGCCAGAGATTTTCCTGAAAGGTAAACACGAACCAGGAGGGCGACTCTGAACCCCGTGAGGAGGAAGACGAGGCTCAGCAGCGCCGACCTTCGATTTGAAGATGCCCCTTTTCTCCTGCCTGCATCGGATCAATTCTCCGATGTGACCTTTGTAAACGGTTGTTTCATCCTCCTGAACTCTGGAGGCCGAATCCTCTCAGGCTTGTAGAAACCATGTCTTGGAATGCTTTCAAAGGGACAACAACCACTTTGCGTCTTATAGCACCTTCTAGAGCTTCTTCTCCCTCCTCCTGAACATTAATCAATCAAACCGCTCATGTCAATAAGAGCCGTCACCAATTTTATCCTCACTAAACTTCATTTTCTTCTCACAGAGACTAAAGCACATCTTTTACTACCATGAACACACACGCTGCAGTTTATTTATAAATCGTCCCGCTGCCATAAATACTCACTGGAGCAGCAAATGTGTGTTAATCCACTGCTGGAAATAGCGGCCGACAAATGCCTTTCTTCTACCGTTTCTATTTCTAGTAAACACTGCAGCGTCTGAGCATTTCAAGAAGCTAATTTTTAGATCTTTTTAGACGCCTCAGACAAACGTGGGTGTTAAAAATGTGAATTATTACAACTACAAAACACCATTAGATCCATTATATTCTAGATTATCACCTGGTGCCTCAGTTTTGTGTTTTTCTTCACATAAATAAACACATTTCCAACTTAATTGATGCAGAAAAACCACAAATAAGGACCTAAACATAATTAGATCCATATGTATTCTTTTATATTTTGGATTGCCTGAATTTCATAGTTTTCTTTACATAATTAAAGACAGCTCCAGTGTAGTTGTAGGTTTTACAGTATCTGGTTAATAGCAACATTATTTCCACTGTTTATACATTAAAAATATGAGCAGTACTACAGTTTCTAACTTTCTGCAGTAGAAATGAGTTGTGTCATCTTTATTTTTTAATATGTGAGTGTGAGTATGTGAACACTAAAAGACTAATAAATAGGATTTAAGCAGAAAAATAAGACAAAATGACCAATATTAAAAGAAACTGCACTCTTTTTTGTGACAAACTAGTGTCCAGCTGTGTTAACAGATAATTTTTCGCCTGATGAAAAATATCTCACTTTTTTGCACTTAAGTTGTTTTTTTCCCCCTGAGGTCATTTTTACTATAAATACAAGCACATAAAAAGACCAATAAATTAGATTAGGGCAGAAGAATCGTCAAAAATGGCCAGTATATATTAAAAAAAAAATCTTTAAATGAGACATAGAATGAAATTATTTCTATGGAATATCGCAGCTTTTTTCTTATTTTTTTCCTGCAGAACTGTACATCACAGATGGTGAGTTCAAGGACAATTGGAAAGTTGAAAATGCCAAGATTGTTGCTGTTTTTACAGTTTCTGGCTCTGATCAATAGTTTAATTTGTGCAGTTCTTGAAAAGGAAACATGCCTTTAAATCCCACTCACAGGTTTTGGGGTTGGAAGATTTAAACATAGTTGGTTTAGGTATTTTTTTTAGGATTTGTTGACAAACAAAAAACACAGATCACCTAATTTCAAATGTTAATAGGAAGCTATACAGAATAGACAAGATAACTTAAAGCATTTCTTGCATCTATTGAGTTATATATGCACTCATGGGTTAAAATTGCTTCTTTTTTTAATACTGTAAAGAAAAGAAGCCAACAAAAACATGAAGAGGAGTTGGCAGAGGAGTAGAATTATCATTTAAAGCAGCTATGATGTGGTAATTTAATGAGCAAAGACTCCGAATGGAGGCAGCGGGGGTTCTATAATGTGTCCTAATGCATTAATAATCTGTTAGACCATATTAGATTACTCAGATCTTGGCTGGTTGATATTCTGTCTAGACAAATCCCGTAAATTACTGAAATATAATCCTCTGCTTGTTTTAGATTCTTAGTTTAAATCTGTACATTGTAATTTTTTCCCCCACAATGTGATTTATGTCCTCACAGTGTGACATGTCCCCATTACGTAGGAATACAGGAACACACAAACTGTATGTGTGTGTTCCTGTGTTCCATACGTTGTGGGGACATAATTCACATTGCAAAGATTTAAACTAAATGTAAAGAATTAGCTTTTTTGGTGGTTTAAGCTTCATTTAAGTGTGATTAATGAATGCAGTGTGTGGGTGTGTTGCAGCAGCGTGGTGCGATGCCTCCCTGCCGTCCTGTACTTTACTGCAGTGGCTGCAGCTGGATAAGGTTTCAATCAGTGTGAGCTAGAGAGGCAGACGGAGCGCTTCAGAGGCAGCAATCAAAGACACAGAGAGAGAGTAATCAATAAAGTCTGAGTGGAGCCTCACTATCAGGCAGAACAGGACGCAGATGTGTGCAAATCCCATGTCCTCCTGCAGAGTTTCTGACTTTCTGCACGTCGTTTATCGTGATTATAAGCTCATAGCTAACCAGTAAATAAGAGGAAGATCACCTAAAATGACCAATATTTGAAATAAATGCAACTTTTTGTGATTTTAAAGAATGAGACCTACATTATCATGAACTCAGGCGCTATAGATTGTACACATACATCATCCTGCTGCCATAGATACTCACCAGAGCATCAAGTGTGTGTTAGTCCACCGCTAAAACTAGTCCCCATTAACATCATTTCCTGTTTTATTTCTGAGGTCATTTTTACCTTGAATGCATGCACACAAAAAACAAATAAATCAGATTAAGGCAGAAAAATCCCCTTAAATGACCAATATTTGAAAAAAAAAAACCAACTTCTTTGTGATTTTAAAGAATAAGACTTGCATTATTATGAACACAGACTCTGTAGTTTATTTACACTCATCATCCTGCTGCCATAAATACTAACTAGAGCATCAAATGCGTATCAATCCACAGCTAAAAATAGTCCCCATCAGCATTATTTCCACTGTTTATACGCTAAAATATAAGCTGTGCTGCAGAGTTTCTCACTTTCTGTGGTAGAAACAAGTTTTTTCATCATATATTTTTTTTAAAAATCACTCCTTTTTTGACATACTATCGTCCAGCTAATTTAATAAACAGTTTTTCTACATTAAAAATATCAACTGTGTTGCAGAGTTTCTCACTTTTTGCACTAGAGCAGATTTTCTACTGGGTTTTGTTTTCTTTTTTTTTCTGGAGGTCATTTTTTCCATCAATACATGCACATAAAAGACCAATAGACTGGATTAGGGCAGGAGAATCATCAAAAATGATTATTTTTTTATACAAAAATTAAAAAAAAAAAATCAGTTGTACTGCAGAGTTTGTCACCTTCTGTACTTAAAATGGTTTTCATCATGTCTTTTCTATTTCTTAAGTCATATTTACCACGACTACATGCATTAAAAAAGACCAATAAAGCAGATTAAGGCAGAAAAATCACCTATACTTGAACAAATGCAACGTTTTGATTTTAAAGAACAAGACTTGCATTATTATGAACACAGACTCTGTAGATTGTACATATAAATCATCCTGCTGTCATAGATACTCACTAGAGCATCAAATGCGTATCAATCCACCGCTAAAAATAGTCCCCATCAACATTATTTCCACTGTTTATACATTAAAATATCACCTGTGCTGCAGTTCCCCACTTTTCCCACACTCGAAATTATTAGTTTTTTTCCCCTTAAATCATATTTACTACGAGCACATGAACACAAACAGACTAGTAAATCTGAATAAAAATACCTGATATAAAAAAAACTTGATTTCTCCTGAAAGTAAAACTGAAATTAACAGTTTTTATACATTAGAAATGTCAGTTGTCTGCACTAGAAATGGTTTTCATCTCCTGTTTGTTTTATTTCCCTGATTAACTCCGTCAAGGAGGTTATGTTTTTTGCCGGCATTTGTTTGTTTGTTGTAAATGGAAATTAAAATTAAAATACACCCGTGGAAAACTTATTTCTCCCCACCAGCGTGGGGTTTATTTGTCCCTTTGGAGGGACCTTGTGGTGCCGCTAGCTCCGCCGCTAGCGCTAAATCACTAGCATTTGGCTGCTTTTTGGGATGTTTTTGGGGAGGTTTGGAGGTTTTCTGTTACTTTAGCTGGTGAAAAGTCCACTGTGAAATAATGAACAATGTGAGCCAAGCAACGTTTGGACCCCACAGTGGGTCTTCATCAGGCCACGGCACACAGCAAGGTCTGCTAACAGTGAGCTAACACTGGAGCTTTAGATACCAGATCCTTCCTCATCAGAAGTCAGACGGGTCACGGAGCCAAAACCAACAGGAAGTAGAGAAATAAGTTTTCCACGGGTGTATTTTAATTTAAAATTCCATTTACAAACACATCTAATTAAATCAGATAACAGATAATGAATAATGAATTAGGGCCCGTTTTCCGTTTTTCATTTTGTATTATCACTAAACAAACGGGAAACGGTTTACTTTTCGTTTTTATTTTGAAATCTCAAAATAAAAAAACAAATGGCCGCGACCACATCAGACAGGTCACATCTCTTACAACACTGGCTGTGTTTTGTCGTGTCTTTCTGTCCTGTTTTATCGTCTTTTTTTACTTTTCTTTCATTCTTATTGAGGATTTTCCTCATTTGAATTCATTTCCTTTCCTTTGATTCGTGCTATGCTTCAATAACGTGCCTCATATTTACTCATTACCTCAGTCTAACTGTCAGCGTTGCTCTTTATTGTTCTGTTCTTGTCTTATTTCAGCTTAGTTATTTTATCATTATTGCTTTTCTACGTTCTCATGTTGTCATTTTGCCTTTTCTGAGCAACATCTGGAACAAGAGCGTACTTCAGGATTAATATCTTTAATTAATGAAGGTCTAGAACGACTTAGCGAGGTCTAAATATCTCATCTTAACATCTTCTTTCTGTAAATTCATCATCAGAAAGGAGAGAAAAGGAAAAACCAGTGAACCCTCTGGGGGAAAGACTGAATCTGTGACTGAGGTGAGACAGAAGAAAAGCCTGCTGGTGATAATTGTTGTTTGTCAGAGAAGAATAATTAAACCACGGAGCTGAATTATTCATGAGGCCGGAAACAAACAGACCCCGATAAGAAACTGTTAAATATTCCTGCTTCCGGCTGCGATCGTCCACAGGGAAGCATGTCGGTGAATTTATGCATCCTGAGTTTATTCTAGACGGACGTGATGTGAGGTTGCGCAGAACTTCCAGACTGAAAAGCGTCGAATGATCTGCAGCGATGGTAAAAGTCCAAGCTTTAAAAGCAGCTCGTCATTTAAAACCAGTTCTCAAGAATCTTAATCCAAATGCTCGTTTGATTCCAGACGGCGAGGCAGCCTCTTTCCCCTGTTTCCAGTCATTAAGCTAAGCTAAAGCTAATGCTAAAGCTAATGCTAAAGCTAATGCTGCTAACTTGGCTGCAGGCTTCGGACGGCTGCTTCCTTTTATAATAATAATAATAATAATACATTTTATTTGTATAGCGCTTTTACAGAACTCAAAGACACTTTACATGATAACAAGAGGTACAGAGAGAAAAATAAATATATAAATAAAAAGAAATATACAGCGAAATCAGAAAGAAAACAGAGCAAACACATTTGAAAAAGAGTCAAAAAAAAAATAAAATAAAAATAAAATAATATATATAGTTAAAGATAGGAAGAAGTGACGTGATGTGCGTAGATTAATTAGGTGATGGGTTGAAGGCACTGCGGAACAGATGTGTTTTTAATTTACTCTTAAAAATGGAGGGGTCAACGGTGTCACGGATGTGTTGAGGGAGCGAGTTCCAGAGGGAGGGGGCGGCAACGGAAAAGGCTCTGTCCCCCCAGGTTCGGAGCCTGGTCCGAGGGACGGTCAGGAGGTTTGAACTGGCAGTACGGAGGGTACGGGAAGGGGTGTAGGGGTGGAGCAGGTCTTTAAGGTAAGAGGGGGCCTGGTTATGGAGGGCTTTGTGGGTGAGTAGGAGGATTTTGAATTTAATACGGTAAGGGACCGGAAGCCAATGAAGGTTCTGGAGGACAGGGGTGATGTGGTCACGGGAACAGGTGTGGGTCAGGAGGCGGGCAGCAGAGTTTTGGATGTACTGTAATTTGTTGATGAGATTGGAGGTTGTGCCATATAAGATGCTGTTGCAGTAGTCTATGCGAGATGTAATAAATGCATGAATCAGTGTTTCAGCTGCGGGGAAAGAGAGGGAGGGGCGAAGACGGGCGATGTTCTTTAGGTGATGAAAAGCTGTTTTTGTGACGGCTTTAATGTGTTGGGAGAAGGTGAGTTTATTATCAAAAATGACTCCAAGGTTACGGCAGTGGGGTGAGGGTGTGAGGGTGGAGTTGTCAAAGGAGAAGCGGAAGTCTTTGGCTGTTGAGGCAAGGGAATTGGGACCTATTACGAGGATGTCAGATTTGTTACAGTTAAGTTTGAGAAAATTTGTTTGGAGCCATGAGCTGATATCTGAGAGGCAGTTTGAGAGGGTGGAATGGGCCTGAGGGTCGATGGATTTGGTGGATATGTAAATTTGGATGTCGTCAGCATAACAGTGGAAACTGAGGCCGTGGCGATGGATAATCTGACCGAGAGGGAGGAGGTAGAGGATGAAGAGCAGAGGGCCAAGCACGGAGCCCTGTGGGACGCCTTGGGACAGGGGGGCAGTAGAGGAGGAGCAGTTGTTGATGAAAACAAACTGTTTCCGGTCTGTAAGGTATGATGTAAGCCAAGTGAGGGCATCATCAGTGATGTGGACGAGAGATTTTAGGCGGGAAAGTAGGATGGAATGGTTAATTGTGTCAAAGGCTGCAGTGAGGTCGAGGAGGATGAGGATAGAAAGTAGGCCAGAGTCAGAGGAGAGGAGGAGATCATTGGTGACTTTGAGAAGGGCAGTTTCAGTGCTATGGTGAGTACGGAAACCAGATTGAAATTGTTCATAGAGGGCATTGTTGGTGAGATGGGTCTTAATTTGGGAGGCAACAGCACGTTCAAGAATTTTAGAAAGGAAGGGGAGGTTTGATATGGGCCGAAAGTTGTTGAGAACATCAGGATTGAGTCCAGGTTTCTTGAGAATGGGGGTAATGGCAGCCAGTTTGAGAGAGGGAGGGACAGTGGAGGACCTAAGAGAGGAATTTACAATTCTGGTGATAATTGGAGATATGGTGGGGAGGCCAAGTTTAACGAGGGAGGATGGGATGGGGTCTAAAATGCAAGTGGAGGATTTCATGGAAGTGATGATTTTAATCAGATCATCTTCGGAGATTGGTGAAAATTTAGAGAGAGGAGAGGTGATGGGAGGAGGGGAGGCGAGGGAGGGGACAAGGGAAGGGGGCGGCGTGGATAGGGAGGTATAAATGGAGTCAATTTTTGATTGGAAGAACAGCAGGAATGAGTTGCATTTGTCAGTAGTAAAAGAGCTTGAGGTGATATCACTGGGGTTGAGAAGTTTGCTAACGGTGGAGAAAAGAGCTTTTTGGTTATTGGAGCCTGCGTGAATGAGGTTTGAGTAATAAGTGGAGCGGGCATGGATAAGGGCAGATTTGTAAAGTTGAAGGAGGTCCTTGTATGCTTGTAGATGAACTGTGAGTCCCGTTTTTTTAGAGAGTCTTTCAAGTTGGCGTTTTTGTGATTTTAGGCGGTGAAGATCAGCGGTGAACCAGGGGGCTGAGTGTGTAAAAGAAACAGTTTTGGTTTTTAAGGGGGCTAATTGATTAAGGCAGGTGGAAAGAGAGTTGTTGTAGTGGTTAATAAGGTTTTCCAGGTTACCGGATAGAGGGGGGGACTTACCTAGGGTAGCACTGAGGGTGGCTGAGAAGTCTTGGGGCTGGATGGATTTGATGTTTCTGAAGGATATGGTGCGTTTTTCTTTTGGAATGGGGGTGGGCAGGTGGATATCAAAAATTATGGCCAGGTGGTCGGAGATGTGGAGGTTGCGGCTGGTGAGTTGCTGAATGATGAGACCAGTGGAGCAGACTAGGTCCAGGGTGTGGCCATGGGAGTGGGTGGGGAAGTTGACATGTTGAGTAAGGTTTAGGCAGTCGAGGAGGTCCAAGAAATTAGAGGCGTGTTTGCACATTTTGTTGTCGATGTGGAAGTTAAAATCACCTAGAAGTAGAACTGAGGGTGAGATGGCTGACAGATGTGTAATGAGGTCAGTGAAGTCAGAGAAGAATGACGGGTTTGGCTTGGGGGGGCGGTAGATTATAGCGATTATCAGGGGGTTGGGGTAGAGTAATTTAAAGGCAATGTGTTCGAAGGATTCAATCAAGGGAGTGGAAATAGGGTTAACTTTGAGATGGCACTTGAAAATGGAAGCAATACCGCCACCTCTACCAGTGGGACGGGGTCGATCAATGTATTTGTATCCAGGGGGGGTGGCTTGGTTGAGGGAGAAGTAGTCTAGATGGTTGTGCCAGGTTTCAGTAATGCAGAGGAAGTCCAGGTTGTTATCCGTGATAAAGTCGTTCAGAATTAATGCTTTCTTGTTGATGGAGCGAGTGTTATGGAGAGCAAGCTTGAGGAGTTGCTGCTGGGCACCATGGTGTGAGATGCGGGGGAGCAGGGAGAGGTTGTGTAGGGATCGCTTAACATGTTTACGTTTTCTGATGGTGGGGCGGGGCGGTCTAGTAGTTATGATGGGGAGAATGGGAATATTTTTAGCAGGAGAATTATTGAGCCGATTTACCTGTTCATTAGTGTTAGGAAAGTGAGGAGAACAGTTAGTTATTTTAGAGAAACAGTAGGAGAAGGTAGTTGTAGACTGACTGCTACATTTGTAAACAGACATACATTCGAATGGAAAAACATTGAGAAATGCCATATTGGTGTTGTCTGACTGAGGTGAGAGATGTTTGTGAGAAGATTGTCCAGAGGAGAGTGGAATGGAGATTAAGTTCGGTCTTGATGTGTGCTTTATGGAGTGTTTGGGCCTGTGAGAAGTCCTGTTGTGAATAATCCTGACAGGGACGTTGGCAGTGGAGAATGAATTTGCAGGAGTCTGCGTTGCTTGTATATATTGCCTGCAGGGGGGGCTCGAGAGCACAGCACAGGTGTAGGCTGCCGGTGATGGGGGAGAGGAAGTCACTGATTGGCAAGTAGACAGTCAATGTGGGAGTGTCTGTACAGCGTGGTGGATGTTCCCTGTTAGCACTGAGCTACCCAGCTTGTTTGGGTGAATTCCATCAGTACGGTAGAAGGTTGAACGGTTCCAGAAGAGGTTGAAATTATCGATGAAGCTGAGGTTGTGCATTCTGGTGGCAGAGAAAAGCCAGGTGTTCAGAGAGAGGATCCTGCTGAAGAGTCCGCAGCCGCGGCTGTAGGGAGCAATTGGTCCGCTGATGAAGACAGCTTTGCCACAGGTGTGCAGGTACTGGAACAGTTTGATGAACTCTGATTTGGTGACTTCAGACTGACGGCGGGATGCATCCACGCAACCAACGTGGACGATGATTCTGTGGACTGATGACGGCAGAGTTTGGAGGATCCCAGGGAGCTTGGCGAGGATAACAAGAACTGTTGCACCGGGGATACAGCGTGTTGTAGCATTGAAGAAGCGGACGTTTCTGGTAATCGAGTCTCCAATTATCAGAGTGGTCGGAGCAAATAGCGGACGAGGAGGAACCGGAGACAATTTCCTGGGGTCGGCGGATGAAGGAGATGTTTTTGAGGGTGATTTCGGCCGTGGTGGTGGAGCGCTGGCAGTCGGAGAAGGATGAGCAGGAACGATCGCAGGAGCGGAGCGAGGAGCCGGTGTGAACTGCGGCAGGGAGAGACGACGAGCTCCGCGCAGAGTTGGACGTGTGTGGTGTTTGGACGGTGCAGCTTGGGATCCGCTTGCCGGGAGAGGAAAGTCGTGGAGGTCGAGGATGTCGTATTTGTTTTCCAGCTGGATGTTGTACAGGGGTGCTTGTGGGGGCTGCCTTCCTCTTCGGTTTCGAGGAGCAACCAGGGTCCAGGACGGAGGCTGGCATGGAGTGGAGGAGGTGAGGGTCTTGGGTTTGGCTCCCTGCCGAGAGAAGGGGACGTCGGGTTCGGCGATCGGTGGAGGAGCAGCGGCTGCCTGATCGGGTGAAGAGACGCCAGACGTCGGGAGGGAGGCAGCCACAGCTGGGGCGACATCACTGACGGGGCTGGTGGAGGATTCGAGCTCTGGTTGAGTAGAACGAAACACTATGGTGTCCATAAGCAGTTCGGCTTCACGGATCTGGTGGAGCGTGGAAATACGTTGTTCCAGCGCGGCGATTTTTTCTGCAAGGAAAGAGCAGCTGGTGCAGCCGGATGGCGAGGTGAGTGGAGCCATAGTAGCGCAGAGTAGGCGCAGGGGCTCCAAATCGGAGCCCGCAGCGTTGGAGAGGCACAGCAGAGAAAAACCCGCAGACGGAGAGAAACGGGACTTACCGACACGGGCCCAGCAATTTGGGCCCGGTGAGGAGATCAGGTGTAGATCAGGTGTAGATCAGGTGTAGAACAGGTGTAGATCAGGTGTAGAGCTCCAGGCGTGTTACGATCCTCGGATGCTAGCAGGCTGGTAGCGTCAAGCTAGCGGTAGAAGGCTCCAGATGAACAGCATACTTTAAAAGATCCTATCCTTGTCAACTCAACGTTTAACGTCTAAATTACAGGTAGTATCTGGTAAAATCACAGAAAATAAAGTTGAATATGTAACAGTAAGTTAACTGTGAAAAACAAAACAAAAATAAAACCAAAACAGGTCAAAACTGTGAATAACATCAAAAATCTGTACTTTTATAAATCATAATTCATTCTTTTACAAAGTTTGACCATAAATTCCACTATTTTTACTGTAAATCTGCAAAACATAGAATTATTTGACATATATTTGCCACGATGTTATAAAAAAATACGTATATTAAGGATTAAAGAAAGAGAAATAATTTTCTAACTGTCATTTTACAGATGAGGTCTAATAAAATGTTGACAAAAAACACAAAACAAACAACAAAACTTTACATAACGTCCACATCAAAAGTTTATTTTCATAATAATAAATTTTAAAATTTAAATTTTTGAATAAATGTAATATTTGTTTTTTATTTTTGACTGTGACGCCATTTTTACTGTATTTAAATCAGCAAAAATATCACAATTCTGCAGATTCTGAAAGAATTTTTTGTATATTAAGAAAAGCTAAATAATTTATCTGGTTTTTTACAAATTAATTTTTTCCTGTTTTGTTAAATTACACATAATATCTAATCAAATCACAGAAAAAATGCATTAATTTACATTTTAACTAAAAAAACTAAAAACAAACAACGAACTGTAAATAATGGCTGTATTGAAAATCTTCATTTTTACAAATACTCATTTATTATTTCATTTATTCATTCTGTGACCATGAAGTTATCTAGTTTTACTATATTTAAATCAACTAAAATGTTAATATTTTGTTGATATTTAAAAAAAAATCTAACAGTATTTCATTATTTTTAACATATTTTTGGCACCTTTTTGCTAATTTTTTAAAATCTATATCATGAAATATTTTTCCTGTATTTAAATTAGCAAAAATAATATTAATTTACATTTACTGACTGTTGCTGGAAATAATTATTATATATATTATAAGGATTAAGAAAGGGTGAAAAATTTATATATTTTTATCTGATATTTTTACACATTTTTTCCTGCTTTGTTAAATTACAGATAATATCTAATAAAATCATTGAACAAACTGAATTAATTTACATTTTCACAAAAATAATAAAAAACAAATAAAAATATATTGAAACTCTTTATTTTTACAAATATTAACTTATTATTCCATTTATTTATTATGTGACCATGAAGTCGTCTAGTTTTACTGCATTTAAATCAGAAAAATATCATTATTCTGCAGATATTTGCTGTTGTTTGAAATAATTATTATTTATATTAAGGATTAAGAAAGATTAATAATTTTTATCAGTTTCTTTACATGTTTTTTTCTGTTTTGTTAAATTACAGATAACATCTAATAAAATCACAAAAAATGCATTAATATACATTTTTAATGGGAAAAATTGAATAAGAAATAAAAACTTGAGAAGTAAAACAAACAAAGAAAGGTTTTAGAATTTTAATCTATTTTTAATCCATTTTTTACCCTGTTTTGTTAAATTACAGATAACACCTGGTAAAATTCAGAAAAAAAATGCATTAACTTACATTTTGACTAAAATAAATAAAAAGCAAACAAAAATCTGTATTGAAAAACTTTATTTTTTCAATTACTAATTTATTATTTCATTTATTCACAGTTTGACCATGAATTTATCTGGTTTTCCTGTATTTAAATCAGCAAAAATGTCAAAAAATCTGCAGATACTGACTGAATTATTCTGTATATGAAGGATTAAGAAAGATTAATAATCTTTTCTTTGTTATTTTACACATTTTTTTTTTTACTGGTTTTAGAATTACTAATTTGTTATTTCATTAATTCACAGTGTGACCATGAATTTATCTAGTTTTCCTGTATTTAAATCAGCTAAAATGTGAATACTTGGCTGACTCCTCTATCTATGAGCTCTGTGTGGACGACGATGCTCTGACTCCTCCTTTACAACCCTGTCCAGACTCATTTCCATCCGGCCTCCTCTGAGCTGCTCGTTCGACCCCACAAAGCCAGTTCCTGTGAACGAGGCTGACCCGAGGCCTCCACCCCCTGATCTCACATCTCCCCCAGCAGGCGGCGATCAGCCTCATTGATCCCGACATGCAGCCTGATCAATGGGAGCTGAGGGCAGAGCAGCACCTCCCCTCCCTCTGACGCCATCACAGCCTCACAGCGACACAAGGAAGACCTCCACGAACAAACCAGCGAAGCTTCCATGAAACCCAGACTGACCTTTCACCTGCGAGGAGAACTGAGCCGTGTGTCGCGCCTCGAACAGCTGCAGCTCCTTGTTCAGGTCGAAGGCAGCCACATCGATGCTCCAGGAGCGCAGACCTGCGTTTGGAGAGGAGTCGGCTTTAATAAAAAACCCACAACACATCACGCAAAGGAGGCGCAGGGTCCTTTCTGTTTAGCTTCACACCAAAGAATCAATAAGAAATCCAACATAAGCGCCTAGAAAACGACCCCAGACGTGGCAGATGTGTGAAATAACCCGGCAACAAGCAGAGATCTATAAAAAAGTCCCACTTTAACACTCAGTCGTGCAAATTCAAGGTACTTTACCGAACAGTTTTCATTTTACACTTTTGCTTCTCAGTATTTCAGCGCCGCAGATGAAGATTTGTTCGTGCAAAACACACGATGAGCTCATTAAACACAGAAAAGCACCACGTGATGCCGAGTAAAGCAGCTGGGACTGAATCTGCATCGACAAACGTGCGTTAATCTGCAGTAATAAGCTGCACATGATCTAATACAGGACAGACAGGAGCTCAAGTCTCATCTAAGACATGCATTTGTGTGTTTTTATCAGCTATACATGCTCTATCCTGCACATCCTCTGTGCTTTTTCAGCTTTACATGTGCAAATCATCTTCAGACACGTCAACAATCACAACAACATTAAATGCAAATCAGTCGTTTCTTGGTTTATATGACTTGTTGCATCACTACTGATGATTAAAACCAAGACTTGTACTTTGCAGTATCATAACATCAGCTACAGAAGTGGAAACTAACATTTACAGATGCACATTAAGCTACTTTACTTGAGTTTTTTTCCATTTTTTGAACCACTTCTCCACCACATATTGTACGAGGTGAAGATTTGAACATGCAATACTTGTGCTGAGCTCATAAAACATAACGTAGCACCATGAAACAGCAACATGCATTGACAAAATGCTGCTTACGTGCATTAATCTGCAGTAATAAGCTGCACATGATCTAATACAGGACAGAAAGGAGCTCAAGTCTCATCTAAGACATGCATTTGTATGTTTTTTATCAACTATGCATGCTCTATCCTGCACATCCTCTGTGCTTTTTCAGCTTTACATGTGCAAATCATCTTCACACACATCAACAGTCACAACAACATTAAATGCAAATCAGTCGTTTCTTGGTTTATGTCACTTGTTGCATCACTACTGATGATTAAAACCAAGACTTGTACTTTGCAGTGTCATAACGTCGGCTACAGAAGTGGAAACTAACGTTTACAGATGCACATTTAGCTACTTTACTTGAGTTTTGTTGTTTTTTTTTAACCACATATTATGCAGGAAGGAGATTTGAACATGCAAAACTTGTGCTGAGCTCATAAAACTTGATGCAGCACCACATAACAGCGTGTAAAATACGCTGCATTGACAAAACTCAACATTTACATGTTGCTTACGTGCATTAATCTGCAGTAATAAGCTGCACATGATCTAATACAGGGCAGAAAGGAGCTCAAGTCACGTCTAAGACATGCATTTGTATGTTTTTATCAGCTCTATCCTGCACACCTCAGAACACAAACATGTTATAGAAAGCTCTTTGCTTTTTCAGCTTCACATTTGCAGTATCATAACGTCGGCTACAGAAGTGGACGCTAACATTTACAGATGCACATTTAGCTACTTTACTTGAGTTTTTTCCATTTTTTGAACCACTTCTCCACCACATATTGTGCGAGGTGAAGATTTGAACATGCAAAACTTGTGCTGAGCTCATAAAACATAACATAGCACCATTTAACAGTAACATGCATTGACAAAAGGCTGCGTACGTGTGTTAATCTGCAGTAATAAGCTGCACATGATCTAATACAGGACAGAAAGGAGCTCAAGTCTCATCTAAGACATGCATTTGTATGTTTTTATCAGCTATACATGCTCTATCCTGCACATCCTCTTCAGACACGTCAACAATCACAACAACATTAAATGCAAATCAGTCGTTTCTTGGTTTATGTTACTTGTTGTGCCACTACTGATGATTAAAACCAAGACTTGTACTTTGCAGTGTCATAACGTCGGTTACAGAAGTGGACGCTAACGTTTACAGATGCACATTAAGCTACTTTACTTGAGTTTTTTAAGCAGCACTCCACCACATATTGTGCAAGAAGAAGATTTGAACATGCAAAACTTGTGCTGAGCTCATAAAACATAACATAGAACCATTTAACAGCAACATGCACTGACAAAACTCAACATTTACATGCTGCTTATGTGTGTTAATCTGCAGTAATAAGCTGCACATGATCTAATATAGGACAGAAATCAGCTCAAGTCACGTCTAGGACATGCATTTGTATGTTTTTATCAGCTATACATGCTCTATCCTGCACATCCTCTTCAGACATGTCAACAATCACAACAACATTAAATGCAAATCAGTCGTTTCTTGGTTTATGCTACTTGTTGCGTCACTACAGATGCACATTTAGCTACTTTACTTGAGTTTTTCTGTTTTTTTAAACCAGCACTTCACCTCTTACTGTGCAAGATGAAGACTTGAACATGCAAAACTTGACGTAAAGAACCTCGAACAGACTCCACGAAGCCCCGTGCTTCATCTGATATAAACCCGACGGTCCATTCTGCACGGTTCGCACTTTTGCTGATGACACTCTGTTATACGTTCAGCTCCATCGCTCTGCTTTTAGACTGTGTAATTTGTGCTTCTACCCTGAGTGAAGGATGAGCAGTGAACCTCCCTCCACTGCTGGATGGCTGAGAAGAACCTGAAGCTCCTTTCTGATCAAACTGCATCTCCGGATTTCACGAACGCTGAGCGACCTGCTTCTAAACGTCCTGCACAGAGTCAGATTTACCACCAGGATGCTCACAGCTGCAGCCCGGTCCTCCCCTCTGCTCACCTTGTGCGATCTGTTTCCTGGCGGCGTCCAGGTGGTGGCCGGCGGAGACCTCCCCGATCACTATCAGCATGCGGTAGTCTCTCTTCGGTCCACGCGGCTCCTCCGGCTCCGCTCGCTGCTCGCAGGCGGCCACCGAGGTGGGGATCTCCATGGTAACAGTGCCACCAGTGGACGCTGAGCCCGTTTCCATCTCCATGACAACTGCATCCGGAGCAGGCACCATGACAGTGCAGGATGCTGGTGGGAGGACCCGGGAGGGGGCGTGGCTCGGCCGAACGAGGGCGTCTGATTGGACGGCGGGTTATGTGGCTATATGATGTCACGGCAAGTCATTGGATTAAAGGAGAAGAGGGAGATGAGGATTTATGTTGATCATATTTCCTGTATGAGAAGCCCAGTGATGGGAAGAGCAGATATTATTATATTATTCTCATATTCAGACATGTCAGTGTGATTAAACCACATGAGGGGGTTGTTTTTTGGTTTCTGGTGTAATCAGAGCCGCCTCCAGTCCCCCTTCATCTGCTTTAAATCAAACTTCCAGACAAAAGCCGGCTGGAAACAGACAAAGCTCCTATTTATATCGGTACCAGGCAATGTGCTTTGATTACCGAGCCTTTGTTCCCGACGCGAACAGAGCAGAGCTTCATCTGAGCTCACAGAGGTCCACAGTCGGAGCAGGACAACAGTTATTCTGGGCTGCGGCAGACGCTCGAATAAACTGCTGCAGAACAAAAGAAGCGAGCATCACAGTGACGGGAAGCAGGACGCTGTGATGTGATCGACGAGGCTCCAGAGTCTGCTGTGGTTTTCATGTCCAGACCAGCAAGTGGAGGCTCTTCTCTCCCAGTATGATCCCAGCTGTTAAAGCCTGAACTGTCTCATTGTTCGAAACCATACAGCTTCATTTTTTGCTCCCATGAAGACCCAGAAGCACAGTTTAGTTCACAAATGTTTAATGTTGGCCTCTTTACTGGGACTCTGGAGGTTTCGAAAGCAAACAAAGAGGCGAAACAGCAGCAGCTTGTTTCACATGTCGCCTAGAAAATACTAAAATAACAGTGAATAGAGCAGCACTGATCCACGACTCAGTCAGAAGATGATATTCTAGGAAAACTGTGCAACGTTATGTAAAAAATATGTTTTTAAAAGTGAAATATTTTGAATATTTTACTGCAACTTTACAGGTTTCGCCTGTTTTTCTAAATTACAGGTGATATTTGATAAAAAATCACAAAAAAATAAAGATTAACATTCAAGTTAACTGTAGAAAAACAACAAAGAAATCAAAAATATTATGATAATTCATTCTTTTACAACATTTCACTGTAAAATTCCACTATTTTTACTGTAAACCTGCAAAACACATAATTATTCTACACAAATTCTACATATATTTGCCAATATGTCAAAAAAAAAAAGTATATTAAGGACTAAAGAATGATAAATGCTATTTTAGGAAAATTATAAAATGTTCTTTCCTCTGTATGTTATAGCACACTGTAAAAAAATGGATGAGTTTTTGTTTTACAGTTTTGAAGCGATAAAATTCTGATAAAATCAAAGAAAATAAAGATTAATATGCAAGTTAACGGTGAAAAACAACAAGAAACAAACAAACAAAGGCCCAAACTGTAAATAACAGCAACAATCTGTACTTTAATAAATGATAATTCATTCTTTTACAACATTTCACTGTAAAATTCCACTATTTTCACTGTAAACCTGCAAAACACATAATTATTCTACACAAATTCTACATATATTTGCCAATATGTCAAAAAAATATATGTATATTAAGGACTAAAGAATGATAAATGCTGTTTTAGGAAAATTATAAAATGTTCT
Source organism: Dascyllus trimaculatus (assembly GCA_024666655.1). Lineage (NCBI taxonomy): Eukaryota > Metazoa > Chordata > Actinopteri > Pomacentridae > Dascyllus > Dascyllus trimaculatus. The sequence goes on along the minus strand of CM045445.1, from coordinate 37,869,605 downwards.
TTCCTCTGTATGTTATAGCACACTGTAAAAAAATGGATGAGTTTTTGTTTTACAGTTTTGAAGCGATAAAATTCTGATAAAATCAAAGAAAATAAAGATTAATATGCAAGTTAACGGTGAAAAACAACAAGAAACAAACAAACAAAGGCCCAAACTGTAAATAACAGCAACAATCTGTACTTTAATAAATGATAATTCATTCTTTTACAACATTTCACTGTAAAATTCCACTATTTTTACTGTAAACCTGCAAAACAGAATTATTCTACACATATATTTACATATATTTGCCAGTATGTCCAAAAAAATATGTATATTAATGATTGAAGAATGATAAATGCTGTTTTAGGAAAATTATAAAATGTTCTTTCCTTTACAGATTGTAGTACACTGTAAAAAATAGATGTTTTAACGTGTCATATTTTAAACAATTTACTGTAACTTCACAAATTTCTCCATTTTTCTAAATTATTACAGTAATATCTGGTAAAATGACAGGAAATAAAGATTAACATGTAAGTTAACTGTAGAAAAATTAACAAAGAATGAATGAAAACAGTATGTTGATTCATTCTTTTACAACATTTCACTGTAAAATTCCACTATTTTTACTGCAAACCTGCAAAACATAGAATTATTTTATGTATATTTACATATATTTGCCAATATGTCAAAAAAAAATATGTATATTGAGGACTAAAGAATGATAAATGCTATTTTAGGAAAATTATAAAATGTTCTTTCCTCTGTATGTTATAGCACACTGTAAAAAAATGGATGGGTTTTTGTTTTACAGTTTTGAAGCGATAAAATTCTGATAAAATCAAAGAAAATAAAGATTAATATGCAAGTTAACGGTAAAAAACAACAAGAAACAAACAAAAAAAGGCCCAAACTGTAAATAACAGCAACAATTTGTACTTTAATAAATGATAATTCATTCTTTTACAACATTTCACTGTAAAATTCCACTATTTTTACTGTAAACCTGCAGAACAGAATTATTCTACACATATTTTACATATATTTGCCAATATGTCAAAAATATGTACATTAAGGACTAAAGAATGATAAATGCTATTTTAAGAAAATTATAAAATGTTCTTTCCTCTGTACGTTATAGTACACTGTAAAAAATACATGTTTTAAAGTGTAATATTTTAAACAATTTACTGTAACTTCACAGATTTTCCCTGTTTTTCTAAATTATTAAAGTAATACCTGGTAAAATGACAGAAAATAAAGATTGACGTGCAAGTTAACTGTAAAACAACAACAAAAACAGGCCAACACTGTAAAAAACATCAGAAATCTGTCCTTTAATAAATGATAATTGATTCTTTTTAAATTAGATATTATTTGTAATTTAACAAAGCAGGGAAGAATGTGTAAAGTAACAGATAAAACATGATTTAACTTTTCTTAATCCTTAATAATCATGATCATTATTTCAAACAACAGCAAATACATACAGAATAATGATATTTAACTGATTTAAATACAGTAAAACTACATAACTTCTTGGTCACACAGTGAATAAATAAAATAATGAATTTACAGTAAAAACAGTCTAATTTATGGTCCAACGCTGTAAAAGAATCAATTATCATTTATTAAAAAACATCAAAAATATGTCTTTTAATGAATGACAATTGATTAGCTTCTCCTCCAGGTCCAGCAGACATGGAGGAGAAGATTTAACGTCCTGACATCTGCAGCTGGAGGGACTCAAAGGTAGAAACCGAGGCCTGGTGAGCCGTTAGCTGCTGGTATGTTGTATGTTCGGTTAGATTTCCAGAGCTGAGTGAGGTTCAGGTCACAAAACTGACAAACTGTTATGAGAAAAGTGATGAATGAGCGTCTATTTCTAGGTTAGAATACGACGCAGTGCTGGATGGACGATGGCGAACGAGGGACGGGACTCATTTGTCTTTCCGTCTTCACTTGCCTGCATTAAAACCTGTTTCTATTTCTATCAAGTTCTTCAGCTTCTCCTGCAAGATGACAATAAAGAAATCCATGCAACACAGAAATTAAAGTCTTTAACATCAATTAAACAGAATGAAATTACATGAGGGACACTAAAACTGCACTGATGCAGGCCAAAGAAGATGCTGTTCATGAGACTCTGATGCTCGAACCTGGTCTGGAAGGTCATGGAGTATAAAAGCAGCCAGATCAACACCTTCGACTGAATAAAACCTCCATCAGCAGTCAGTCTGCTTCTCTGTCCAGCTTTCTCAGGCCAGACGTCTCCGGCTGCTGACGGATCTCTGAGGTTTAATTTGGCTGCCCTCTGTTTAGGAGGAGTGAGTCAGCAGTTGAGTGTTTCAGGACACTGCAGAGCTTCTACTGGCCTCTGCTGGCAGCAGACGGAGCTGCAGGAGCCTCGGTGGCGTTTAGAGCCAGAACACAGCAGCAGGTTCAGGAAACCTGCAATGTGACTGCAAATTAGACCGACTTTCCTCAGAAATGCAGTCAAGGATGTAAAGTAAAAACAGATTTTGTTGCTTTTTAAGGCGCAAAATAAAGTTTTAAAGCTGAATAAATGTGCAGCAATTAAAAAGTGAGCTTATAAAATGCAGTGATGTCGCATCGTCCAGCAACACGTTAATAATGAATCTGTGGTTAAATGAACATGTATGTAAATATGAGTATGTGGAGTTTTATTAAGGGATTTAAAAAAGTGCATGTGTCACAACCTCTATAAAATGTTAAAGAAGCAAAGGGCTTTTATTTTGAAAAGCAGCTATACCATCACGAATAGATGCAAAAATAAAAAACAAGCAGGCAAATCTGGTGCATAAAAAATAACCAGCATGCAGAAACATTTCCTTCAGAAGGACCTTTACACCCCCTGATCCAATGCTCAGGCAAAAAGCATGTAGAGACATGAAATATTACCTTTAATCTCATGAGAACTGTTTTACTGCAGGTTCAAACTGAGAGAGGAAAATAAAGGACAAGGTTAAAACATCTAAAACTCTGTGAAGTTGACACTGATGTTTGGTCACTCTAGAAGAATTTTTATGTTCTTTTAAGAATATTTATGAGCAAAATCAGAATCAGAATCAACTTTATTATTATTATTTCAGAAGTGAGGAAGTTGACTACAGTGTATGTTTGCTGTCTATGTACAGTAATCGGACAAGAAACAAAAAGTTAAGTACTGAAAATAAGGTAAAAATAAAAATTAATTTAAAAAAATAATTTTTAAAAAAGTACTAAAAATAAGGTACAATAAAAGTAAATAAATACATAATAATAATAACAATAAAAATTAAGTACTAAAAATAAGGTAAAATAAATAAAATAAATAATAATAATAATAAAGTTCTAAAAAATAAGGTAAAATAAAAATGAATAAATACATCATAATAATAGCAATAATAATAATAATAATAATAATTAAGTAATAAAAATAAAGTAAAAATAAAAATAAATAAATACATAATAATAATAAATTACTAAAATAAGGTAAAATAAACTAAATAAATACAAAATAATAATAAAATAAATAACAAAAATATAAAAATAAAATAAAAAGGAATAAATAATAATAAAATTAGAAAAATAAATAATATACACATATTTTTAGAAATAACTGTATGTGGGCTTAAGAAAAAAATCTGTTTTCTTTCATTAAAGTTTGATTTTCATCATTAGAACTTGCCTAGTCATATTTACTTTAAAGTTTGTTGATGCAAAAGAACAACACAGAACAACAAAAGTATTATTTGATGTTTTTGTCTTTATTTGCATGTTTTGGTCCCACAGTTAAATGTCTGTGTTCCAGTATAATTAGATGAACTGAATCTCAAACATGTCCAGCTCCTCTCATAAATCAGGCTTTAATTCCTCCAAACTCCTCTCAGATCGTGATTTAAAGAGTCAAAATGACCTCATCTGGATCATCCTGACATTTCGTGTCCGTGGATTCATGTGGAGCCTCCCGCCGTGCGTGTGAGTCCGTGCGAGCGGCCGAGCATGAGATCTACATTGAGAAATGCCTTCGCATCTTTACGTGCCATGCGTGTGGATCCCACCCAGACTCCCAAACAGAGGCGAGGCAGGACCGAGCGATGCCGGACGCGTTGTCATCGCAGGCAGCGGGACTCTGACGGACCGGAGGACGCAGACCTGGACCTGGAAGGTAAAGGCTTTGTTTCTTGTGCATGAACAGAGAAAGGCGGTTGTTGCTGTGGAGGATCCGGCTGGTTCGACATTTTCGGGGTTGTGGCTGCGCATTTCTCCGTGCAGGGTTTCAGCTCGACCCGCACGGATTCATGACGACGTGACGCCGAAGTTTTGCGGTGGCGGGCGGGGAGGAAGATGCCGCCAGCGTCCTCATCCCTCAGCATCCTTCACCCTGAGAGCTCCTCGGCCGCCGGTTCAGCGCAGCTCTGCGTCCTGAGATGCTGCCAGCCAGGATGTCTCCACGCTGCTGTTCGCACATTGAGATGCCGGTCAGAGCTGCTGCTGCTGCTTCCAGGCCCCGAGCTGATGCCTGCTGCTGCACAGGAGGTCTGTCTATCATTAGGGGGGATCTGCAGAAAAACCTGCAGCTCCTTTATGAAGAAATCACCTTAATGTTGATGAAGGGAGTTTGTAGTGACCTAAAGTGACCTTCTCCCTCCCTGAGCATCCTTTATGCCCCTCAGGACGCCATCTGACACCCGAAGCATCCATCTGGAGCTTCCCTACAATCTGATTTGACTTCTCACCTCTGGACCAGGTGCATCTCCTGGTGAGGTGAGAAAGTCAGACCTCCAGCTGTTCACCCTGAGGCCCAGATGTGCAGCTCAGCTCCTCCAATCACTCTCATGATCTGGAGCTTTTCTTTTTTTTCTTTTTTTTGTACTTCCTCTGCCAAAAAAGCACCTCTGTGATCCACGTTACAGCTCCCACTGGAGATGTGGCGTCTCCATGGAAACAGAGGCTGTCAAACCACGGTGACAGAGTCGTGTTGGTATCTGAGAGGCCCGTCGATTCATCTTCAGAGCCGTGAGCTCGCAGCAGCAGCAGATTAAGAGCTCGACTCTCCGGCAGCTTCAGCCAGAGCCTCCGCCTCCCTCCAGGTGCTGATGGAGGTTCATGTCTGCTGAGATGCTCCACATTTAGAGGAGAGAGGATGGGGGCTCGACGGGATATTTACACTGCAAATGATGAGCGGAGCAGCTTTAATTACCTCCATGCAGTCAGGCTGGGCTCCAAGTTTCACATGTTCTCTGAAATTAGCAGTAAAATGCAGGAATCAGACGTGCAGCAGTGAGGAGGAGACGACAGGGAGGCAGACAAACTCTGAGCTCACTGTGAAGAAAGTTAACCCACATCTCATCCTGCTGGAGTCCCTGGAAGCCCCACAAGGACCCGTGAAGGTCTCGGAGGTCCGCTGAGGGACGGCGTGGCCCAGATTCCTGCCTTTTAGACCATTTATCACCGCGGGATGTGGAGCTGTGCAGGAGAAGCAGCCCAGAAACACGAGAGCATCTCAACAGCTGCATTCAGAGCAAACACAGCTTACAGGAGGTCACATGTCAGAACCGCCACAGGATGAGGCTTCAGTCAAGTTTAACTTCAGACAAACTGATGTGCTGTCCAAGTATCAGGGAGACATACATAAAATAAAAGAACAGACACAAAAGCTGAAACACAGCACCACATTTATGTTCATTATGTACATTTACAAACTGCGAATAAAGTTTAATTACAAAAAAAATACGGAAAAAGTGCAACAAGACACCATAAAACATGTGCAATTTACTTCCTCAGGGTATTTATAATGTGTACTTATTTTATTTTTATAATGCATACTTGATTTTTTTTAATTGCTTTTTTATTTTATTTATTATTTAGAATGTAACCTGCTCTGTAATGCACCCATGCAAATGGCAGTAAAACTCTATTCTATTCTATTCTAACACAGATTTTTAATTAAATAAATTACTTTTATTTGAAATTAATTAAATGTATGTGTAGCTTAGTGTAGAGCTAGTATTTAACAATGATTATATCCTGTATATTAACCCAGCAGTGGAACTACTGCCCATTTTTTAAGTAAAATAATTCGACCACAGTGTAGAAAAATACAGTCTAAAGTCAAAATATGCTGAAAGAACTAAAAATAAAAATGCTCATCACGCCTAAAAACATCACTAAGAACATAGTAAAAAATCTTCAGCAAAGAACACAAGAATTTTTGAAGCTGTTTTTGTGCAATGTTCAGATTTTTTGTAGAAATTAATGCAAATTGGGACTTTTTTTTTTTTACAGATATAACACTTTATTTAAATATTACAACATAAAAATCCAGATAATCTGTAAAGCAAACAAACAAAAAATCATTTCCTTATTGTAAACAATCAGCTGTGGATGTTTCATGTTCATCTGTTAGTTAAGAATTTTCTATTTACCTGCTGTGTTTTACCTCAAGCCCAGTGTTTGAGAAGATAACATTTTTATTTTATGTATAAAGCACCAAAACAAGGGTTTGATGGACAGTGAAAAAGTGAAAACACAAAGACAACAGACGCAAAAATGTCAATAATATGAATACAGTTGTAGTAAAACCTTAATAATCAAAGCAAGTCAAGTCAGTCTTGTTTATGTAGCACATTTAAGACAGTTATTGTTTAACCAGAGTGCTTTTTAACAGAGAAATAAAGGTAATGTTATGAGTTTATCTCATTAATTTTACTGCTAAAGTTAAGACTATACAGTGTTATTTATCTTTAAAATGTAGTAATTTGAATATTAAAGTTAAAGCCCTTTAATGTAATCGAAATGTATTATGTTTTTATTATTTATATATTTCTTACATGCAGAGTAAACAAGAAGTTAAAATTTAAAGCTCCCTACAACCATCAAACTAATCGTCGCCTTTTTGTGACGTCACTGTTTTTGCCGGACCAATCAAATCGCTTCCAGCAAGTTTTACCGCGAGAAAGGGAACCGGCCGAAGTGGGTGTGTTGGTAAGAGAACAGAAAGTGGCTGCGAATGTACCAATAATCGATGTTTTTAATCGATGCTTCACTAATTTTCTGGCTTGCCAGTAAGTTTGTACGGCTCCCGGAGGGCGATGAGGTTTCTTCGGAGCTCTTCAGCGGGAAGCAAACGGCACCAACGCGCTCTGTTGTTGGGCGGAGCGTTAGCATGCTAGCCTTTAACTTTAGCTAACACGCTAACAGCGGCTAGGTCCAGGTAACAATAACCGGCTCGTTGTCTCCCTGTTGTCCGGACAGCTAACAGCAGCCCGGACAGCTAGCTAGCAGCAGCCCGCACCCCCCGTCCTCGGCCCGACCTCATGGATCCCGGTGGAAGCGACCTGGACTCCAGCCTGCCTCAGCCAGAGAACCCGTGTCTGATCGTGGAGGACTCCCAGCCGGACAGCGTCGCTCTGGAGGACGACCCCGAGAGCAGCTACCGAGCGCTGCTGGCCCGCCGCCTGTCCAGCCTGCAGCCCACCTCCCGCAGCCCGGTGTTGGTGAGCTGCACACCCAGAACCTGACATCCAGCAGGGAGCCAGGCTTACTGTAGCCACTGTGTGTTGTAGACACATGGAACAAATGTAAAGTTACTGGACATCAGTGATACAGGAAGTAAATAAACCAGCACTGGTTAAACAATAACAACAACATTATTAATATCAGAAAACATCCTTAAAGTGCTATAAATAACATCTTAGTGTTATATTATTGTATCATACACATTAATGTTGTCATTACTTATATATTGTTAAAGAAGCATCATTCAGCATAATAACTACACATAAATTTAATGTTAACTTTAACACTTTTTCTTGGCAACTCTCCACCAGCTCTCTGTGTTCTACAGACTTTTACATTTACACAGCAGCTTAAATGGGGCCATCATCACTAATTCCTGCTGCATCAGAGCCCTGAGATCCTCGTCTGCAGGCTCTTTGACCTCCCAAAGCCTCACTGAATTAAAAATTGGAGATTTAGATCTGGCAAAACTTTTAAACAGCACTTAAAAGATATCTTTATAACCTAAACTCTTCTTGTACTGCGACATATGTGATGTCATTTCCACCTGCTTGTTCAGTGTTGTTTATATTCACTGCTTTAGCAAGTTGTTGCATGAAAGCTACTATCCAAAGTATTATTATTATTATTATTATGTTTGAAAACTAAAGCTAACTATTATAAGCTAAGGCAATTTAAAAGTTACAAATGGTGGAAGAGGCGCTGCTCTGGTGGCTCTGATCCAGCAAGTGCTTTGGGGTGAAGCAGGGGGGACACCACGGTTAAGTTCCTGGGCTACTGATCAGAAGGTCAGAGGATCGAACCCCAATGCGGCCATTGTTGGGCCCTTGAGCAAGGCCCTTAACCCTCCCTGCTCCAGGGGCCGTACCATGGCTGACCCTGCACTCTGACCCCAACTGGGATAAGCGAAAACAACATTTCACAGTGCTGTAAAAATGTATTTGTGACGAATGAAGGTTTCTTAAGAAGCGTCAAATCAAGTCTAGACCCAGCAGGTCTTGCTTATTATAGTCCAGCACAGCCAACCGTGGAATTAAAGGTCCTGATTGAGAACCAAAGTTGAGACTTAATTAATATTTTCACCTGAAGATGGAGCACCTTGGCTTTTTCCTTCTGCACTTTTACGCAAGAGTTAATTTAATTTGTACATTTGTATCGTCCAGAAAAATAAGAAGCTACCACAGCTGCCGGTGAAATGTAGTGTGATAAAAATGTCACACTGTCTTCTGTAATGTAACGAAACAGGAGCTCTTAGTTCTCGTCCACCACGACAAAATAACAGAGGACTTATTTGGGATCTTACCCCTGCATGATGAACACAGCCTGTCCACAGATCCCTCCGTCTTTACACACATAATTGACAAAACCCTAAACATGAATCTTTGAGGTTTTTCTTCCTCTTCAGCAGACAAATGTAAACGTTCTACCTGCTAGCGAGGAAGCAGAGAGTTGAAAATGGTAGGGCTGGTCCCGGATATTCCAATATCCGAATATTTGTTCGTTGTGGTGGTATTCGAATAATAATTTTTTTTAAAGTATAATTTTTTAGGGGGGAGATTTTTCAAGCTTTTTTGATAGATAGAGTGAAAGGGGGTAGAGAGGAGCGAGACATGCAGCAAAGGGTCGTGAGCCGGACTCGAACCCACGACCGCTGCTGGCGACCTGCGCCCACATGGTAACGCCTTAAATCGGTGAGCTATACGGCGGCCCATTCGAACAATAATTTTGATATGCGAATATTTGTGTGTGACGCCGAACGTCGCCGAAAGCTGCCAAATGCTGCCGAGCGCTGTCGAGGCTGTAGTATGTCGCAGAGCACTGCTGAGCGTCACTGAGCGTCGCCGAGTGTTGCCGAGGCTCCAGAATGCCGCAGTGGTTCTAGTATGGGGACCTGCCAACTCTGGTGTGACGCTTTGGTGTCATCCTTGCTCCTCCACCTCCCTGGCCAACACCATGGCACGAACCGAATTTAAGAATATTCGGTGGATATTGGATCCGAATATTCGAAGCACAGATATTGCTATTCAGACCAGCCCTAGAAAATAAACTCTTTCCGAAACAGAGCTGGATCTTTTTGGTTTTGATTCCTTTAAATCAGAGTTGATTCTTATCTTATCTTTAAGGCCCTGATGTGACCTCTTTCTTTGTGTGAGAGTTTTATTAAAGTTAATGTACTTTACAGTTTCTTGCTTTGTAGAACTGATGATTTGTATTTCTTCTTCTTCTTCTCCAGGAGCTGATCTCATCCCCGTTAGGGAGCAGATGCTCTCAGACCGACAGCCAATCAGAGAGCAACGACCATCCTGAGCCCGGTCAGTGCTTCAACAACAACAACAACAACAACAACAGCAGTGTGTCATTTTATTCTTATAAAGGTGATTTAAGACGTTGCTGTGTTTTTTCATTCAGACATCCTCGCAACGACCAACCCCAGCTCAGCATTCCAGGAGGAGAGTCAAGTTTTAAACATCTGCCCTCCTCTAAACAAGAGAAAGTAAGCGTGGATCAAACGTTCCTGCAGATTTCAGACACTCGGGAACCGATGAAGTGGAAATGAAGTGTTCTCTCTTCATTTTTCAGGTGTGTGCCGGAGGACACGGAAATGGATTCTGGAGCTGATTCTACGACGCACTGTATCCAGTCTGAGGGTGAGCTGTCTGAGTAACATCCATCAGTAAAGAGAAAGAGTGTGAGGGGGGAAGAGCTGGGACCAGGGTGGGACAGTACAGCCGGGATTTTCCAGTATAAACACCAACATTTGTGTCGTTGAGCTGAACAACATCTGCATGTGTGTGTTTCAGCAGGATCCTCCCAGTTTGGGTTTCTGGAGCTCTCTCAGAGTCAGGATCTGAACAGTCAGAGGGAAGACGGCGTCCCTCCGTCAGACGGAGCGAGACGCAGCAAGTCAGGTGTGAAGACTTTAATCTGTCGATGCTGTGGTTTAGTTTTGTGTCCCCTGATGTGATATATTATCTAATCTGATTTGAAGTGATACAGAGAGGATGAAAGCCACGTTTTAGGGCGTGTAGTCAGACGAGTCGCTCTAACTTCCACCTTCTTTTTATCCCAAGCAGAGCAGAACATCCGGACTTCAGAGAGTCAGGACCACAAGGCCGTGAGGTACAGACACGTCGTGCTTTAGACTCTACATTCACCGGTGGTCTGCGATGGAATCTCTCACCAGGGCTTCTGTTCTCCTGCAGGTCGGAGGTGAGCTCCAGCAGCTCCTCAGAGTCTCTGGGTCAGTCGGGCCGACAGATGAGCGTCCAGGTTCTGCTGCACTCACAGAACCTCCAGGCGGCCGCTGAGCAGGACCAGCAGGACTGTGAGATCCTGTCGTCACAGGAGGACCTGTTCGACGGAGACAAGACCGGTACGTTCATGCACATGTGGCACTCAGGGGGTGTAACCGTATGAGGCTAAGAAAGCCTTTATCGCTGTCACAGAATCAAGAAACAAGAAAAAACAAAGTACAGTACAGCTAGAAATGAAGATGTAATAAATGTACACCTCTTAGCAGCCAATAGCATAATAATGTTGGCCATTTTAAAAGTAATAAAGCCAATAACGTATTAACTTTCCAATAATGTAATAAGGTTTTTGAGCCAATAACGTCCATAATACTAAATGAGTGTTCATGTTCTGTGTTGTATATTAGAGTTAAGAGCCATTATAGAGCCAGTCCAGTTATTTAAATACAGTTTGAAGTGAGGACTGGATCGTTTGTAAACAAAAGAGGTGAGATAAATAACTAAAATAAAAGAAATGAAATAAAATAACTACTGGTAAAACGGAGATAGAGGTAAATATAAAAATTAAATATGTGTGTGTGTGTATATTAGGGATGCACGATAATATCGGCGTCCCATAATTATCGGTCAATATCGGCAATTATGACGTCATTCCGATAATTAAAAAATGAGCCGATAAAACGACCCGATAATAATGAAGACTTGGAATCTTGGTTTCTGCCGTTGGTCTGTGTGTTGTGGTTTGTCCTCGTGTCTGGCTCCTCAACCCCTCCCCTCCCCGACGGTGCTGTCTCATGTGTGTGATGTCATCAGACTGCGCGGACGGAGAAAAACAAGCAGCGTGGCGTGGCACTGACCAGAGTGGACTTTGTTTACTGTAACAGAAGAAGACATTTGACTAGGGCTGGTCCCTAATATTGGAATATGGGAATATTGGTTGGTTGTGGTGGTATCTGGTAAATAATTGTGATATTTGAATAGTTGTGCGCTGCCGCCGAGTGTTGCCGAGCGTGGCCAAACGAGGCTGAGCGCTGCCGAGCGTCACCAAGGCTCTAGAACGCCGCTGTAGTTGCAGAAGCAGACCTGCCAACTCCGGTGTCACCCTCTAGTGTGCCGCCCCACCCCCCCACCCCCCACGGCCGACAACGCGGCACAAACCTAATCGGTTGACATCATCGGTTATCGGCTGCAAGAAGTATTAAATGATCGATTATTGGTGTCGAAATTGGCAAATTGAAATTGGCATTATTGTGCATCCCTAATATATATATAACAGAATAACAAATGATAAAAATGAAGGAAAAAGTTGTCCATTAAATAGATTAAATTATGTAAATAAATAGAGAAATCAATAAATACAATTACTTCTATGAAGAGTACTAAATAAAATCTATCAATCAATCAAAAGCCAGACTAAAAGGTAGATTCTTGAGTTTGCTTTTAAATCATCAACACTCTCCGTTGCCCTCAGGCCTCCTATTGTTCCAGAGATGTGGGTCGTAACAGCAAAGCGCTGTCTCACCGCATGTTTTTGTTTAGGTTTAATTAAAAAGCCTCGACCAGAGGACCAGAGGGTTCTTAAGATTAAATCAGATAAATATGAAGGACCGAGACCACTAAGAACTTTATAAGCTAAGAAAAGGATCTTAAAATCAATTTGTTCAATCACTTTGGAAGAAAATCAGGACTCTGCAGTTATAACAGCTCGATGTGAACGGTTTATTTGCTCTGGTTTGAACGTCTCGCTGATGTGATGCATTTCAATGTGAGGAGAAGTTAAATCATCCACGGAGCAGAACCACTGCGTTGCGTTGACAGGAAATTAAATCAGAAAGGACGAGTGTGGATTTGGCAGTTTGTTGCGTTAAAAGTAGTTTTTTTCCTCTGCTGGCTCTGACGTCTCGGCTTGCAGAGATTCCTGCACAGGCTGGGCAGACTTTTCAAACCTAATCGCTCATTCAGCCGATATTTGAAGCTAAATCATTCAGATTCGGACTGAAATAGATCGAGTCTCCACCAGTCGTACCACACAAGAGAGCTTCTCGTTACAGGAGGTGTCGATTTTCAATGTTTTCTTAATTAAATGAAGGATGAGGTGTTAGTTTACGTGTTGGCAGATGTGAAACAACAGGCTTGACTCCTATTTTAGCCATAAGACCTTTTATTTCTCAAATGTTTGAAGCAATCGAAGACAGAGGAAGAAATCCTGAAAGACCGATGAGCAGCATGTGATAGCAGAGAGCCTGTCATTCACAACTAGGCTCCGACATTAATAACTGAATATGTAAAATAGAAATAGAAGTGTTTATGTGACTGAGATCGGTCAGTTAATCTCAATCTTTCTTTGTTTTATCACTTTTATAGCCCGCTAAGCTCCAGATCTGAAAGCTTTATCCATTATTGTTTTCCAGACTCTGTTTCAGGCTAATCTGTGGCCAACTTCTATCTTAGCCGCTAGCTGTTAGCGTAGCGTTAGCCACTGTGAGAAGCTAACTTCCTGGTTTGCGGTCTGAGAGACATTTCTGAGACGACAGAGTGACGTCGGACAGACAGAGAGAGGCTGATCAGACCTGAAGTAGCGCGTTTAATTGATCAATAATCGGCCAATAAAAGCACAGATAATCACGATAATCGGTCTATCGCTAGATTTCATGTGTTCCTATACCTTAATCTCCCTGTGTGTTGAGTAGAAATGTCAATTTAGTGAAGTCTACAACTCAAAATCTGTGGCCAACTTCTACCTTAGCTGCTAGCCGTTAGCATAGCATTAGCCACTGTGAGAAGCTAACTTCCTGGTTTGTGCTCAGAGAGACGTTTCTGAGACGACAGACGGAGAGAGGAGGCTGATCAGACCTGAAGTAGTGCGTTTAATTGATCAATAATCGGCCAATAAAAGCACAGATAATCACGATAATCGGTCTGTCGCTAGTTTTCACATTTTCCTAAACTTTAATCTCCCTGTGTGTTGAGTAGGAATGTAAATTAGCATCGCTCCTCCTGCATCCCAGCCGTGACCGTCTCACGTCTAACCTCCGTGTTGCCTTCAGGCGCTGCAGTCGACAGCACCGTCTCTGAGCCGGAGCAGCAGGGCCGACCGACGCCGACGCCGTCCAACACCCTCCGTCTGCTGCACCTGTCCGGACAGGGAACGCTGGTGCAGGAGAGCCTCTCCCAGTGAGTCCAGTGCCGCTTTCACACTGTTCATATTTGGCCGCAGAGAGACGCCTGACGTTTTGCCGTCTTTGTTTTTCCCAGGAGTTCTGTCGATTACGTTGCTCCGACCCCGGACGACTTCACCGACACCCCTCTGATTGTTCCCAGCTCTCCGACCGCGCCGGAGAACGAAGACGGTAACTTTAAAATTAGACTCAATCAGTCAGAGAATGGAGCTGAAATAAGATACGATAGTGTGCTTTCATGCAAAATAGCAATACTATACGAGAGAAGATACCACTGTTAACATGATGTTAATGCACAGGAGAGAACAGTTTAATATTTTGTTGTTAATCTGGAAGAGCTATAAAGATGGAAATCAGTGTTGCATGATGTTTTTACACTTAAGCTACGGCTAAGCTAAGGCTACAAAGAGAAAATGATGTTAAAAGATGTCGCAGTTGAAGAGATGTAAGGACGAAAACTGTGTTGAAAAATTCAGAATTTTACAAGAATTCATAAAACTTAAACTGCGACTGCGTAAAAAACATAAAAAAAATCAAAACAGGGATTTAGATGAGGGCGGCTGCACAGGGAGAACATGCAAACTCCACACAGAAAGATCCCAGGCGTCCTAACCGGGACGCGAACCGGGGATCTTCTGGCTGCGAGGCGACGCTGCTAACCACCGAGCCACTGTGCAGCCCGAATAAAGTTCAATGCACTTAAAAAGTTGCATTGGAACAGTCATTCTGATAAAAACTGTGTTAAACCTGTTGCTGCTTTCTGTATTCTTGTTCAGGTGCTGATGAACCGATGGACACTTCGCTGCCTCCAGACGACCGGCCAGGAGAAAAGGACGAACCAATGGAAACCGAGGCTGCCTCTAAGCCCCTCCCATCCGCCTCCACTCCCGTATCCCAGAATTCCCCTGGTTTTGCGTTAAAGGGAAGTCTCTCCGTCCCCTCCCAGCCAGAGTTCTCTCACGTATGTGCTTCATTCTTTTTCAGTTTAACGCTACGTCTGTGACTAAATGTTAAAATGCGGATGTGTTCAGACCCGGACTCTTGTCCAGCAAATGACATCTGGGCCAGACTGGATCATGTGTAGCTGAGATATAAACACTTTAGGAGTCATGGTGAGACATCGAAGTTCGCCACAGACACGCCGTTTGACGACAAGTCAGTTTTCCTCGTGGCGGTTCAAGTCCCATAAAGTCTCAAATTTTTCCAAGAGCACCTGGCTGCAGACCTCCACTGTCAGGACAGGAAGTAACAGGTAAAAAAAAGGAAAGGACATTTAAAGCGTCCAGTCCGGTAGGTGGCGGTGACGCATGTGAAGTTGGTTTGCTAGCCGCTAATTAAATCAAAAGAAGAAGCAGCCGTTTAACGAGTGGTTGTGGCTGTTTCTCAGTATTCGTACTTGTCCACGGTACGACCATGATGTGACACAACATTTAGTGTTAAGATTATTTGAGGCGAGAAAGTGGTTGTATAAACATCAAATCTGTGGTCAGTTTATCAGATAAATTCTGCTTAAAAATTGACTCCAGTGATGTCGGAGATGTGAGTGTCCCCGTTAGACAGCTACTACCGGGCGGTCAGCGCTCACAGCTCCCCGCTGACAGCAGCCTTAGCTCGGATAGACTTTCTGAAATCTGCCGCTGGCTCTGACGGTTCTGTAGCAGGATAGAAGTAGTTTTACGGGAATCTAACGGTTACACTTATGTTATTTAATGTCCCCGGTCGCCTACTTTGTCATTATATTAGTAATTATTGTGTTGTCTTCATCACCTGTAGCACGTCTTTGTTCTATTCTTATGACTGTAACTGTGCATTAAAAATAACATTTAAGGATTTTTCTGTTAGTAGACATAAAACTCATAATGGGGCTCATTCTCAAATAAGTTTAATATATAAATTAAAACCATATATACTATAGATGATGGTCTAGTAGATTTTACGTTGTATTGCTAATGCATTAGCGTGAAAATTAATTCTACCAGAAGTGCCTACGCAATTTTATTTTGTAATGAATCCTCACAGTGGAGGTCTGCAGCCAGGTGCCTCTCAATTTTTTGCCAGTACTGATGTGTGTGTGCAAATTTTTGTAAGTTTTTGAGCATGTTTAAGCCGCCAGAAATGCGAAAAATCATTCCTTGATTTCCAATAGGGTCCTACGCACTTTGGGTGGGCCCTAATAAAGACTATATGTGACATTCTGGATCATATAGTGTCGGTTTTCATAGAGTTGTTCTTCTGTTTTCTCAGGACGTGTTCGTACCGACGCAGAGCCAGGAGGCACCGCAGCAGTCGGACAGGAAGTCAGCATCTTTGCCTTGTGAGACTCAGTCTCAGCTCGTGGAGTCGGCCAACTTCACGTTGCCTTTGCAGCTCTCTGTGAACTCGCAGAGCAGCGGCCAACATCAGCAGACCTCAGAGCAGGCAGAGGAGGACAGCCAGGCCACGCAGATAGAAGAGCTGGAGGAGCAGCCGGCCGTCGACACCAGCGACTCCGTCGGCTCGTGTCGCGATCAGAAGAGCAGCGCCGTCCCGTCCGAGTCGCAGGCCGCCACCAGCTCCAAAGCGTCCGCCTCTGCTGCTTCACCAAAGCACCGCAGCGAAAGTGCCACGATCGAACAGCACAAACAGACTCTGAATGTACAAAACGTGAATGTAAAAGGCGCCGGGAGTGACGCGGTGTCCTGCTCCCAGACAAAGCTGGACTCCTCTGGTGTGACTGTGAACAGCTGTGTGCAGGAGACGCCCTCAGACACGACGCCCTGCAGCCTCCCGTCGCAGTCTGGCACCTCTCAGACATCTGCTGTGGATGTGGCGAAGAGTTCTGTGAGTGCAAAGAGTCAGTCTGTAGAGTCTCAGCAGCATTCAGCGGTGAGCAACAGCCAGACAGACAAAGACATGCTGGAGGAGGAGGAGGAGGTGATGGAGGAGAACACCTCAGGAATGGCTCTGGTTCTGTCCCAGAGTCAGCTGCTGTCTCCGGAGCCCATGGAGGAGGAGGACAGTGAGGTCAGGGGGGAGGACAGTGAGGTCAGGGGGGAGGACAGCGTCATCGTCGTAACAGACAGCGAGAGAGACTCTCAGATCCATCAGAAGGCCGCCGCGACGCCGCCGCCGCCGCCGTCCAACCAGCCGATCAAAGAATCCGCCTCCACTAACGGCCACGAGGTTCAGGAGAAGGAGAAGGAGGTGAACGAGGCTCCTGATAGGCTGCTGCAGGCTGAGAGGGCGGGACAGGAAGCAGAAGGCCTCAAAGACAAGAGTCTGAGTGACAGTTCAGGAGGTGAGAACTGAGCAGAGACTCCACCTGTTAGCCTTATTAGCCTTAATGGAGTCAAAATCAACAACAGAAGCTAACGTTAGCAGCAGATTAAATCATTAGAACCTGGTTGATTTATACTAAAACAGTAACCAGCTGCTCGTATTCATGTGATTACTGAAAACAGAACTATATCAAGTAGTGATTCCAGCACAAGAGCTATTGAGGAACGTCGCCAACAGATTAGCCTGCAGCCTTTACATGAAATACCAACTGGTCTTTGCAAAATTACACTTGCTTTTTGTGTTCGTCCTTTTCTTCCAGCTGCTTTTTTTTGTGCATGTAAAAGGTCTGCAAACTTAGAGAAGTCAGAGAAACCCACCCAGGGATGCATGGGCAGTGGTGGCCTAGTGGTTTGTGACCGGTGGGTCGTCCGTTCGAGTCCCCGGACTGGCAAGAGGTTGAGGTGGAAAAAAACAACAGCAACTGCTTGTCCCTTGAGTAAAGCCCTTAACCCCTGACTGCTCCTAGTATGTATAGTTAAGGTTAACATGAATAAGATGGGTCAATGCAGAAAAGGGAGTTTCCCCAAGTGGATCAATAAAGGTTAGATGTATGCAGCCACACTGATGACTTCTGTGACGTGATGTTGGTCAGTTTGGAGCCGGCGCCCAGTTTAAAGTTATAAAAACGCAGGTAGTTTGTTCCTCATGCCGCCAAAAACAAGGGCTTAATAGAAGCAACACCGGTGACCGTCTGGCCAATGAGAATATCTTTAAATGAGAGCGTATCGACCAACCAGGAAGCTCCTGCTTAAACATGCAAAGATCTTATTTTAAGGAATTGGTGATGTGAGTCCCTAAAAACGCACTGTGCTCAGGTGTGAACAGGTAAAACAAAGTGTCTAATTAAGAGTAATTAACGCTTTATTAACATGTATATCTGACTTTATGGCATTTTACTGCACCTGCCAAGTAACTGATACGATCTGGGAATGTGGAAAAATGCTAGTATTTTTCTGGATATATACACTGAACAAAAATATAAAGGCCCCATGTGAAATATTGATGCCTCATGAAGTGCACCACCCAAAGTGAGCGTATACTGTCTGGTACTTTTACTAAATGGATATTTCTCTTGATTAGTGTCCCAAATTTGAGTCCACCACTGCCTCAGTGATGCATTAATTCCATTCAGTCCATGGGTGTGGCATATCCAGACGCTGCTCCAACACAATGAGCAGTACTCAGACACTCCTTATACTGGGGACAATAAAAGGCCACCCCAACATGTCACATGTTGACCAAAGCAGCAACGCCTCAGACGACTCCGGTCATGAGGGAACGTGTCATTGGCATGTTGGAAGCAGGAATGTCCACCAGAGCGGTCGCTGTGCAGCTGAATGTTCACTATCAGACGACAGGACGTTTGAGAGTTGGTTTCCAACAGACTGGCAGTACTGCAAATCCACCTCATCCACGTCGGCCACGTGTGACCACCCCAGCACAGGATGGACACATCCGGCTTGTTCACTTGTGGGATGGTCTCAGACCAGTGACACGTACAGCAGATGAAACCTTTGGTCTGACAACAGACGCATCACACCAACATGCCAATGACACGTTCCCTCATGACCGGAGTCATCTGAGGCGTTGCTGCTTTGGTCAACATGTGACATTATTGTCCCCAGTATAAGGAGTGTCTGAGTACTGCTCATTGTGTTGGAGCAGCGTCTGGATATGCCACACCCATGGACTGAATGGAATTAATGCATCACTGAGGCAGTGGTGGACTCAAATTTGGGACACTAATGAAGAGAAATATCCATTTAGTACAAGTACCAGACAGTATACGCTCACTTTGGGTGGTGCACTTCATGTGGCATCAATATTTCACATGTGGTGTTTATACTTTTGTTCGGCGTATTTTTGTACAACTAGACGTAAAAATGTACTTAAACAGTTATCAAGCTAGCTGGGGGATGAATTTATTAGCTGGCAACTAATTGATTGAGCTCTACTTGTTGTATAAAATGAATTGGTGTGAGATATAAAGTGTTTTAGGGATTCAAAAGGGAATTGTTGTTGAAACATCTAATCCTGGAAATGTTCCATAAAAGTTAAAGAGGAAGGTCAGAGATGTTGGAAACACCTCGTCCTTGTCGAGACGAGAAAAGCCATTTAATCTGATTCCAGTGCCGTCTTCTTCCACAGACATCTCCTTCCACTTCACGCTTCCTAAAGAAGGCGAGCTGATTGGTCCTGTCGTCGGAGCCACGCCTCCTCTGATCAACCAGCTGAAGCAGACGCTGAGACACAGCACTCCCATCGGTGGGTTCTTCTACCGCAACACCAAATCCCGCGTAGCTTAATGCGACCTCCCGCTGAGCTTCCGTGTTTTTCTCTCTTCCATCCAGAGATCAGCTCCTTCTCCGAGAAGCCGGATGTGGCGGACGACGTCTCCGCAGACGTGGCGATGGCGGCCAGCGACATCGTGTCGGGGGAGAGCGTGGAGGACTCGGCTGAGAAGGGAGACGGGAAGCTGAGTCTGAGGATGAAGCTGGTGACGCCCGTCGAGGAGGGCAGCTCGGAGCGCTTCAGCCTGCAGAGTAAGCACATGTTTGACGGGGTTTATGCAGCTTCCTGGGAGTGACAGGATGGTTCCCATGGAGACGCAGCTTTCATCACATTGTGTGTAATACTTTTCTTATCCTCAGAGCCGACGCTATCGGAGGAGGATGGATCCGTTGTCAAGGTTACTACTGTTTCCAAGGCTGTAAGCAGGTAACTGACCCTGACGGATCTCTTTGTGCTCATTAACTGAATTATTTCATGCTTCTGCCTTCTACTGCTCACCGATCAACCTCAACACTAAAACCACTGACAGGTGAAGTGAATAACATGGATCATATTGGTACTATGTGGTGTTCTGATGGAAAACCTTGATCAGACTCAGACACCCAAATAAACATCGTCCCACAACAAACACACTCCCTCATGCTAATGGAAATCCCAAATGTCACTGGATGAAAATGCACCCCACCACATGGAAACAACATCAACCAATCAGGAACATGTGGAGGAACATGACAATGGTCCAACATGTTGATGTGACCTCCAGACTTCCTACAGCCCATTGTGATCAAGCATCAACAGGATGCAGTGGAACCAGTTGGATTGACAGAGGCCCCACTGCACAAGCCAGAGAACCCAAAGGATCCAGTGGTTCCAGACCCCATAGGACCCCCTGAGAGGTCCTCTGGTCCATGATTCCCAATGGTTCAGAGCACTTTGGACCACATAAGGGGGACCAACACAATAGTAGACACCACAGTTAATCAATATGAAGTAAATAATATGATTAAAGTTGGGAGCAGCCTGCTGCCTACTGATTTATTTGTGTAAACATGAATACTGATGCTTACAGCACCAGCACATACGTAACAGACAACCACATTCTGGTGTCTTAACTCATAAATTTGCATAATATAGTTGTTTGAGAGCAACAACTGGACATGCATCAACCCAAGAGCCTCTCTTTGTGATGAATTTTGGACTGTCAGATTCAGTTCTTTACCTCTCTGACTCCTGATGATTCATTGTGTCTGACGTTGCAGCAGCCCGTCGGTGTTCAGTCGGGTCAGGCAGGTCCACCGGCAGCAGGAGGCGGAGGACGACGACGACGACGGTCAGCCAGGAGGCAACTCTACACCTGTCAGGTAAGCACGTACGCTGCTACTGTACAGGAGCGCGGCTGCTGCTGTAATACCGTCTCTGAAGCCGTCTTGCAGAGCCAGAGCTGATTGAAGTTGTGCTTGTGACTCGTCATTGTCAAAGATAGACTGGAAGGTTTCTCATTTGAATCCTCAGTGTGGTTCCCAACCTCTCCAAACAAGGTCTGGTATTAGCTGGGCCTCACATCCTGAGCAAACCTGCTGCGTCTATAATTGATAACGTGAAAAAATCCACCGCAACTTACCTGATTTCACCAAAACGAGAGGTCTGGAGGTAACATTTGTCCCGAGCAAAGTGACATTTTATGATTCAGGGTTTAACTTTTATTTTTAATTTTGTTTTTCTGCACCTTTTTTCCTGCTTCTGTCTCACATTACAGAAGGTGCTTTAGCAATTATGAACGAAAGTCTGGACAACAGTTTGGGTTATCGGTTAATTTTGGCAATTATGACGTCATTCTGATAATAAAAAAATGAGCCGATAATAACAAAGACTTTGAATCTTGGTTTTTGCCGTTGGTCTGTGTGTTGTGGTTTGTCCTCATGCCTGGCTCCTCAACCCCTCCCCTCCCCAATGGTACTGTTGCATGTGTGTGATGTCATAAGACTGTGCGGGCAGAGAAAAACAAGCAGCATGGCGTGGCACTGACCAGTGTTTACCGTGTCAGAAGAAGACATTTGACTAGGGCTGGTCCCTAATATTGGAATATGGGAATACTGGTTGGTTGTGGTGGTATTTGGTAAATAATTGTGATATTTGAATAGTTGTGCGCTGCCGCCGAGCATTGCCGAGGCTGTAGTGCATCGCCGAGCGTGGCCAAACGAGGCCGAGTGCTGCCAAGCGTCACCAAGGCTCTAGAACGCCGCTGTAGTTGCAGAACCAGACCTGCCCACTCCGGTGTCACCCTCTAGTGTGCCGCCCCACCCCCCCACCCCCACGGCCGACAACGCGGCACAAACCTAATCGGTTGACATCATCGGTTATCGGCTGCAAGAAGTATAAAATGAGCATGTTTGCCCACGTGAGATGCTACACGGCACGCTATTGGCTGATGGATGGGAGGCAACCAATCAGAGCTCTGTGTTCTGCATCCTGGGCTCTGATTGGCTCAGCGACCGTAGCATCCACAGACATATATACGTAGACGCCGCATTGACTGTGGAGGGACGTGCCTAAAGCTCCGCCATCTTGGTACAGGGCTAGCAGAGGGGGGAGTGAATGTAAGTCTATGGAGGTAAGAGGTACTCCACAATCTTAAAGTAGAATTATTCACTGAATTTTCGACCGATTTCCAAACGGTTTGGTTTGTTAAAAACGTCACACATGTAGCTTTGACACAGGATGCTTGGATGCTTTTGTTCTATTTATGTCTGCCTGTCCGTCCTCCACGTCTGATGTTTGTAACAAACAATATATGTTGACAACTGATGGATTTATGATCACTTTTATAGAGCAGACATGTCATTCCTCTATAGACGTAATGCACTGTAGGGGCGAGTGGCACTGTACCAAGATGGCCGCTGCGTAGGCACGTCGGCTCCAATCGGCAGCAGCAGTCAACGCGGCGTCTACGTATATATGTCTAACGTGGCACTGACCAGAGTGGACTTTCTTTACCGTGTCTGAAGAAGACATTTGACTAGGGCTGGTCCCGAATATTGGTTGGTTGTGGGGGTACTGGGATAATAATTTTGATAGTCAAATAGTCGTGTGCGCTGCTGCCGAGGCTGTAGAACCTACAACGCCGCCATGGTTGTAGTACGCGGACCTGCCAACTCTGGTGCCACACTTCGCCCTCGTCCGGCCGACACCGTGGCATAAACCCAATCGGTTGAAATTGCCATTATCATGCATCCCTGGAGTATCCTCTAAATATTAAACAATCACTGATGGCTAAGAAACTATATTCTGTGATCTGCAGCAAAACAGAAGACGAGACCAATGCATTTGCTTTAGTGACACATTATAACGTCTGTATTAGACCTGCTTTGTCCCCTTTACCTAATTAAAAAGTTACCACAGTGACATACTCTCCACAGGGGCTAGTCTTAACTTTTCTCATGTTACATACCTCTGGCTGTTCTGACTGCTGGCTCTGCTGCTGCTTCACATGTTTGACCTGGGAAGGTATGAATAGCTCTCCCCTGTTGTGATGTATTTTAGTAGACAGAAATAGGCCTTCCTCTGTGTGAGAGAGAGGAAGAGAGAGACCTACTTTTAAATCCTGCTATTTTTTGTTCTCATTGCGTATTCTCCGGAGAGGTGAGGACTGGTGAGGTGTTGTCCTGCTGCTGCCTCAAAGTGTCCTCTGAGTTCTCTCTGTAGTGGAGACGACAGTGCTGCCTGCATGTCAGTCCAAATAAGAGAGACTGATGGGAAGAAGACAAGAAGAATGTAGTTTATTCAGGTAGTTGTAACGTATAATTGTTTTCACTGCACATACATTATCATATGTTGGTATCCCAGGATGAAAGTACTGTAAGTGAAGTTTCTTCTGATGTTGGTGCCAGAGGATGGTTCGTATTGTTTTCTGCACTACAGTGGCGATTAATAACCCTCTATTGTGCATCTTTCCAGCAAATTATTGAAAGTCTCACTTGTTTTTCAGCTC
The DNA here is from genome assembly GCA_024666655.1 of Dascyllus trimaculatus. NCBI lineage: Eukaryota > Metazoa > Chordata > Actinopteri > Pomacentridae > Dascyllus > Dascyllus trimaculatus. The sequence continues at coordinate 37,846,071 of CM045445.1, read as the reverse complement.
AGAATACCACAAAGATGGTGTAAAGAAGTTCATTTTGCCTTCCATTGGACAAATTATGCTTATGTTTCATTCTTATAATCAGGCAAAGAGGAATTGAAGTTTTTAAATACCTGACAGTTTCGACGGGTCACTTCCGTCTTATTCAGAGCGTCATCCAGATGTCGGGGATGATGTGTCTTACCAGTTTATGTTACTGAGGTGTGGTCAACCTGTCAAGTTGAACAGGTCGACCACAGTTGCACTAGTTCAAGCTCTGCAGGAAGCTCTGTTGGATTGTCTGGTCTGGTCATCCCTGTTCATCGTCCTGGGGGCACGTTTTCTAATTACCACCGCCTCCATTATGAGTTATGCAAAGTGTGAGCTGGATGACTGTTGGTTAGTCGGGCGCTACGTAGCACGTACTACAGCCTCGGCAACATTCAGCAGCAACGCACACGACTATTTGATTATCAAAATTATTATCCCAGTACCACCACAACCAACCAATATTCCAATATTCCAATATTCAGACCAGCACTAGTCAAATGTCTTCTTCAGACACGGTAAACAAAGTCCACACTGGTCAGTGCCACGCCATGCTGCTGGTTTTTCTATGCCGGCGCAGTCTGATGACATCACACACATGCGACAGTACCGTCGGGGAGGGGAGGGGTTGAGGAGCCAGGCATGAGCACAAACCACAACACACAGACCAACGGCAAAAACCAAGATTCCAAGTCTTTATTATTATCGGGTCGTTTTATCGGCTCATTTTTTAATTATCAGAATGACGTCATAATTGACGATATTAACCGATAATTATCAGACGCCGATGTTATCGTGCATCTGTAGTATACTCTGTTGTTTTTGTTGTCACATTCGGTGTAGGTCTACATTTCCCAATTTTGCAATAAGAGCCACCACATCTCCTGCAATCCAGACACACTCAGGCTACCGCTGCCCCCTTGTGGTGAGGAGGACTAACCTCACTAATAAATCAAGGAATCTGTCCGTCAGTTCTTCGCTTTTCTCAAAAACTGTTCATCCGATTGGCTTAAAACTTTGGCTTAAAACTGTCATGACATCACACACATGCGACAGTACAGTCGGGGAGGGGAGGGGTTGAGGAGCCAGGCATGAGGACAAACCACAACACACAGACCAACGGCAAAAACCAAGATTCAAAGTCTTTATTATTATCGGCTCATTTTTATTATCGGAATGACGTCATAATTGCCAAAATTGACTGATAATTATCGGACGCTGATGTTATCGTGCATCCCTAAATTTAAGTGTAAGGTAGCTTCTAACATTCACGTCATGTTTTTGTTTTGCTTTGCATCTGCACCTTCAGACATCTCATTACTACGGTCATTTCACTTCTGTTTATCAAGCCAACATGTGCAATATAGCATCTGTACACCACAAAATATGTGTAATTTGCTCTCTCAGGGTGTTTATTTTGACTCTTTCTTCGATACAAAATGCTTTTTTTTAAAAATAATGTGTACTTTTTAAATTTCTATAATGTGTATTTGCATTTTTTTTATTGCTGCTGCTCTTACCTTTTTTCATTATTTTATTTTATTTTTTCCTGTATATAAAGCTGACTCAAGAAAACGCACAAAGAATTCCAGTGTACCTGTAATGTACCTGTACAAATGGCAATAACACTCTGTTCTGTTCTTTTCCAGGGGGGAACTGTTCGGCTCGCCTCAGAGAAACTCTCAGGCCTCTTCTCTGGGCTGCAACAGCCTCCCTAACAGCCAGTCGGAGCCCTCGCAGCAGGAAGCTCCGGCAGCACCGCAGCAGCACCTCAAGGACGCCGTCGCCCCCGCCGAGCCGTCTGAGGAGGGCCGAGGACCTCCTGGACCCCCGGAGCCGACCCCCCCTCACAGGCACAAGGCGGCTCCCCAGCAGGCCTTCGACAACACCATCACCTCCACTCCGTCCAACAAGGTTCGTGAGTCGCTGAACGCATCTCCTTCTGCCAGACGGTTAGCAAATGAAGCTGTGTGTCTGACGTACCGAACGTACAGCTGAAGCTCACGCTGTGTATCTTCCAGTGGAACTTGATCCCACTATATCACTTTAAAGGCATGAGTAACCCTGTAATAAAACTAAATCTACACCGCTTGACGATGCTTTGCTGTCTCCTGATGTAGGAGCTCATAGAGGGTTGAGACACAGCAGCTAAACCTTGCACCTTTTATTTATTTTATTGGGGCCTCTGCAGGTAAAAACCAAGGTGAGCGGATTGATATTCAAAGAAAAACACATATAGAATTTCTGAGATTAAAGAGGTCAATTTACAAAAGAAACAGCAAGAACAACCTGATAGTCTTTGAGGTTATAAAGTCATAAATTTGCAAGAGGAAAAATAGTGTTTGTGTTGTCTGAAGGCCTGAAGGGGCTCCATGCAAACATCACTGGTTGACACTTAAATGGAAACAACAAGAGGATGAGGGGTTTTAAAGCCTGGCCTAGTTAAATTATACTTTGCAATCAGACTTGGCAATAAAAAAATACTCGTGATTTAAATATAAGATTGTCATAAACATCCAGAAGGAAACTACGGAGCCCCTAAAGGGACATGGGCAGAAAAAAAATAAAATGTAAGTTTTGCATGCGCACAAGATAATTCCCTGTTTGAAAATGATAATACAGGAAAGATATTCACAGATTCTGACTTTAGGCATCAATAACTCATTAGTGATACGTTCTCAAATCATAACCGATACCTCTTTCCATCGTTGTCAGGTAGACAATGTGCTACAAGCCCAGCTTTATCAACAGTAGCTGTCTTTCAGGCTGCAGAAATAACACTGGTGTCTATGAGCAGCCGGCTGGGAGATGAGTGAACAGGGACCGTCTGCAAATTGCAATTTTTCAGACGGTGTGATTTTTATATCTACATCCGTCTCAAACCAAGTGTTGTGGTCTGATCAACAGGAGCCAGTCGATGGCTGCAGTGATTCTGGTGACTCTACAGTGTATCAGGTTGACGTTATTGAACATCTGTGTGGTGTCTCTTGTGTTGTAATTTACAGACGGTCCCTGTTCACTCATCGTCCAGCCGGCTGCTCATAGACACCAGTGTTATTTCTGCAGCCTGAAAGACAGCTACTGTTGATAAAGCTGGGCTTGTAGCACATTGTCTACCTGACAACGATGGAAAGAGGCATCGATTATGTTTTGACGACGTATCGCTAATAAGTTATTGATGCCAGAAGTTTGCGTGCGCACAAGAAACTTTTTAATTTTTTTCTGCCCATGTCCCTTTAGGGGCTCCGTAGGAAACATCCGACTGATTTGTTTGAAATGTGCTGCGTGTAAACCCAGCCGTGAACCTGCTGATCTCTGTCCTGTGTGTCTCAGCTCCGTCAGCGGACAGTTTCCCAGCAGACCAGCTTCGACGCCCCGGGGTTTCGCTCCCCAGCCGGCCGGGTACGCAGGGTCGGGAGCAGGTGGGAGATTTAACAGCACGGCTCTGTCGCCAGTTGCCCGTCTGACTCTCGCTCTGGTTCTGCTTTTTAAAAGGGCGAACCGGAGTCTCCGTCCTTCAGGAGAACCACGGCGCCGACTCACCGCCGACACGTACGGACCATCAAGGAAGTCCGGGTCACGCGGATCATCACGGACGTTTATTATGAAGACGGCAAGGAGGTGGATCGTAAAGTCACTGAGGTAACAATCTCTGCATTAGAAACCCTCTCTGAGTGTGAATAAAAACAGCAACAGGAACTTATTAAAGCAGGATTTATCCCAGGGCTGTTGTCTCGGAGCGCATCGCCTCCTCCTCAGTGGAGCTAATAAACTGGAAGCTAAGTGTAAATACGCACAACGGATTTAAAGGCGGATTAAAGTTCTGGAAAATGAACCTTCTAAACATTTTCCAAACCACAGCGCCTTTATTGCATAATATCAAATCCTCAGTTTCATCAAAGTCGCTCTATTTTACGTGTCTCTTTTAAAAGTTTTGCTAAAATACATCCGTCTGCCTCAGATTCTGTAAAAACCCAAAGACTTGGTGCACCTCAGCACAGCAGAGAAGATAAATGATAAAATGTCTATAGTACGTAGAGAGAGCTTTCTTCAGTATTGGTAACACCTGAAGGAGCCAGAGCCTGACATCGCCCCAGTTCTTTGTGTTTCCACCTCCTAAGCACCGACTCCAGGTTCTATAAACTGGAGCTCGGCAAGCACCAACTCTTTGCTGGTCCAGAGCTAAGCACCGAGTACGTCAGGGGCTGGGGCGGGGTTATGGTGACCAACCATCAACGGTGGAAAGGGACACACAAGCGCTAATTAGTGTCCTTGTTCTCCAGGACGTCCCTGGTCCCATCACACATGTATTGGAATGACTCCTGGAAGTTTAGCACAAACTGTTGACCTGAAATCCGCTACAGTTGTGTCCCACCAGTGGCGTGATCACGGATGTGTCCAGGCAACAGGAGGACCTCCGCCTCACAATCAGCCTTAAGACCACCTATAGAGATAAACATAGATATTATCATCAACTTACTGCGTTTGTTTAACTGCTATGTAATGGATGCTAGCGTAGTGGTTTTATGGTGACCCAATGGCTCCAACTTGGCTCAAAGCAAACAGGTTCTTAGGAGGAACCAGATTAGAACCAACTAAGCACCAGAACTAGGACCTGGTTCTTCTTGGGAAGGAAGGAAGGAAAGTGGGAGGAAAGGAAGGAAGGATGGAAAGAAGGAAGCAAGGAAAGAAAGAAAGATAGAAGGAGGAGGGAGGGAAGGAAGGAAGAAAGGAAGACAACAAGAGGAAGGAAGGAGGGAGGGAAGGGAAGGAATGAAGGAAAGAAAGGAGAGAGGGAGGGAGGAAAGGAAGGGAGAAAGCAAGGGGAAGGAAGGAAGGAAGGGGAAAGAAGGAAGAATGGAATCAAAGAAGGAGGGAATCAAGAAAATGAAAGAGGGAAAGAAGGAAGGAATGAAGGAGAGAAGGAGGGGGGAAGGGAGGGAAGGAAACAAAGAAAGAAAGAAGGAAGGAGAGAGGGAGGGAGGGAAGGAAGGGAGCATTGACCTTATTGTGTTTAACTGCTATGTAATGGATGCTAGCGTAGTGGTTTTACGGTGACCCAATGGCTCCAACTTGACTCAAAGCAAACAGGTTCTTAGGAGGAACCAGATTAGAACCAACTAAGCACCAGAACAAGGACCTGGTTCTTCTTGGTGGAAAAGGGGGTATTTGACAACACGTCTCCATATTTATCACGTTGCTGCTGTGTTGTGCTGGTACCAGGAGAGCGAGGAGCCGGTGGTGGACTGTCAGGTCTTGGACAGCGACATCTCGCCGTGTCGCACAGGAAGCAGCTCGGTGACCTCCGGTGACCTCGGTGACATCAGCTCCCTGTCGTCGAAGGCGTCCAGCCTGCAGCACAGCTCCGGAGGAACCAGCAGCAGCACCGGCTTCAGCAGGCCCGAGTTCATCATGCCGCCCAGCAGAGGAGCCAGATCCATGAGGTACCGTCAGTCGAACCCTCCCTGCTTCCTTCAGCCTCTCTGCTGTGTCTCTCTCACTGCTGCATGCTGATTCATGTGTCCCTCCTTCACCTTCTTTGACTCTAACACCCTGATTTCTCAGTGGTTCACTGACTCCTGCCTGCTTCAGGTGCTTGTTGTCACAGGCATCAGTCTGGAGTCGCTAGAGCTCTTTTTATCTAAAGACCGACTCCAGATCAGTGCCTGTGCAGCCTGACCGGCTCCGTTCGTCCCCTCTGTGTGTCTGCAGTCCCAGGAGGGGAGGTGGGCATCAACAGAGGGGTCACAGGGGTCACAGGGCAGGGTCAGTGGTCACAGTGAACAGAGGCTACGCCACCCTGGGGTCCCGGGCCTTCGTCCCGCCGACCACCAGGGGAAGGGCTAGAAGGGGCCGCCCCCCGTCCCGCTCCTCCCCGTCCAGGTGAGTCTCCCTGAGGCTCACCCTGCACTCAAAAAACCCACGGACGGAAAAAACACAACTGTAATCCACACCACTCACTTTACCTTTCCTCTTTCCACTAATTCTCCGATCACTAATCTTCTCACTTAGACCTGCAACTAATCAGTCGTCTGGTCTGATCTGCTTCTTGTGTTTGTCTAAATTTGCTCTTTTTTCTTGAAAGTTCACAAAAAATGTGAAAAATATGAATCAGAATTTCCTAGAGTTCAAAGGCCTTTCTACGTCCGTAGCAAACTGTCTTGCTTAAAACCGGTCCGTGGTGCAAAAAAGGTTGCAACTTTTTCTTAATTTAATGTTTTTTTTAAAATTACAAAATATGTCCTAAATTAACAACAGATGATTCTCCAAGATGTAAACACTTTGTACTAAGCTAGGCTAATAGTTTCCCTCAGCATCCAGTCTTTGTGCTAAGCTAGGCTAACAGTTTCACTCAGCATCCAGTCTTTGCGCTAAGCTAGGCTAACAGTTTCCCTCAGCATCCAGTCTTTGTGCTAAGCTAGGCTAACAGTTTCCCTCAGCATCCAGTCTTTGTGCTAAACTAGGCCAACAGTTTTCCTCTACTTCCAGTCTTTGTGCTAAGCTAGGCTAACAGTTTCCCTCAGCATCCAGTCTTTGTGCTAAGCTAGGCTAACAGTTTCCCTCAGCATCCAGTCTTTGTGCTAAGCTAGGCCAACAGTTTCCCTCAGCATCCAGTCTTTGCGCTAAGCTAGGCTAACAGTTTCCCTCAGCATCCAGTCTTTGCGCTAAGCTATGCTAACAGTTTCCCTCAGCATCCAGTCTTTGTGCTAAGCTAGGCTAATAGTTTCCTTTTGCTTCCAGTCTTTGTGCTAAGCTAGGCTAACAATTTCCCTCAGCATCCAGTCTTTGTGCTAAGCTAGGCTAACAGTTTCCCTCAGCATCCAGTCTTTGTGCTGAGCTAGGCTAACAATTTCCCTCAGCATTCAGTCTTTGCGCTAAGCTAGGCTAACAGTTTCCCTCAGCATCCAGTGTTTGTGCTAAGCTAGGCTAACAGTTTCCCTCAGCATCCAGTGTTTGTGCTAAGCTAGGCTAACAGTTTCCCTCAGCATCCAGTCTTTGTGCTAAGCTAGGCTAACAGTTTCCCTCAGCATCCAGTCTTTGTGCTAAACTAGGCCAACAGTTTTCCTCTACTTCCAGTCTTTGTGCTAAGCTAGGCTAACAGTTTCCCTCAGCATCCAGTCTTTGCGCTAAGCTAGGCTAACAGTTTCCCTCAGCATCCAGTCTTTGTGCTAAGCTAGGCTAACAGTTTCCCTCAGCATCCAGTCTTTGCGCTAAGCTAGGCTAACAGTTTCCCTCAGCATCCAGTCTTTGCGCTAAGCTAGGCTAACAGTTCCCTCTGCATCCAGTCTTTGTGCTAAGCTAGGCTAACAGTTTCCCTCAGCATCCAGTCTTTGTGCTAGGCTAGGCTAACAGTTTCCCTCAGCATCCAGTCTTTGTGCTAAGCTAGGCTAACAGTTTCCCTCAGCATCCAGTGTTTGCGCTCAGCTAGGCTAACAGTTTCCCTCAGCATCCAGTCTTTACGCTAAGCTAGGCTAACAGTTTCCCTCAGCATCCAGTCTTTGCGCTAAGCTAGGCTAACAGTTTCCCTCAGCATCCAGTCTTTGTGCTAAGCTAGGCTAACAGTTTCCCTCAGCATCCAGTGTTTGCGCTCAGCTAGGCTAACAGTTTCCCTCAGCATCCAGTCTTTACGCTAAGCTAGGCTAACAGTTTCCCTCAGCATCCAGTCTTTGTGCTAAGCTAGGCTAACAGTTTCCCTCAGCATCCAGTCTTTGCGCTAAGCTAGGCTAACAGTTTCCCTCAGCATCCAGTCTTTGTGCTAAGCTAGGCCAACAGTTTTCCTCTACTTCCAGTCTTTGTGCTAAGCTAGGCCAACAGTTTTCCTCTACTTCCAGTCTTTGTGCTAAGCTAGGCTAACAGTTGCACCACGGTAGGAAACACACAATGACTGTTCCGTAAAAAATTGTCTTGCGTAAAACCGGTCCGTAGTGCAAAAAAGGTTGCGACTTTTCCTTAATTTAACGTTTTAAATTAAGAAATTTAAAACAGGTTCTTAGGAGGAACCAGGTTTGAACCAACTAAGCACCAGAACTAACACCTGGTTCTCCTTGGTGGAAAAGCCCTATCGTAAATTGACGACTGAAAACTCTTCCACTGTACAGCTGCTTGTTAAAAGTTATTTTTACATAGTAGGGAATGAAACTGCATTTAAATCATTAACAGTGTGAAGTATCCAGTAAAACACCAGGAGAACTACGTCGTTCACTTCATGCGACTTAATAAGCTGAAGAATATTTACTGAATAGACTGAAAATCCTTACAGATACAAATTCCAGCCCACATTCTAACATACGTCCAAGTGATGCTTTGATGACATAAAACACATTTCACTTCCACGCATGGAGGCGATCAGTGTTTCTGTGTTTTAAACCGACTGTGTTTGTCTCTCTAAGGGGAGGTGGTTCTGGCTCTCTGCAGAGGTTCGCCGCTCACGGTCAGCCTCAGTCCTCCTCAGAGGATGAACCCTACGGCCGGATGCTGCCTCCCCGCCTCCCCGTCAGCCCCACGGACCACGAGCTGCCGAGCCACTCGGACTCCCTGGGCTCGTCGCCAGAGGAGGCGAGCTCGGCCGGCAGCAGCTTCGTCGGCCTGCGGGTCGTGGCCAAGTGGTCGTCCAACGGCTACTTCTACTCGGGCCGCATCGTGAAGGACGCCGGCGAGGGGAGGTTCCGCCTGCGGTTCGACGACGGCTACGAGTGCGAGGTGGCCGGAAAGGACATCCTGCTGTGTGACCCGATTCCACTGGAGACGGAGGTCACGGCTCTTCTGGAGGACGAGTACTTCAGTATAGGTGAGGAGGAGGAGGGGGTGAGAGATGCAGGTCCAAAGATCCAGTATCACCAAGACTACCAGACTAACACCAGTGTTCCCAGTTGGTTACACATGATTAGATCACACCTTCCCAACTCTGTCTGGTTTACTATTGATTAATCTAGCACGCTGATGATTTGCACACAGCGAGTTAACATTATGACCACCTCCAAAATGCTCTGAACAATTGGGAATCATGGACTAGAGGACCTCTCAGGGGGTCCTATGGGGTCTGCAACCACTGGATCCTTTGGCTACTCTGGTTTGTCCAGTGGGGCCTCTGTCAATCCAACTGGTTCCACTGCATCCTGTTGATGCTTGATCAGAATGGGCTGTAGGAAGTCTGGAGGTCACATCAACATGTTGGGTTTTAGGTTTAAAACTTGAAAATACACACAGCACAGGAAGGAAGACAGCACTCATGAGCTCAGGTGTTTTACTTGCGCACAAGGAGAGAACGGACACTACAGCTCTGCAGTATGCATCGCTACAGCATTCCATCTGTCTTTGGCTCTTTTTATTTGGTAAACAATCAGCATAAGATAAGTGTCACTTACACAATCTTACTGGGTCAGTTCCTTGTGTTCTTAACTGTGAGTACATACAGCTTGGAATGTTTATGGTGATTCATGGTTGCTGACATGTAGACTTTAAAGTCCTGACAGTCACTCAATGATTACCTAATAAATATAATTTTTACATAAGCACAATTCTTCTAACATTTCCCTCCTGTTTATCACTGATGAATGTCAACGTCTCATAATCACATTATTACATCTCCCTTGTGAGGTTTTCTGTAATATGTTCATGTTTATAACACCTTCATCAACTTACACTCAGAGGTCATTAATGATCAACAATTATTTACACTCATTGATTTCGAAAGAATTGTCTACCATTAGTGCTCTTAATTCATCACTCAACATTACCTTGGACACAGATTATGGTTTTAATCATGAGCGCAATAAACATGGGATAATGCAACCAGTTAACATAAAGAATAATAACCCCACTAGGAGGAGTGGAGTTAATATTTTGAATAGAATGCCATACCAACTGCCAGAGGTAAACCATGCTAAGGGGTTCCAGCCTTCCCAGTCCATGTTCTGATCCCCATCCCTAGCTAGTTTGTCTTTCAAATGTTCAAGTTGGTCGGGTGCCCTGATAGCCTAATGGTTATGTCGCGTGACCCAAGTGCAGAGGCGTAGCGGCTGTCCTGGGTTCGACTCCGACCTCGGGCATTTACCGCATGTCCTTCCCTACTCTCTCCCGTTTCCGATTGTATCCACTGTCCTATCTAATAAAGGCACAAAAAGGCCAAAAATAAATCTTTAAAAAAAAATGTTCAAGTTGGTCAACAATGTGAGAATAGTTAGATGTACCATCAGGAATGAACGGTCACCAAGAACTGCACAGAGGCCTCCCTGAGAGGCCAAAATATAGACACACAATTCTTCTAACATTGGGCCATTGTCATGTTCCTCAACATGTTCCTGATTGGTTGATGTTGTCTCCACGTGGTGGGATCATTTGGGATTTCCACCTGCATGAGGGAGCGCGCTTGTTGTGGCCCAGAGCTCTGCTGATGTTGTCTGTTTTCTGAGTGCAGGTGTTGTGAAGGGCCACAAGACGGAGGGCCAGGACCTGTTCTACAACGTGGAGAGGGAGGGTCAGAAGCAGTGGTACAACCGGACCTCCATCATCCTGTCTCTGGAGCAGGGAAACAAGCTGAGGGAGCAGCACAGCCTCGGGCCCTACGAACCCTCCACTCCTCTGGCTAAGGCCTCCGACATCAGTCTGGGTGAGGGGAAAGAAGTACTCGTAAATACCGTTTTAAAATGTTTTGGCTTCAAACTTTTAATACGGGATGAAAAATTGGAAAACTTGAGCGTGGCATCCAGGAGGCTCACGATGTAGTGAAGTTGTGAGGGCTGTGGCGGCCATGTTGATCAGCTGGTCAGGTTCTCATGTAAATATTTAAATATGTTCACGTTGATCGTACTAACATGCCGATTATTCAGATGCCAGTGTTTGAAATAAACCCTGTATTTATGGTGAATATTAGCACCTTTTTCTTACATCTGGATCCCTTTTATGATGTTCCTCAGATAACCTGGTGGAGGGGAAGAGGAGGCGCCGAGGGGCCCCTGGAGGTCAGACCACCCCCAACCGCAGCTCCTCCAGCAGCCCCCGGACCCCCGGGCCCTCGGGGAAGAGGAAGCTGCTGAGCTTCGACGACAACCGGTCGGCGTCCAAAAGAGGCCGAAGGGGGGGCGGAGCCAGGGCCGGTACGGAGACCTGAGCACCGGGACCGAGTCTGAACTGTGGGGAGGGGGGAGGGGAAGTTAACATCAAGAATTTAAGGCTTGGAGTGTTGGGGTTTTATTAATTATTATTTTTATTTTAATCTTTTAAGGAGGAATCATTTTAGCAGGATGTATGTTTTTACCTCACTGTGTGTTTTTAAATGAGCTTTTAAGAGTTTTAGAACCAGTTTGATGAATTCCATGTTGTTTGATTCTTGTACTGAGCATAACTAAGACATGTTGACCTCCGAGTGGCCTGAGTCCATCCTGCTGCTGCTGCTGCTGCCGAGGCGGACTTGGTAATGAACAGTGTGCCTCAGGTGTTGTTGTGGTGCTGGTCCACAGGTGGAGGGAAGGGTCCGTGTACGTCGCGGCCATTCGTTTTCCTATTTTGAGATTTCAAAATAAAAACGAAAAATAAACTGTTTCCCGTTTTTTTCAGTGATAATACAAAATGAAAAACGGAAAACGGGCCCTAATTCATTATCCATTATCCGTTATCCGATTTAATTAGATGTGTTTGTAAATGGAAATTAAAATTAAAATACACCCATGGAAAACTTATTTCTCTACTTCCTGTTGGTTTTGGCTCCGTGACCCGTCTGACTTCGCCATTTAGAGGAGCTAGCGATTTCGCACTAGCGATTTAGCGTTAGCTCCGCCGCTAGCGCTAAATCGCTACTTTGCTTTCTGGCAAAGCTAAAGTAACAACCTCCAAACCTCCCCAAAAATGTCCCGAAAAGCAGCTGAACGCTAGCGATTTAGCGCTAGCGGCAGAGCTAGCGGCACCACAAGGTCCCTCCAAAGGGACAAATAAACCCCACGCTGGTGAAAAGTCCACTGTGAAATAGTGAACAATGTGAGCCAAGCAACGTTTGGACCCCACAGTGGGTCTTCATCAGGCCACGGCACACAGCAAGGTCTGCTAACAGTGAGCTAACACTGGAGCTTTAGATACCAGATCCTTCCTCATCACAAGTCAGACGGGTCACGGAGCCGAAACCAACAGGAAATAGATAAATAAGTTTTCCACGGGTGTATTTTAATTTTAATTTCCATTTACAAACACATCTAATTAAATCAGATAACGGATAATGGATAATGAATTAGGGCCTGTTTTCCGTTTTTCATTTTTTATTGTCACTGAAAAAAACGGGAAACGGTTTATTTTTCGTTTTTATTTTGAAATCTCAAAATAGGAAAACGAATGGCCGCGACGTACACGGACCGGGAAGATTAAAGGTGGATTTCACGGGTGTATTTATCTGGTAGACGGCATGTTGGATGCTCTCAGCTTTCATGCGAACTCCTAATGATAAACGTGGCTTCAGATAAGAGACGTGACCTGACAGATGTGTGTTTTCGTGTCTGCAGCCCAGAGGGTCGGTGTGTGCAACACCTCCGGCAGCGGCACCGACCTGCCGGGTCGGTCCTGTGACGTGTCCGAGTCTCACGGTCCGATGCCCCAGAACTCGACCCTCTTCATGGGCTTCGCTTTCATGCTGACGGCTTCGTCCGAGGCCGACCGGCTGACCAACAAGCTCACGAGCGACGATGAGGACGGTGAGGAAGGTCAGCTTTACAGTTTAATCATGCTAGATAAATACCGATGCTGCGTGAGTCGTATGTCAGACTTTATCGAGGGCGGCTGTGGCTCAGGTGGTAGAGCGGGTTGTCCACTGATTGCAAGGTTAGAGTTCGATCCCGAAGTGTCCTTGGGCAAGACGCTGAACCCCAAGTTGGTCCCAATGGTAGATTAGCACCTTGCATGGCAGCTCTGTTACCATTGGAGTGTGAATGGGTGAATGGGAAACACATTGTAAAGCGCTTTGGAACCACTAAGGTAGAAAGGTGCTATACAAGTGCAGACCGTTTACCATTTATCAGACTTTATCTTGAAGGCTTGAAGTTCTTTCAGACCTCGTCCACACGTGGCCTGGTTTTTGTAAAACCGAATATCCTTCCCCCTCCGTCTAGAAAAAAACTTACCTATGCACCACCTCGTTTTTAGAAAGAAATTCATCCACACCGAACCGCATAGTGCAGTGGTTCTCAACTGGAGGGTCGCGAAGCCATTTTTAGAGGGTCGCAGAAGCAAAAAGAAGTGGTATAAAGTCTTTTATTTTAAAGGACGTGTCTTATGATTCAGTTTGCTTTCAATAGCAGGATATTTAGTGGTGGTGACACCAGTAGTTGCCCATTATTAACCTCTAGATTTGGTTCTTCCAGCTTATTGGAGAAATTTATAATAAAATGTGCCAAAAATGAACCAAAATGTGTTCAGAATCTGTCAAAATGGGCCAAAATATGCCCAAAAATTGGCAAAAAGTGTAAAAATACACCAAAATGTGTTGAGACTACACCCAAATAAACCTTAATCTGTTAACAGGAACAGGAAACTTCAACAATCTGGGTTGTGACTGTTATTAATAGAGACATAGTGGGTCCTGAGGCTGGACCAGTTGAGAACCACTGGCGTAGTGCTTCTTTGCTAGACCTCTAGGTGGCAGCAGTTCCCCAAATCCTGTCCAATCAGAGGAAGCTTCCGTCTCTCGAATGGCAAAGTGATGGAAAACAACGGTCCTTAACGTCGTCCTTCGTCTGTGTTGTTGAACGTGAAGCAGCATCTGGGCTTGTAAAAACCTTGTGAGGGCGTCCAGACTGTTTCCCAATGTAAACCAATGTAAACACAGGTCCATATGAACATGTTTAGTTGCAGGCAGTGACGTTTAGAAACGCAAAACTCCGGTTATGGACGTCCACATGCAGACGCACAAACGGAGGATTCACACATCTACAAAAGACTCGTTTTTAATGCTGTAAATCTGCGTTTTCATGTGGATGACAGGAAAAATGGTAGAGAAATACCTTCGTTTGGTGAGATACCCGGCTACGTGTGGACAAGGCCTCAGACGTGTGAAGTCTTACACTTTTTTTTTCTTATTCTTTTTACACATACACAGCATTCAAAGACCGTTAAGGCTGCAGCTAAAGTTGGTCTGAAGAATGTCAGTAAATGGAGTTATTCCTCGCCAGCTCACCGAGGAGTCTCCGAGCTGAGGTCATGGATGAAAAACTTCTACCTAAACCGTTGAACCTTGTAAAACCCAACAGCTCTACTCTAAATACTTTCTGAGTTATGAATCTTCAATCTGATCACTTTATTAGTTCTTTAAAGCCTCACCAGTTGATTATTTTTCACAGGATTTGTCTGATTTTTTACTGAATATCCAGAAACATCAAGAAACATTTGGAGCTTGTCATCATGTCAATAGATTATGTTGATTTTTCTTGTTTTACAGACATTAAAATAATAAAATAAATCCTCATATCTCCACTTATATTCCCTCAGTTCCATCCAGATGTGTGTTGTTGGGTAGAAACACCTCAGTTCTGTCAGATCTAAATGTCATTTGGTGCCACATCTAAAACTGACTGCCACAGGTCTTCCTGGAATTAGCTTCAGAGCTGGAAAATCCACTTTCTAGGACGTTTTAACAGGATTTACTTTGATTTCTTTGAAACTCTTTGAAGGGAGTGTCTTCATATCCACTGAAAATGTACTAAAACATTAAAGACGTCATATCACTCCTTCGTTATTTAAACATCCCACGAAAACAACACACTTTTCGCAGCTCCCAGTGACTCTAATTACCATAATTACCATTATACGTCTGTGTGGTACCTGTTGAGCTATTTTTGGAGTAGAGCTTTGGGATTTTACAAGGTTCCATGCTTTAGATAGAAGTTCTTGCATGATTTATTTCAACAAAATCCATGAGCTCCCCTGGGAAAAGGTCTGACATCTGGATCGGGTGGCGCGGAACGACTCAACGGCGAAAAGTGTCAATTACCGTATTTTCTGGACTATAAGTGGCAGGACCAGACAAACTTATAGTCTGGAAAATACGGTAGTCTTTCCCACAGTCCAAGATGACGTCCTCAAATGTCTTTGTTTTGCCACAACCTGAAGATATTCAGTTTAGCGTCATAGTAATCACGTTAATTGATTATCAGAATAGTTGGGAGTTAACCGACTGATTAATCCATGCAGTTTTACGTAACATGTTTAGCAGAAGCAACACATTCGCTGTAAAAGCAGGAATGCAAACGTCAGTCTCTGCATCATCTGAATAGAAATCTCGATCAGCTAAAACTGTCCTGATGGTTGAAAGATTGATGTTTGGTTTTGTTTCCGGCAGATTACGTGCAGACGGGTCCGTACAACAAATCATACACAGAGTCCCAGCTGCAGGCAGGTGGAGGCTTCATCCTGCCGGACTTCAATGAAGAACAGGTGAGCTCAGAAAACACGTCTGGTGAACACGAAATTCAGTTGTATGTCGGCCCAGCTCAGCCTCCACTACATGAGCACTGCATGTTTGCCTCCTCCTCCAGTGTAAAGCGGCGTACCAGAGCCTCCTCATTGCGGACCAGCACTGCCGCACCAGGAAGTATCTGCTGTGTCTGGCCAGCGGAGTTCCCTGTGTGTCGCATTTATGGGTGAGGGACTGCTGCAAAGACAACAAGCTGCTCAACTACAGGAACTACCTGCTGCCTGCCGGCGTCGGACAGGACGAGGCCATCGTAGAGTGGTGAGTCTGAAGCTTCACTTTGGGCTGAGCTAATCCATCCCAAAGGTGTTCTATCGGGTTGAGGTCAGGATTCTGTGCAGGCCAGTCCAGTTCCTCCACACCAGACTGGATCATCCATGTCTTTATTGACCTTGCTTTGTGCTCTGGTGGCAGCCATGTTGGAACAGGAAGGGGCCATCCCCAAACTGTTCACACAAAGTTGGGAGCATCAAATAGTCCAGAATGTCTTGGTCTGCTGAAGCATTAAGAGTTCCTTTCACTGGAACTAAGGGGCCAAGCCCAACCCCTGAAGAACAACCCCACACCATAACCCCCCTCCACCAAACTTTACACTTGGAACAATGCAGTCAGGAAGTACCGTTGTCCTGGCAACCTCCAAACCCAGACTGGTCCATGGGATGTCCAGACAGAGAAGTGTGATTGGTCCCTCCAGAGAACTGGTCTCCACTGCTCTAGAGTCCAGTGGTGGCGTCCTTTACACCACTGCATCAACGCTTTGCATTGACCTTGGTGATGTGAGGCTTGGATGCAGCTGCTGGGCCATGGAAACCCATTAATGAAGCTCTACCACTGTTCTGGAGCTGATCTGAAGGCCTCACCAAGTCTGGACGTCTGGAGCTGTTGACTCTGTAGAAAGTTGGTGATTCCACTTTGTTATAAAACCACTAACAGTTGACTGTGGAATATTTACTATGGAGGAAATTTCACCAGTGGACTTATTGAATAGGTATCAACCTATCATGGTACCACCATGAATCCACTGAGCTCCATTCTTTCACTAATGTCTGTAGAAGCAGTCTGCATGTCTAGAAGCTGGATTTATACACCTGTGGCCATGGAAGTGATTGGAACACCTGGATTCAGTTATTTAGAGGGGCGTCCCAATACTTTTGGTAATATAGTGTATTTTCTAGTTATATGTTGAACTGCAACAGCCGTCTCTAAACAGAGGAGGGGTCGAGGACACCCCTTATCAGGTACTTACAGTGCAGTCCTGACATCCCTCCACTCAGTGTCACCACCAGTCAGTCAGATCCGAGGAAGCCTCTTGGAGGAGTGGTGAAACCTGCTGCTTCCTCATTTCTGATTTGTGTTTTTCTCCTCAGGCATCCTCGCTGCAGCCCGTTCAAGACCCTGCGAGTCCTGCTGGTGTTTGAGAAGCCGGTGGAGCTCTGGGCCCAGCTCATCACCATGGGAGGAGGTTCCTCTGTCCGGCACTTCCAAGCAGAAAGGGACAGCGCCGGTACCGAATCCACAACATCACACACTGTACAAGCATCACACTATCATTTTATCTACTTACAATCTGCGTTTCCCTTCATTCTGTAGACATTCCCGCTGGCAAGTACGACGTCGTGGTGACGGACCCCGCCTGTCCGCCATTGGTAGAGAAAAGCGTGACATCACAGGAAGTCCCGCTCGTGTCTCCCGAGTGGCTCATCCAGAGCGTCATCTGCGGCGATCGCCTCGGCTTCCACAGCAAGCCTCAGTATCGCCACGACTACTCCTCCTCCTCCTCCTCGTAATCAATCCACTACGTGCAAAATGCCTTCGACCAAGTTAAATGTTGAGCGTTCGTTCCGTTGCATGCCTCTGCTGTATATACCTTTATCCTGTCTGTTTTTAATGGGATAATAAATTGTGATTCCTCGTTTCATTTTAACGGGTGTCGGTTTATTTTGTCCACGGGAAATGTTACAGTATGTATTTACAGTATGTACAAGGAGTTTTAGAGGCAAAGGGACAATTAAGACGCCTGGAAATTCACTCCAATACCTTCAACAGCAATGATAAAATGCAGAATTTAAATGCACAACAGCTGCTAGCTTAGCCAAAGTCAGCAACACCTGTAATAAGCTAACTTCAGGGAGTCGAGGCTGACGTCTTCTTCTCTAACGTGGACGTCTGCATCGCCGTTTCCACAAGTTGGGCATTTTAAAGTGTATGTAGCCTCTGTGCTCAGGCGCTAATCAGGATCTGTAGCCTCTGTGCTAAGGCGCTAATCAGGATCTGGGATTTCTGCTTGCAGCCTCGTGCAGCAGAAGCGAATGAAGTTTAGTTTGCATTCGTTTTTTTAAAGCAGCTCGTCTTTGCACAAGCTGTGATCTGACGTTTTGTTTCATAAAGCAGTTTGAATAATTCTTCTATGCGTCATCTAGACGTCACCTCATAGTAGCACGAAGGCTGCAAATTATTGGTCATTGTTGGTTATTTTCTTAACGAATTGATCAATTTTTGGTCTATAAACGTCCGAAAATGAGTGAAAAATGTCAAACAGTCCACAAATGCACAAAGATACTCAGCTTACTGTCATAGAGGAGTACGGAAGCCCTAAGCGGCCATGGTCCAACTTAATTTTCTTCCTTCGTTATCTCGTTTTCTCGTTATAACGACTTAATTTTCCGGTGAGGTACAAAGCGAAACCAACCCTCCAGACCAGAAGGAGCTCTGCCACCGCTGCACACTACCGACTGAGAGTTCGTTAAAGTTGGAAAGATATTCACAGATTTCCAGCGTCAATAACTCATTAGAGATACGTTGTCAAATCATAATCGATGCCTCTTTCCATCGTTGTCAGATAGACAATGTGCTACAAGCCCAGCTTTATCAACAGTAGCTGTCTACACTACACAAATATTCAATAACTTCACTCTACTGTAGTTTCAGTTGATGTCTGCAGTGATTCTGGTGACACTACAGTACAGTAGAGTGAAGTTATTGAATATCTGTGTCGTGTTTCTCTTCGCTGTTGCAACGGTTTTGTAATTTGCAGATGGTCCCTGTTCACTCATCTCCCAGCCGGCTGCTCATAGACACCAGAGTTATTAGTGCAGCTTGAAAGACAGCTACTGTTGATAAAGCTGGGCTTGTAGCACATTGTCTACCTGACAACGATGGAAAGAGGCATCGATTATGTTCTGACAACGTATCTCTAATGAGTTATTGACGCTGGAAATCTGTGAATATCTTTCCAACTTTAACGAACTCTCAGTCGGTAGTGTGCAGCGGTGGCAGAGCTCCTTCTGGTCTGGAGGGTTGGTTTTGCTTTGACCTCACTGGAAAATCAAGTCGTTATAACGAGAAAACAGAGCGAAAAAATTAAGTTGGACCGTGGCTGCTTAGGGCTTGCATAGAGGAGAAATAAAACGTCATAATATTGACATTTAGGACGATTTTTCCCCCTAAAAACACCTTTGTTTTCATGTTAACAGTTCATCTAGGTGTTGAAACGTGCGTGGAAAACAACTACCTGCTCCGATAACTTAACATTTCAAGCATTTTTAAGCGCTGTGAGTGCTACAAACCCAATCCCATTCGCTTCTCTTGCGCTGAAGTAGCAGCAAAGTTTCACGGGCAGATGTTCGATAAGTTCTTAACATAACTGGACACCAGAAAGAGGGATAGGCATGCCTCACGATGGGAGTGTCTTCTGCTAAGTTCGGCCAAGTCTCAACCCTTCGTGCTCTTCTTAAACGCTGAAAAGAAAAGATGAGTTTTAGATTAGCTGTCTTAGTAGTTATCTCTGGTATATATGGAGCATTTGATGGGTTCATTTCAGAGATAACAGTGCGTCCTACCTGCCCAGCGTGCCTCCAGCCTGGGTGTAGTATTTGTTGTAGTCCAGTCGCAGCAACAGCTGAGCAAGATCCGAGTTTATCTGATGGTTCCTCACACTTGAGAGGATTTTGAACAGGAGGGATGACTGGCGCCTGAAGCCCTGAGGTGTCACAGAGACGGAGCACAGCGTTATTAAAAGGCGTCTCCAGTGTTAGACAAATAAACACCAGAGTCACTTCACCTTCACCAGGATGTCCAGCTGAGCGGTTCCTCTCTCGTCCAGGGCTGCCACAGTCTGACTGACCAGAGAGCAGAAGTTGTGGCACAGCTCCAGGATCTCGTTCAGGCAGTGGAACACCTGAGGACGGAGACGCTCGTTAGCGACAGTCGGGGCTGAATTTCAGCAGAGGATTTAAGCTGCACTGCTGGTTCGTACCGGCTTCAGGAGGATGAAGGACTGGGCGAGGAGGTT
Source organism: Dascyllus trimaculatus (assembly GCA_024666655.1). Taxonomy (NCBI): domain Eukaryota; kingdom Metazoa; phylum Chordata; class Actinopteri; family Pomacentridae; genus Dascyllus; species Dascyllus trimaculatus. The sequence continues at coordinate 37,826,308 of CM045445.1, read as the reverse complement.
GCTGAGGAAGTGATCGTGGGCCAGTCGGATGCTCTCGAAGTCTCTGGTGGAGTTGATCTGCTGGAGCAGCTGAGAGAACTGAGACTCGAGGACGTCCACCTGGAGACAAACACAGGAGAGGGTCGGACACCAGCCTCAAATAAGAATCCCTCCATGTCAACTCAGTGAACGTGGTTCCTTGACTGTCTCAGAAACTTTCTAGGAATGATCTTTAGCATCTCAAACTGACATCTGCACATTTTGTAGCTGAAATTCCAACATTTTCATCATTTTCCACCTGATGGAAATGATCAATAAATCTCTCGCCAGTTGGAAATTGAACCAGATGCCACTTTCAGACGTCCATACACTGCAAAAACTCCACATCTTATCAAGTTCATTCGTCTTATTTTTAGTCCAAATTGTCTCAACCCACTTGATTTCAGATAAATTCACTTTCCAGGTAACATTTCAGCAGATGGAGGGACGTGTTTTAAGACAACGCATCTTAAATGATCTTGTTTTAGTTGTATTTTACCAGAAACAAGGTTCATTTCATTTCATACATGTTTCAAGCTGAGCTGTTGTTTGTATCAGATAAATAATCTGGATTTAAGAAATAAAGTAAATGCATTTTATTGGAAAATCACCAATTCATATCAGAAAACAGCTGCATGTGTAAAATGTGTTAAAAAAAAACAAAGCAAATGTCTGCTTTTGAGTTAAAACACCTCCTTTTGGGCGTAGCTGTTGGATGTGGTTTTAGCATGGCAGCTAATGTAAGTTACTGTTGGTAGCATGGTTAGCCATTTAGAAACAGAAGAGTTTGAGTTTCTTCAGGAGCCTCTCCTTCTGGGTTAGACTCTGGATCAGATTGGTAGGTCTGAACCACAGCACTTCTACCAGCCATACCTACAAACTCTGTGTAAACATTAACGCATGGAACCGGACAACGTCTTCCAGAGAGGGGCGTGAAGGAGGCGTGGACAGGCTCAGCTCATTATCACAGACACAGAAACAGAAGCTGTATCTCAATTCAGGGGCTGCATCCTTCTAGGCTGTATTTTTAGGCCGCATACGTCACAGCGGTGCGACGAAGGCTGTCCCATTTCATTAAAACTTCAAGACTCCTTCAAATGTGGCCGACGAATGCGTCCTTCTTTTCCACGGATTTGAAGGATGCATCGATGTATCCTTCGTAGCCCCAAATATCCCAAGATCCATTGCGGGCCGGTGACAGTTCGATCAACAGCTGGAGTTTTAACTGCTGACGGCTGATGGAGAAGATGGATGGAGGATTCTAGTTTTAAATATTAGTATTGTGTTACAGTTCACTCTGATAGCTACGATACAAATGTTGACAACGTTAAAGTTTGTTCTGAAAAAACGATTGAATAACATTATTGATGAGCCACTGCAGTTTAAAGCGTTTACTGTCCAGTTGTTCAGCTTCAGTTTGAAGTTATATTTTACTGAGACTGTGGCGAAATTCTTTCTGACCGCGGCCACCATAAAAACGACTTATTCATTCATAAATATTCACATATTTAATCCTTATTTAAGTTATTATATGGTGAAGAAGTAAAACGGTTACTAAATCCTACTGGAGCTTCTATTGGTGGTGATTCTCTGTAGACCAGTGAAAACATGACTCTCCTCACTGTTCTTAGTTTAGCTCCACCAAGTTATCTGATAACATGTTTAACATACATTATATCTGGTTTCTGTTCAGACAGCAGGTATTTAGTGATCCTCATCAGAAACATTCAGCCCAGAGACTGTGGAGGTTTATAATATCTGAAGTTCATATCAGTGGATGTTAACAGATTTAAACCAGCTTCTTGTTTCTCAGACAGTTTAGTCCCGAACCACCGGACAGAACAAGACCCTCAAGTCTTCAAGGATATAAAACATATTAAAAACAAAAATTACAGTTTCGGGATCAAATCCAGTCAAAAATTGGGTAAAATTACACCGTCGTCTCATCCTGATCGTCGGGATGAAAATTTGTTTGTCAGGGTTGCTAGGCAACAAGGAGCGGCGCTACGAGACGTCATGATGTAAGCAGGAAGTTCATCGTAGGCTGGACCGTCTCATTTAACAAACGCTCATGCAGCCTAGGCTGGGTCCTTTGAAGGATGCAGCCCCTGAATTGGGACACAGCTAGAGTATTCTCAGTGGAGCTCACAAGAGGGAGCTACAGGCTGGATGAAGTCCAGGAACAAGCTGGGTTTTTAGACAACAAACTTCAAAATGACTGTTCTGGGACTTCTGAGACCTATGTGGACTTGCTAAAAAGTAGTATAATATGGGACCTTTAAAACTTTCTGAAAAGCTTGTGCTCATCTCTGGATTGAATGTAATGATGAGAGGCACGGTTTGGAAAATGAAGTGTGCTTGCAGTTTGAAGTTTTGTTACCTGCAAGTAGTACTGCAGGTTGTCAATCAGGAAGGCCATGTGGTTGCGAAGCCTCCACTTCACGGCGTCCGTCTGGCTGGACTTGAGGTGCTTCCTCTGCATCTGTAGAGCCCAGCAGTGCTGCAGCTGCGACTGAACCCTCCGAACGCTCAGCAGGTACCTGAACACAACGTTGTACCTGGTCACAGAGGAGGAGCAGGGGTGGTTAGGTGTGCTCTAAATAAACGAGTAACAGCTGCAATGAGGAGGCGACGTGAACGCACTTCTCCAGGACGGCGGGGGTGAAGAGGATGTGCAGAGGCCACTGGACCTTGTAGGTGAGGCCGAGAGCCGCCCAGCCGGTGGGAGGAACCTCTCGGGGGGAAGTGTCCTGTGGAGGAGTGGCTCCGTCCCTGGGGCCCGACGCCTCTGGAAGACAACCAAACTATCGTCTTTTTACAGTTACAGAGAAAACGAGAGGGAGCCTGCAGGGTGAGGAATGGGCTTCATTCAGTGAGCGACGCTGGAGCAGTCAGATAATCATCGGAGAGGAAGATTCACTACCTAAAGAGAACATGGAGGTAAGTATCCCCTCCAGTCATGTTCAAAGGTCTGGAACAAGCTGAGTCAGTTTCCTCTTTATAAAACATGCTTTTATCAGAGAGGCTGATTTCACTTGAGTTTAAACACCTTGGAACTGCGTTTAATATCCTTTAAAAACGTTTTTACCCTTTCCAACAAAGCATTGGTTTTTGTACAGCGGATAGCGTTTTAAAACCAGATGATTTCATAATAATAATAATAATCTAACCTTTATTGATCCTTTCTCTACATTTGACCCATCCTATTCATAGTTTTTTCTTTCTTTTCTTTCCATGGGCCAGTGGGGGCGGTGCTGCACCTCAGTGAATTTTTAGGGGGGGGAATAAGGACATGGCGACACAAGACGAACAGGGAGGGTACAGACGGGCAGTGCTATATGAATCCTATAAGAGTGCTGTAACATGCCGTGTTATTCCCAATTCTCTTTTTTTTTTTTTGTCAACATCAGCTTGCCCAGGGACTACAGGTGGAAATTAGCACTAGAGCTATAACCTGGTACAATGCATCTTTTCTTTCTGGAGTTAATGTATATTGTACACTGTCCCTGTTTAAATAAATAAATAAATAAATAAATAAACCGATCCCACATCTGAAAACTGGGAACAAATAATCAACACAGAAACAAACTGGACACCAGGAGTCTTGTCAGTATCCAGAGTTAGGATGCCAGAGGACAGGAGTAAAGGAAGAATGTATAAAGGGCGTGAGTTTAGTGCAAAGTCTTAAAAGTGACTCCGTACAATCTGGTGGGTCCCATCAGTTCTCAGCAAGGGGACTCGGCAGGAGTTGGTAAGCCCTGAACAAACATGCAGGTGTGTCGAAGCCCAGAGAGACTACCATGAGTCAGCAGGGCCAGGCCGACCAAGTGCCCCCACACCCCAGGCCGGGGTCCAGAGGATTTCTATTCATAGTTAACCTTAACTATAAAATACTCTAACTCGGCGTACTACAGCCTCGGCAACGCTCGGCAGCGGTGCACAGGACTATTGGAATATCAACATTATTATCTGAATACCACCACAACCAACTAATATTCAGATATTCCTATATTGGGGACCAGCCCTAATGTTACGTTTGTAAAGCAGCTAAGCTACCATACTGTTGGTTAGCTAACTTAGCCACTCTAGGCTACTTGGAACTACACCGTACTTGGCCTTAAGGTCAGCCTTATTATCTCCGCCAAGGAGGTTATGTTTTTGCCGGTGTTGGTTTGTTTGTTTGTTTGTGTTCAAAATAACTCGAAAACTCATGGACGGATTTGGATGAAATTTTCAGGAAATGTGTGAAATGGGACAAATGATGACATTGTGGGACTGATCCGGATCACCGTCTGGATCCAGGAATTTTTTAAAAAGATTCTTTAACATTGGGAGTGCTAGAAAGCCTTGCAGTGCCGCCTTGTGGTAGGAAAAGGCATTGCACATATATGGTGGGTGTCGGCCGCTCGTGCTCAACCACAGCAGTGCTACGGTGTGAGAGAGATTACCGGACAGTTAACTTTTTTAAAGGATACTTAGTCATTTGGAGATTGCATTGGGGGTGGACTGAAGCTGCTTGGTGGAGGTCTGGATCCCTGAAGGCTTTTCTAGTTGCTAAATACTTTGATCATAAAAGTACAAAATAAAGTTTTCATGTTTTTTGTCTCCTTCAGTTCCCTACATGGATTCACTGTACGAACATGTGGACACACCTTTGCTGTCTTTGCCCTGGTAGTCGACTGTGAGGTGCAGCAGAGGAAGCAGGTTGTCGTCGTCCAGCAGGACCTTGTGAGCCGCCTGCTGAAAGGCCACGTTCACGTCTGAGGAACACAAACCACACGACGTCAAACACAAGACGAAACTTCATTTACCCCGAAGGATTAGTTAAACTTCAGAGCACATTTCAGGAACTGCAGACAGATCAACTGGAGCAAACACAGACAATGGATATGTTCATATAAATGCAGAAGCAGTTTTGCAGCTTCTTCATTATTATTATTAAATTCTTGGATTACATCAGGTGAGTCATTCTGCCCAGGGCCTCCCAGTTGATGGATTTTCTTGGAACAAATCAGGTAAAAACTTCTACCTAAACCATGGAACCTTCTAAAACCCCACAGCTCTACTCCACATGCTTTTAAAGCGTCTTTAAAGCCTCACCAGTTGATTATTTTTCTCAGGATGTGGCTGATTTTTTTACTGAATATCCAGAAACTTCAACTTCAAGTCGAAGAACTTAGGAAATGTTATCTGGTCCAGACACACGGATGAATCCTCTATTACACAACGGCCAAAACCACTACAAGCTGGAACATGGATGGTTTATTTCCTGAACTAATGACAGAATATCTCAACAGGAAACATCCAGACATAAAGAACCTTGAAATCAACATAATACAGATATTTACCTGATAATTAAAGCCACCACTTGTGATTTTAAAGCCACTGAAAACTATGAAAAATGCATTAAATGTTTAAATAATGGAGTGATATGACATCTTTAATGTTTTAATGTGTTTTCAGTGGATATGAAGACATTCCCTTCAAAGAGTTTCAAGGAAATCAAAGTAAATCCTGTTAAAACGTCCTAAAAAAGCAGATTTTCCAGCTCTGAAGCTAATTCCAGGAAGACCTGTGGCAGTCAGTTTTAGATGTGGCACCAAATGACGTTTAGATCTGATGGAACTCGGCTGTTTCTACCCAACAACACACACCTGGATGGAACTGAGGGAACATTAGTGGAGATATGAAGATGTTCAGATGATTAATTATAGATTTTTATTAATTTAATTTCTGTAAAAACAAGAAAAATCAGCATAATCTATTTTCATGATGACAAGTACAAACTTTTCCTTGAGGTTTTTGGATATTCAGTAAAAAAAACATCAGCCAAATCCTGTAAAAAATAATCAACTGGTGAAGCTTTAAAGACGCTTTAGAAGGATCAGATTTAACCATTTTCAAAGATTCCTAGCTCAGAAAGTGTTTGGAGTAGAGCTGTGGGATTCTAGAAGGATCCATGGTTTAGGTAGAAGTTTTTACCTGACTTATTTCAAGAAAATCCATCAACTGGGAGGCCCTCAGTGAGTTTGTGTGGAATAATTCAGATGCAAAAGAAAAAAAAGAAGAAAAGAAACGAAGCTATCTATCACCTTTACATATCAGCTGAGCACTAAACTGAGCTAATAAAGCTGATTTCATGTGAACGGCAGAGTGTTTAAGCTGCTTCAACAATATGAGTTCACCGTGCAAGGATCCAAATCAGTGTTCTGTCTGTAATAAATACTGACTCGTAACTATTAGCACACAGAGAACAGTTCTTACATTTGTCTTTTGATTAACAACCAATGACGGGGTTCTTTGTCGTCCGTAATAATGATGGCGTAGTCGACGTGTACATGATGTTAGCAATTTACTATATACACCAACGATCCCAAAGTGCACAAGATTAGTGCTCGATAAAATTATATTTACAATATTTACAGTTACAGCAAAAACTTGATAAATCATTGGCTCTCTGGGAAATGGTGGCCTCCTTTTAAACACTCAGGCTCCTCCCCCAAAGGAATTAATACACAAAACCTGTGTTTTCTACCTTAAAACACGATTTGTCGCAACAACAAATATATTATTATTTCTAGAAAAATACAAACAAACCACCAGTTGTACCACTGCGCCTCAAAACTGCCCAGGAAAAATAATCAGTACAATGTGGTGATGTCACTATGACGTCACACACCGGCGTCCCGCGCATGACGCAATACAAGCAGGAAGTAACAGCTGCGCTCGGTTTGACAGTGGATGGTCGTGAATGGGAGGTGAATACTTGTCGAGAAGATTATGGAGGGAAGATGATTTAACAGCGGTCTAGTGTGAACCCAAAACCACCGCGATGGACGATAAATGGCAAATATGGGGGAAACAGATCGGACGGACGGGGAATAGAACAAACGGATAACAGGTAAGAGTGAAGCATGAGTGTGTGTGTGGGTTTAGGCAAGCAGCAGTGCTCTTCCCGTGGGCTGACGGGGCGACTCCATCACAGAAGTTAACAGTGAATCAGTGAGATGATGCAAAGTCACATCAGCATTTTTTATGTCTACATGCAGCATAAAATGGACCCTGGATCAACTCTCTGTCACGATGTAAACAAACCTGTTCCAGAGGTCCTGTTCAGCGTCTGGACGTCAGCACTTACCGTGTTCGGTGACGGCTGTCGGAGGCGTCTTCAGCATCTGCTGCGCCAGATCGATAAAAACCTGGTAGAGTTCTCCACGACCCAGCAAGTAGAAATCTTTAATGATCTGAAGGAAAACACGATCATCAGCGCACTTCGTAGTCCACCGATTTATGATCCAGAGCCAGATGTGAGGGGTACAAACCTTGAGCTGCTCCAGCAGGTCCGACTCTTCCACCATCAACGTCCAGAGGTGCTGCAAGTCGGTCAGATGTTATCAGGATTTAATTCAGTTCACGGTGGCTCAGTTTGTTGGTTATTTAACTGAAAGAAGACAGAATATGAGCTCACCTCTGCCACTGTGCTCCTGATGCGATCGATCAAATTTTCAAAATCCACCAGACTGAAGAGCGGCTGCTGTTTGAGTCTGTGCAGCTCAGCAGCAAACATGTCCTCCTGGTGCTTCAGTATGGAGCCTGAAACGAACCAACAGCAGTGTGTTTTACTGGAAGACGTAGATGCTACAACCAGACTTCACTCGGATCGATCGGCAGCACGCTACCAGCTCTAGATGGGCTGTGGTTGTGGTTTTCAAACATCTGAACAGATTCTCCCACAAAGAGGATTTTCTCGGCCACTCGGATGGGAATGTACGACGGCAGCATCTCGGTTCGCAGGGAGAACTGCTGCAGGGACGGAGCCAGCATGTTCTCCTCCTCGATCAGCCTCTGCACGGCAAAACAAAGCCCGACAGAATTACAAAACATCACAACAGCAAGCCCGGAGCTGCTCGCAGGTTTGTGTGCAGCTCTCACCAGGTCCTGTAGCTCCCTGAGCTGCTTCCCGCTCAGACCTCCCAGCCCCAGATCCTCCTCCTCCTCCTCCTGGTTGGCAGCAGCTCCTCCCGCGCTGGGACCCTGCTTCACAAAGAACTCCTCGCTTTGGTCCAGCAGCAAACCGTGCAACATCCAGGCTGCCAGCTGCTTGTACATGACACCGTGGCACACGGCCAGGATCCTGCAGAATATACAGAGAAAATAAACACAAATATAGTGTGTTTTATCCAAAGCGACGTACACAGGTAGGTAGGAGGGTCCTCACTGGACACCTGCGTCCTGACCTGGATTTGAACCACTGACCTCCCATGCCAACGTCAGGGGTGTTAGTCACTGAGCTTATCTCTTATAACCCTGCTTTGGTAAATACAGGATTCTACAACTATAACAGTGGTTCTCAACTGGTCCAGCCTCAGGACCCACTACGTCTCCATCAATAACGGTTGTGACCGCATGTGTGTGAAGTTTGCTGTTCCTGTTAACAGAGTAAGGTTTATTTGGGTGGAGTCTCAACATATTTTGATGCAACTTGGGAAAATTTTGGCTTATTTTTTGCTCATTTTAGTATATTTGGATGCTTTTGCCTAGTTTTGGGCATATTTTGACACCATTTTGACAGATTCTGAGCACATTTTGATTCATTTTTGGGACGTTTTAGCATAAATTTCTCCAATAACCTGGCAGAGACAGATCTAGAGGTTAATAGTGGGCAACTACTGGTGTCACCACCACTAAATATCCTGCTATTGAAAGCAAACTGTGTCATAAGAAACACGTCCTTCAAAATAAAAGACTTTATACCACTACTTTTTGGGGTTCATGCTTCTGTGACCCTCTAAAAATGGCTTCGCGACCCACTTTTGGGTCCCGACCCACCAGTTGAGAACCACTGTACTATAAGACAATGCACAATGTAGCTGCAGCATGAATACTCCAATACTCCAATTCCACTCACAGCAGGAGCCAATCATACTTGATTATTATTATTTTAGACTCATTGATTCCACATCAGAATCAGCACCATACAGGAAACAACACTGACAAGGTGAACTTAGTATAAAATCATCTCTTCTTGAAGTGTTTGCAAAGCTTTCTGTAGCCTTTTCATGCCATTTCACAGACTTCTGAGATTAAACAGTGTCCCTTCAGACAGAATATACCGCTGCACTCTTAGATCTTGTTCAGAGTTAACTTTATTTGATACTTGGGACCCAAACCTAAGACTACAGTTAAGTTCTACGACTGAATTTTAAGAATTTTATACGTTTTCTGACGTGGGAAGTTTTGTACATTCACCTTCAAAAAACATCCTACCTGGACAGCTGTTTAAGGCTTTAATATCTTCACAAATTTAACTCCCACAGCTGTGAAATTTGCTTTAAAGGGGAATGGGTTTTTTTGCATTTTGCTCTTTGCATGATCAACACACGTTAAATGTCAGTACAGAAGTTCTGCTCATTTGTTTTTATTGGTTTCTGTCCTCGGCATAGACTTTAGTGATGACTGGATTCCGTGAATTAAAAACATTCTATTGCCTCGCTAGGAGTGGGAAAAAGGAGGGACAAACCTACGTCTCATCCCAAAACAAATTAAAGGAAACAATTCATGCAAAACTCAGTAAAGTACCTGAAGCTTTTCATACAAATATGCATGTTGAAATGTTGTGTAACCAACTGCCAACCCGCCCCACCAACATGAACACAACTCTTAAACTCCAAAATAGACAAAACTTACTTTTCCAGAGCCATGCGTACAGGAGGAAGCCCCCCACAGCTGTGCTTGTACACCGTCTCTAGGATCTGACAGCCGTGGATCTGAAGCAGCACAGACGGCTCTGTTAGCATGTGGTGCTAATCACACCTGCAGCAGTAAAAACCTTTTGCTGCCTGATGTACAACAACGAACTGCCGGCCCAAAAGTCTCCAAACGTCACAGTACAGCATTGTCGTGAACAACTTCCTTACCTTCTGTGACTTTATCGTCTCCACCACCACCATCACAGAAGGAAACAGCAGCTGGAACTTTAAAAAAAACACAACAGCATTAAACAAACGCTTGTATTCAATTGCATAATCGCTTTCCAAAGGGAGTGACTTCAAGACTTGAGAACTTCACCTGATCGAGCTTATAATTCACGTGGGATATTGTCAGATGTGGATCTCCAAGGAACTGAAACACACAGACACACAGGTCACCTTAGCGTCGTCTCACATGCAGCTCTGTTCGTCGCTTCTGGTTGTGTTGTTATTTTACCTCTTGCTCGAGGTCCAGCAGGGCCTGTCTGTAGGGCTGCAGCATGGAGTCCAGGCCTGTGCAGAAAGCCCGCAGGTAAATCCCATGAAGTCCAGTCTGGTTGGGCTGGTTCGTGTGATGCTCCTACGGAACACATCGAGCATATTCAGGTATGTTTTTAAATACTGATCATTAATTTAAACAAGAGTCAATGCACAAAACTATGAGACAGATTAGAGTAGTGCACATCAGACTGCTGTTGAATAATCAAAGAAATGTTTATTTTTATTCTAAGGCATTATAACTCTGTGTTACTATGTGGAAGACATTTTTGAGTTCTCTCTACTTCTAGTCATGGTTGTTCTGTTTCCATAGAGGTGCAGGACTTTATATTGCAGTGAGTAAAAATGTGACAAGAGCAAAAATCTTCCAGAAAATACTTTTGTGTAAAATGTTCTTCTGCGACGTCAGGACTCACTTGTGGATGAACATGCCCAGTGTGTTGTTCTATGAACTCTGTGAAGCGGATGTAGTCTGAGCCCAGTTTACAGAGCCGGTTGAGGACACTGGTCTCACTGGGGTGAAGGAACGGCAGGTCCTGGGACACCTGTGGGTGAAGCGAAGCAGTTTGAAAAAGAAACACCACACCCCTCCAAGACACAAATGTTGGAGTACTGCTCAAGTAAAAACACTTTCAGTCGTCTGACCTTGCGGTTAAAGCCAGTTTAGGAAAGATTCATCGTGTAAATCTGTTTAAGTGAAGTTTGAATGTGGTTGGACATTTTTTAGGGCAAATATTTAGTGTGTATTCCATGGATAGGTAGGTAGGTAGGTTCACAGAGACATTAGTTACAGATAACCTGCCATTCTCTTGTTAAGCTAAATGATGTTAGCAAAACCTCTACAGCCAACAAAGCCACTTAGGTTTGCACAGAAATAATAATTATGAAGTCTAGAGTCTAAAAAAAATACAAAACAAGCTAAACATTAAGCTAGCATGTCCGTGTTGTATCAGAACCGTTATCGTAGCACGAAGCTGCGGTGTTCTTCGGTCTTACCTGCAAACCTGTGCGTTTGTTCCAGGTGAAAATGGTCCCCGGGTATCCGCTCAACGCCAGTAACAGCTCGTGAATCATGTTAATTCACCTCCGACTGATTAAAAGTGGGGAAAAAAGCAGCTGAGAGCTTCTACATTCATCCACCAAAACAAACTGCCGCCCGAGCTGTCGCAGGTTTCTACGTCAGCACGCAAAGCATCACGGGACGGATGCTAACACTTCCTATGCTACGTCGTTTTCGCTTTTTTTGTTTACTTGGATTTTAAAATGTCAAAATAGCTTTTTTACTTCGATTATTGGGGGGTGATAGACTTTGTTAAACCACCGTATTATTATCTGGGGCCTAAATTAGTCATGTGGGCTTTTGAAAGCATAAAAAAGCGCAGTTTAACAACCTGTAACTTTTAATGTGCTCATGGGAAATGTAGTATCTCCTACTATAAGGAAGCGTCGCCAATTTTGCGTCATCAGTCGGTCATGTAGCTAGCTAGCAACACATCGCAACGGAGAGAGCTTGGTATGTCGTAGTTACTAGTTAAATTAATAACTTAATACAAACGATGCGAGCTAAATATACTTAATTACTGTCACTTCTAATAAGCGTGATGCTGTGTTTTGATTATTAACGTGTCTTTTGTTGTGGCTAATGCTACTCGGCTAACCGCTTGGCTTAACTTAACGTTAGTTACCAGAGTCAGTTAGTCAGAGCAAAACATTTACTGGTTAGCTTAGTTAACGTGCAGCCAGGCAGGTTAACAGCAAAACACTAGCTGTGGTAAACATGGACGTTGTTTATTATCAGGTTTTATTGTGTCTATCTATTTAATATGTCTGTGTATTCTTACTGCCTGTTGGTCAACAGAATCAATGGTTTTACTGTAGCTGCTGTATTTTACTGTTGTCTGTTTATTAGTTTATATCACCAGACAAACTGCTGATCGATTATGCCCAGTAATTTAAGAACTGTAGCCATTGTTTATGTGGAATCAAGCTCGTTTTTGTACAAATTAATATGATGTAATAGGACTTGGTAATATAGCTGAACATTTAGTTGGAGTTAATGTTTGATTTAAGTTAATATAGATAATTATTTATGTTTTTTTTTACTGATTTGAAGCACCTATCTATCTATCTGTATATCTATCTATCTGTCTATCTATCTCAGCAGACCTGATACAAGCTACATATGCTAACTCAGGTGTCACACTAGTAAATAACCAAGTGTGGGGTTTTAGTTTGTTCCCACGACCGTGTGTGTTGTGTTTCATTGCAGGGATGGCGGGGGAGAGGAGCGGAGAGGACATAGTTTCAGAGTACCTGGGCCAGAACCCGCAGCTGGCCCAGTGGGTCGACACATTCAGGACCTACTGCGAGAGCAACAAGCAGTGGGTCGCTCGCCGAGAGTTCCTCCTGAGGAACATGGAGGCTTTCCCCACCGTGGAGCCGGGGGTCCCCAGCAGCAGCCTGGACCGGCTGCTCTCCCTGTCCATGGTCTGGGCCAATCACGTGTTCCTCGGCTGCAGGTAGGACACGCCGATCGAGCAGAATGACGGAGTAAAGGATGCCAAGAGCGAAGTCGTGACTGGTTTTCTCTGCATCCCCTCAGCTATCCACAGGCCGTGATGGACAAGATCAGCGAGATGGGTGAGGGGATAGTGGTCCAAGATGCTCCTGTTCACAAGACGATGAAGGAAATCATGGCCAGGGGAAAGCGGAGTGCCACAGCTGGTAATGCAACACACACTTAGAGTAAAGTCCTGCTTACAGTTAGCTTCTCCTTTTTGGATCCACCGGGTTGAATTTTAGCTGCCTGGGAAAACACAGTGACAGAAAAATAGACGAGTCTGGTGACTTAGTGAACAACATGATGTTAAGAAGCGTTTGTAATGTTTTGTTCTCTTTTGTATGTAAATGTGGGGAGACAACGTTAGAGCTGCAGCGATTGTTTTGATAATTAGTTTGATTCCAGCTTTGTAGAATTCAATATTTTCAGTTTTTTTTAAGTCCTCTATCTCAGTAAACTGAGCATCTTTGGATTGTAGACGAATTCAGACGTCTATCGTGGGCTTTGGGAAGCGCTAATTAATATTTTTCTTGATGTTCTGACATTTAATAGACCAAACAACTGATCTATTAATCGAGAAAACAACTGACGGATCATTGGACAGTGAAAATAATGATTAGCTGCAGCACTACTTTCAATATGATGAAGGCTTTGAAGTAACTTTCATGTACTATATGATTAGCAAATCCCTCATTTAAGCATCAATAATTATCCTAAATAATAGCTATGGTATTGGTAGAGTGTGTTTGGTTGAAATATAGTGATATTTAACTTTACTGTGGGTGTTTCATGATGATAAACAAAGCGTATACGACTGATTATAAGTGAAATACCTGGTTACCTTGAATAGCCTCGAAAAGCAACACGACTGTTTTCTACAGCAGCAGGGGTTCAGTGTAATTATCTCCACACATTAGAGTATTTCTTTTCACACCCACAGACCTGCGGCTCGACTCTGTGTCCTCATTAGATGTTGTTTCTTATGCCGTCCTCCCTGCTGTGTTTCCTCTGCAGAGAGCGACGCTGACAGCTGTGTGAAAAGAGCCAAACTGGGGCCTAATGAGCTCGACGGTCGGCCTGCTGGGAGGACGAGCGCTCGGCCCGGGAACCAGAAGTCCGGACCTCTTCCTCAGGCCCCGGCGGAGCACCAGCCCTTTTTCAACCGCCTCTACAAGGCCGTGGCGTGGAAGCTGGTGTCGGCGGGCGGCTTCGGCCCCAACCTGGACCATTTTGAAATCCTCCGCAGCTGCGTGGAGTCGTGTAAGCAAGCCCTGACCTGCGTGTTCGTGCCGCTGAAGGACATCACCGGCCTCCCAGCCGGCCGCACGCAGAAGGAAGGCCACGTGTGCGAAATCCGCTGCCAGAGCGTCTACATGGGCACCGGGTACGGCCGCGACGAGTCCGCCGCCAGAGCCATGGCTTCCAAAGAGGCCCTGAAGGTCTTTCAGGGGCGGAAAGTGACTGTAAAGATCTGCAGGCGGAGGTACAAAGGGAAGGACGTGGAGGATCTGGTGCTGCTGGACGAGCAGCCTCGGAGCCAGGGCTTTCCCCCGGCGCTCAGCTACCCCTTTCAGGACGAGCAGCTGGAAGACGGATCCTTGTAGAGGAGTCTGAGCTACTGAAGGCCTTCAGGACCGTTGGGACCAGACTGTTAATCAGCCGACCATCGAACCAGACACTCATCGAGTAACGTAGAGCATTAACGGTCATGATCAGGGGTCTCAAACTCCGGTCCTCGAGGGCCACAATCCTCCATGTTTTAGATGTTTCCCTCTTCCAGCACACCAGATTCAAATGATCAGCTCATCGTGAAGCTCTGCAGAACCCTGATAACGATCCTGATCATTTGAATCAGGCGTGTTGGAAGAGGGAAACATCAGAAACATGCAGGATAGGGGCCCTCGAGGACCGGAGTCTGAGACCCCTGGTCATGATGCGTCCTCCCACAATACTCTGGCGTCCTTAGATCTGCGCTCGATCGCCACAACAGGAAAAGCTTCGTCTTCAAATGTGCAAAAAAAAAAAAGAAATCTACCACCACATTTAGTTTTACAGAGTTTTCTAGAAGTGAGGAGGAGTCGGAGGAGGTGCCATCATTCAAACAGCTCGACTGCCAGGAAGCAAAACAGCCGAAATAACGAACGGCGGTCGTTATTTTGATGCGGTTTCTTTAACCCGACAGGATTTCAAAATGCATTTCAGACCCTGCCGCTCTTTCACCTCTTCCTTTATTCTGTCCACTCATGACCTGACTTTAGTTTTAGACTCCAGCTGATGACTTTCACAAAAGGAAATGACTCGTCTCTCTGCAGCTTTGATAACCCGTCTAGCAGCCAGAGCTAACTTTCTTCTAAACACAACAGGCTGAGTGTTTATACCTGATCGATCCGGATTTTATTTTGCTGTTGAGTTTTTTTTCCCAAACCATAAACATCAGAGATACTTCTTCTCTAATTGTTCCTCGTCGAAGCCGCCGGAGCACCTGGAAGTTCAGCCGACTCTTTTTCGTGATTATTCAGTCGCGTCTTTAAGTTCAGATAAACTCCAGTTTGTATGACGGTCGACATGAAAACACAAGGAGTGAAGGTTTTTTTATCGCAGAGAGAAGCTGTTCGGCTGCAGCACTGGTTTTGCTGCTCGCTGGGACCCGAACGCCGCTGCCTTTGTAATTTCAATCTATGATTTGACTGATTAAAAACACCGAGACCCGTTGATGTTCACTGATCGATTCGGTGTTGGATGTGTTTGAGGGTAAAGTGCTGCTGTGAAGTGTGATTTGTGTTTCCTCTCCTCTTCCGTTGAAGTGCGAGTATCTAACGCCGTTCTGTGTTGCGTTCACCCCAGTGGGCCTGTTTCTATATATTTTTAAATAAACTAAATTTAACCAGACAGACTTTATTGGGTGTGTTTTTGTTTCTTAACTGATGAAAAAGCTTAATTTCAGTTCAGCTGATGCAGGAATTGAATGAAGTCACAGGTGAAATACTCAGCGTGGCCACTAGGTGGTGCTGCAGGATGCAAACCAATGATAATAGAAGTATAAAACTAAACTATTAAACAAAGAAAGGATCCATTTCTTCATCTGTTCCTGGAGAAGCTGCTGCCTGCTTTGTTTAACATGAAAAAACTCCCTGATTATTGTAGTCAAATATTCGTTTTGATGTATTTTGAGCCTCCAGTCTTTCCGTAATCATCATTTATATTATAAAAGACTTGATCCAAGGTTGATTTTCTTTTCTTCCTCTCGTGTTCAGAGACTCAGTCCTTTAGTTGAGTCTTTGTAAAAGAAGGAAGAGTTTATTTGTACGACACAGCGTCTCCACAAAGTGCTGCTCAAAGTGTTTTACATCAATTAAAGAGTAAAATAAAGTGAAAAAATACAAAATAATAGAGATAAAACATGAAATACTGGTGTTTATTATGAAGCTATACGCAGGTCTGATACCGGTAAGTTACACGAAGAGGTTTGGTGCCTCTAAAGCAGTTTCTTTAGCATGTTGCTGCTTTTATAATCCTAATTTATGTGTTTATTAACATTGATTCAACAGTTTTTCAAACACACACACGTTTCATGATGGTGTTTTGAAGTGTTTTACACGTGTTTCTGCTTTTAATAATATAAAATCCTCTAATAAAACTCACTTTTCTGCCATATTCAGCCTGATTCTTTGCATTATAGTGTTATTTGACCATTCTTATAGGTGATATCGTTGTTTTTACACGTGTAAACAGACATAAAAGGCCAAAAAATACATTTAATCTAATGTGGAAGTGCTTTATGTGTGTGTGTTTTTGTTAATAATATAAAATAATAGAATAAAACCAACTAAAATGTCACTTTTCTGCAATATTCAGCCTGATTATTTGGATTATAGTGCTACTCGGATGTAAATTCATTGTGTTTAAACATGTAAATAACATTAAAAAGACAAAACAGGACACTTGATCTAATGTTGAAGTAACTGAAGACTACAGAGATGGTATTTTGAGGTGATTTATGAATGTGTGTGTTTTTTATTATAATTGAAAATTAAAGAATAAAACAGCGGTGTGTTGACATGCTTTATGTTTTATTTTAGTTCAAGTATTAAATTATACAATAAAACCCATCTAGAAGCGTCATTTGACCATTTGTAAAGGGGATATTGTTGTTTTTAAACATAAAAACGGACATAAAAGGCCAAAAAATACATTTAATCTAACAGGAAAGAAACTAAAGACACATTTAAAATGGTATTTGGAGGCGATATATGCGTGTGTTTCTTTAATAATATGAAATTATATGATAAAACCCAACTAAAAGTGTTATTTGACCATTTTTATAGGTTATATCATTGTTTTAAAACATGTAAATAAACATAAAAGGCCATAAAAGTACACTTATACTGATTACACTGATTTTCTGCCATATTCAGCCTGATTCTTTGTATTATAGTGGCCATGTTCAGGTGTAATTTCATAGTTTTTAAAGGTGTAAATAACATTAAACAGTAAAACAGGACACATGATCTAATGTTGGAGCAACTGAAGACTAGAGACAAGTTTAAAATGGTATTTTGAGGTGCTTTTGCGTGTGTGTTTTTTAAAATAATGTTACTAAAATGTCACTTTTCTGCCACATTCAGCCGGATTATTTGCATTATAGTGTTGTCTGACCATTTATAAAGGTGATATCATTGTTTTTACACGTGTAAACAGACATAAAAGGCTAAAAAATACATTTAATCTAACGGGAAAGAAACTAAAGACACATTTAAAATGGTATTTTGAGGTGATTTATGTGTGTGTTTTTGTTAATAATATAAAATAATAGAATAAAACCAACTAAAATGTCTGTTTTCTGCCATATTCAGCCTGATTCTTTGGATTATAGTGTTATTTGGACATGTTTAGATGTAATTTCATTGTGTTTAAACATGTAAATAGCACAAAAAAGACAAAACAGGACATAAATTATACAATAAAACTCAACTGGAAGTGTTATTTGACCATTTTTATAGGTGATATTGTTGTTTTTACACGTTTAAACAGACATAAAAGGACAAATAATACACATAATCTAATGTGGAGGTGCTTTATGTGTGTGTGTTTTTGTTAATAATATGAAATTATATAATAAAACTAACTAAACATGGTGATTTTCTGCCATATTCAGCCTGATTATTTGGTTTTCAGTGATGCTTAGACGTAATTTCATTGTGTTTAAAGATGCAAATAGCATTAAAAAGCTCAAGTCCACACATCTTTCTGTAATTTCAGTGTGTGTTTGTTTTATTTTGGCCCTCCAGGTGCAACAATATGACTGCCTTCTGCTGTAAAACAATCCTTCCTCACCTTTTATCTGGTTTCTGCAGCAGCGGATTAGGTTT
Source organism: Dascyllus trimaculatus (assembly GCA_024666655.1). Classification (NCBI taxonomy): domain Eukaryota; kingdom Metazoa; phylum Chordata; class Actinopteri; family Pomacentridae; genus Dascyllus; species Dascyllus trimaculatus. Next base: position 37,808,114 of record CM045445.1, on the reverse strand, counting down.
TGGTGTATCAGCCTGATTAAACTAGAACTCTTCCTGACAGTTTCTCACAGCTGTAATAATGAACGTGGATCGAGCCTCTCATTAGTTCACGCGACGTGACTCGGCTGCTCGTTAGAGACGGTCACTTAGCTTTTAGCCGAGCCGCATCACATAATGGTGACCTGGCGGTGATCTGAGTGACTTCCCCTCCTCTGACCTGCTGTTTATGTCAGCAGGACGTCGCCTTCAGGCCTCGTCAGGGTTCACATGAAGCACCGAGTCGGTTCTGCTTCATTAGACTGGTGAAGGGGGAGAGGATTCAAACAGGTGGAGCCGTGATTGTTAGTGGTGATAGTTGTGGTTTACATGCAGCATCTGTGTATTTTCACACCTGAGGAGCATTTAATTAGGGCCCGAGCACTACAGTGCAAGGACCCTATTGTTCCTGTAGTGTTTGGCGGTTGGTTTCTTTTTCTTACGCCTCTTTGAACCCCAATTTGACCCCCTAAACATGCTCAAAAACTCCCCAAATTTGGCACACCCATCAGGACTGGTGAAAAATTTGATATTTTGGGGGAATTACACAAATGAATGGCAAAATGACTCAATAGCGCCACCTAGAAAATTGGGCTTTAGTGGAGTTAATACGGCTAGTTTCACGTAAACTCATGAAATTTGGTACACAGGTACAGTAGCCCAAGACAAAAACATTCCTGCTTTTAAAATTTCAAAAAAGCTCAACAGCGCCCCCTAGAGCACGTAGTGTGCAGGCATTGGAATTTAATGAACTCCTCCCAGGATTTCTGTCCGATTTTGACCAAATTCGCTGTGTGGCATCTAGACCCATCCAGGATGAAAAGTTATTAAAATCTTGTGGCTGCGTCACACGGTGTGGGCGTGGCATGGCGGCCATTTTGAACAAAAAAGCTCCATGGCGCCCCATAGAGCACGTGGTGTACAGGCATTGGAATTTAACGAACTCCTCCCAGGATTTTTACACGATCTTCACCAAATTTGCTGTGTGGCATCTAGACCCATCCAGGATGAAAAGTTATTAAAATCTTGTGGCTGCGTCACACTGTGTGGGCGTGGCATGGCGGCCATTTTGAACTAAAAAGCTTAACGGCGTCCCCTGGAACACGTGGTGCGCAGGCATTGGAATTTAACGAACTCCTCCCAGGATTTTTACACGATCTTCACCAAATTTGCTGTGTGGCATCTAGACCCATCAAGCATTAAAAGTTATTAAAATCTTGTGGCTGCATCACACGGTGTGGGCGTGGCATGGCGGCCAATCTGAACAAAATCGCCAAGTGCAACGAAATGAGTTTTGGAGGTGAAGGGATCCATGTAAAATCACCAAATCCACAAAAATGCTCATTAATCTCAAGACCTAACGTTTAATATACAATTCAGGAATGGGCGTGGTCAAACGGCTCCACAGCGCCCCCTACAAATATTCAAATACTCATATAAAATCACTGCTCTATCCTACAAACATGAAATTTGGTGCATACATATAGTATCCCAAGACCAACAGATTTGCATAGTCAAAATTCCAGTTGGCTCTACGGCGCCCCCTAGACAAGGTCGTGTGGAGAGGAGTGCGGTGAGGAGCGAGGGCCTGTCCGACGCTGCTTGCAGCTTTAATTCAGTTTATTTCACGGTAAAGTCTCAGAAAACACCACTAGAGTGCAACAGCGTTCACATCAAATGTCCTGCTGTAAGTTTCAACTGTCTATTAGGTCGTATTTCCAAGAAAAAACTATTAATTTTGTTCATTAAAAAATATATATATATGTGTGATTCTGTTGGTCTCTCTGGCGAGTTTTCTGGCATCTTACTACTGGTGACCCATTTTAACCCCAAACTACGGTGGCCCAGAAGGGTCAACGCAACCGCAAAGGCCACAATGGAAGTGCGCGGCCGTCGGAAGAACGGGCTTCGTATCCGGGGGACGGTATTTTCTGACGGACTATTTTGATTACGGGAGAGTTTAATGAGACGTAAATACAACGCTGCTGCTTGTTGATTGTGACTAATGTCGTTGGCGTTGACCCTCCTGGGCCACTGTACCCAAACATATTCATAAGCTAGAACTTCCCACCCTTCAAACGAAGCCTCATACCTGCGTTTTTACCGTGGAGTTCTTCTGCTCTTTGCTTTTTCCATTTAGAAACACAAAATATAAAAAAATCCATAAAAATCTCTGAATGAGGGTCTTTTAGTTCTTCTTTTTCTGCTCGTCTCCTCTTGTTTTAAAGATGTCAGACACATGTTGGAAGGTTTTTATTTGTAATTTAGCAGTAAATCTCCAAAAACGAGAGAAAGCAATTTTTTAAAAAAAATAGCCAGAAGAAAAAAACAAAACAGCAGTTGTGTCTGGCATCTAGGCCTATGGTAGCATTGTAGCATTTAACAATGGCGAAAACTGTAGTAGTGTATCTTAGCAGTTAGCATTGGCATTTAGCAGTTAGCTATATAGGCAAATCTGGCTGTATAGTCTCCTTGTTGGTATTGAGGTTGTATTTCAGAAGCTAGAGTTTAGCATTAGCATGTAGCATTTGCACTAGTTAAATGGTAGCATCGGTACAGTCACAACCTGGAGCATCTCCTAAACAGGCCTGGGTCAGTTGAACGTGGCAGTGCTAGAATTAGCTTTATTTATTAGCTAATTAGCTTTGAATTAGCAGTAAGCATTAGTATTTAGCAGCTAGCTAAATGGTAGCATCAGCACTGGTCTCTACCTGGAGCATCTCCTAAACAGGCCTGGGTCCGCTGAACGTAGCAGTGCTGGTCGAATTAGCACTTAGCATTAGCAGTTAGCTAAATGGTAGCATCAGCACTGGTCACTACCTGGAGCATCTCCTAAACAGGCCTGGGTCAGTTGAACGTGGCAGTGCTAGAATTAGCTTTATTTATTAGCTAATTAGCTTTGAATTAGCAGTTAGCATTAGCATTTAGCAGTTAGCTAAATGGTAGCATTGGCACTGGTCACTACTTGGAGCATCTCCTAAACAGGCCTGGGTCAGTAGAACATGGCAGTGCTGTTTCAATTAGCGACTAGCATCAGCATTGAGCAGCTAGCTAAATGGTAGCATCGGCACTGGTCACTACCTGGAGCATCTCCTAAACAGGCCTGGGTCAGTAGAACATGGCAGTGCTGGTTGGATTGTGTAGGAGCAGTGTGAACTGGCACTAGGGGGGGCGACTCTGGGACGCCAGAGTTCACCTCCTAGCCTCCTGGAGGTGTCGTGGGACTAAGTAGGAGAAACAGCGTTGAAGGGAGGTTTCCACCTGATGACCCCCAGAGACGTGTTAGGAATCACTGCTCACTGGTAGGTATAGAGACAGATTAGGGATCCTAGGTCCTTCATGGAGGATGGATCCTTTCTTTTTGAGCACAAGTGTCTGGTGTCTAAGGCCCCGTCCACAGGAAGACGAGCCCAGGCCTAAACGCACCAATAGTCCATCAACCCATGTATTATCCACACCAAGCAGTGTTTTGGGGGTCTGAAAACGATCCTTTCTGAACCTAGGTCCCAGAGTGCAAAGATCTGAAAACGTCGTTTACGTGTCACCGTTGTTACGCCCTGTTCGCTTCTTTTTCTGACACCCTTGCCTCATAGCTCCACCTCTCCATAGATGCTCCAAACTTAGAAAACGACGACAACAATGTCTCCGTATAGTGCTGCGTATGTCCTGCTGATAGTTCCACCTCATCGTCCGTCCAGACTAGAGTCCTACCAGCTCGTCCACTCCTATTTGCCGCCGCCATGTTCTATGTTTACATCCTATACAGATTTCTTCATGCCTAAAGTCCCGCCACCAGTTTCCACTTGTTTCTGTTACGGCGTTGTAGCGCCACCAACAGGCCTGGAGTGTGTTTTACATCGTTTTCAGGCGTATCAAGTGGATTCATGTGGATGGACGCATTTGCTGGACGCTTTAGAAACTGTAAGCATTTTGTCTTTGTGTGGACGGGGCCTAAATTAACGTAAAATCTTAATTTTAGAAGTAGCTAAAGCTGTTTGTCTGATTAACTCCACTTGCTGTTATTGTGCTCGAGGCGTCAGAGTGAACTTAAAGGTAACTGACTTAATACATAAACTGCAGATCTGCAGAAAAACTCCATCTTCAATCCTCCATAGCTGGTATATCGTCGAAAAACTGTGAATAAAATCAAAAAAACTCTTCAGAGATCAGTAAGTCTGGAAACCATTTGAAGGCTGAAAGCACAAGACAGTTTGGATTGAATATGTAAAAGAATTAGCGCAGAGAATCAGGAAGTTTAGACAAAAGTTGGTGGAGAGTTTGCGTGGAGGAGGTCCAACCAGAAAATAAAGTACAGCACGGAGGAGAGGAAGTCAAAGTCAGAGGAGTTTTAGATGCAAACTTAAAGATATAGCTGTGAAACATACCAGATGCTAGGAATAATTAGCCCAACGAAACGTCTCAGCCCGCCCACAGGTTTGGTCCAAATCCCACTAAACACCTGTGGGATGCTGTTAATGGAAATCCTCTCCACAGTGTCTGACGACCCACTGGTGGGACCCCCAGTTAGCAACACAGTCAATATAACAGCAAACAGGAACAAAAAATCAATAAAAACAATATAAAACATAAAGACCTGCTGTTGTGGAGCTGCTCTGACTCATTTGTTGACATCAGATTCTGGTCTGTAGTCACCTCAACCACCAAACCTACACTCCCTTTCTTTTCTGTTGGCCTCTTCGATGACGTCGGGGAACAAGCAAAAGGGTGAAAGTACAAAAGTCTGAAAAGTAAAATTGTTATTTCAAAGTTGGCAGGAAGTGACAGAAGTTGGAAGGAATGAGAAAAGCTACAGGGAAAGCTAAAGGAATGTTCTGTAAAGCTAACTTGAAGGTTACAATTAGTTTTTTCAGGGAACCAGCAAACAGCAACTTTCAAGGGACGTTTCCTTAAATTTGTCGTAAACTGTGAACTTCCCTGAAGGTTACTGTTTTTATTCAGGGAACTAGTAAACGGTAACGCCCAAGGACTGTTCCCTAAAGTCTACTATTTTCCAAAACGTCAAGGAACGTTTTATGAATATTCCCTAAAAGTTCTTGGAAGATTACGGTTTGCTTGTTCAGGGAACCAGACAACAGTAACCTTCAAGAGACTGTTCCCTAAAGGTTTACCGTTGTTCCAAACATGCTCCCATTAAATAAAACTACTTCAGGTCGACATATTTTAACATTTTAGCAAAACATATCAACAAGACATTTGAAGACATCATTTTGGGCTTTTCGAAACCAACATTTTCACCATTTTCTGACCTTTTATAGACCAAAACTCAATGGATTTATTCCTTTTAACCTGTAATTAGACATGTAATTAGCTCTAAGACCAAGAACAAATCAAAATGCTGTGATTCCAGCTTCTTGAATTTGAGGTTTCTTTCCTCCTCTATGACAATAAACTGAATATCTTTGGGTTGCAGACACAACAAGACATTTGAAGATGTCATTTTGGGCCTTTGGGGAACCAACTTTTTCACCATTTTCTGACCTTTTATAGACCAAAACCCAATGGATTTATTCTGTTTAGCCTGACTTTTACTTCTAAACCAAGCCAAAGACATAAAATTTGCTATAAGACCAAGAGAAAATCAAAATTCTGTGATCCCAGCTTCTTGAATTTGAGTGTATCCAGTTTTCCCTCCTCATTTATAGTAGTAAACTGAATAACTTTGGGTTGCAGACGAAACAAGTCATTTGAAGACGTCATTCTGGGCTTTGGGGAACCAACTTTTTCACCATTTTCTGACCTTTTATAGACCAAACATCTAAATGATTAATTGATAACCTACTAGAGATCGATCATCAGTGGAAATAAGTGTTGCAGTCCGACCAAGCAGTCGTTTTAAACATGCTCCCATTAGATAAACTGCTTCAGGCCACATGCTAGATAATTAATTGCTTGTGTTTAACAAGGTAAAATCTAATTCCCTCCAAAATAGTATAACTTTTGAACTTTGGAGAAGGAAGACCTCTGGAGAAATGTTGAGTGGACGTCTATGGATTGAGATCCGAGAACGAAGCTCAGGACAGTCAGAACCACTCACGTCACTGTAAATAAGACATTCATCTTACTTCCTGAAGTGCAATACTTTCTGCAGACAGCGAGGATTTGTTATTGATTCCTCGGGGATTTACCTCCAATTCCAACACTGACTGCATGTGCAGATAAGAGCTTGTTGTTCTTCACACACCGAGGCAGCGATTACCCACCGAGGGGAGCGTTCGTTTGTTCGTTTGTTTGGGAATGATAATTTGACAGGATGACGGATGGAGATGGAAGCAGTGGGAGAGAAAGAGGCAGAGGATGATTGAGGGAGTGATTGATGGAGAGGCCGAGCAGCTGATGAACGATACAGTCTGAATCCGAGATTGCTCCCAGAGAATGACATTGTTGGGCGAGAAGCGCTCGATACATCAACGGCAGACGAGCCTCGCAGCCACAAGTTGATTTATAACGTGTGAACGCTGATGTGTGAACACCTGGTTTTGTTCTGCCCTGGCGGTACGAACCACAGGTCATGAGGCGGCTCCGGTTAATGGCATCATGTGTGGCGGCCGAACCAAAGCTGGTCACTATGAACACCCCGACAATGACAGACTTTTCTAATCATAACAGTTAGTTTTCTTAATTTGGATGCACATAATTAAGCATTTTAGTGAAACATTCAGGCTCATGTTCCTTTTAATTCCTGTCTTCCCAACAACACAATAGAAGACGCCATTTTATGCTTTGGTAAACCAACCTTTTCACCATTTTCTGACCTTTTAAAGACCAAAACTAATCAATTATAGACGAAAACTCGAAATGATTAATTGATAACAAACTAGAGATTAACAGACAATGGAAATTAAAGTTGCAGCCCAACCAAGTAGTCGTTCCAAACATGTTCCCGTTGGAAAAACTGCTTCATGTCCACATAATTTAGCATTTTAGTGAAACATTCAGGCTCATGGTCCTTTTAATTCCCGTCTTCCCAACAAGACATTAGAGGACGCCATTTTAGGCTTTGATAAACCAACTTTTTCACCATTTTCTGACCTTTTAAAGACCAAAACTAATCAGTTATAGGCCAAAATTCGAATTGATTAATTGATGACATACCAGAGAGACGAACTGACATTAGAAATAAATGTTGTAGCTAGGCTAAGTAGTCATTCCCAATATGATCCCATTGGATAAACTGATTCATGTCCACATAATTAAGCACTTTAGTGAAACATTCAGGCTCATGTTCCTTTTAATTACAGTCTTCCCAACAAGACATTAGAGGACGCCATTTTAGGCTTTGGTAAACCAACTTTTTCACCATTTTCTGACCTTTTAAAGACCAAAACTAATCAATTATAGACGAAAACTCGAAATGATGAATTGATAACAAACTAGGGATTAATAATGGAAATTAAAGTTGCAGCCCAACCAAATAAGTCGTTCCCAACATGCTCCCATTGGATAAACTGCTTCAGGTCCACATAATTAAGCACTTTAGTGAAACATTCAGGCTCATGGTCCTTTTAATTCCTGTCTTCCCAACAACACAATAGAAGACGCCATTTTATGCTTTGGTAAACCAACTTTTTCACCATTTTCTGACCTTTTAAAGACCAAAACTAATCAATTATAGACAAAGACTCTAAATGATTAATTGATAACAAACTAGAGATTAACAATGGAAATTAAAGTTGCAGGCCAACCAAGTAGTCGTTCCAAACATGTTCCCGTTGGAAAAAACTGCTTCATGTCCATATATTTTGGCATTTTAGTGAAACATTCAGTCTCATGGTCCTTTTAATTCCCGTCTTCCCAACAAGACAATAGAAGACGCCATTTTACGCTTTGGTAAACCAACCTTTTCCACCATTTTCTGACCTTTTAAAGACCAAAACTAATAAGTTATAGACCAAAATTCGAAATGATTAATTGATAACATACCAGAGAGACGAACTGACATTAGAAATAAATGTTGTAGCTGGGCTAAGTAGTCATTCCCAACATGCTCCCGTTGGATAAACTGCTTCATGTCCACATAATTAAGCACTTTAGTGAAACATTCAGACTCAGGGTGCTTTTAATTACCGTATTCCCAACAAGACAATAGAAGACGCCATTTTAGGCTTTGATAAACCAACTTTTTCACCATTTGCTGACCTTTTAAAGACCAAAATTAATCAATTATAGATGAAAACTCTAAATGATTAATTGATAACAAACTAGAGATTAACAATGGAAATTAAAGTTGCAGGCCAACCAAGTAGTCGTTCCAAACATGTTCCCGTTGGAAAAAACTGCTTCATGTCCATATATTTTGGCATTTTAGTGAAACATTCAGGCTCATGGTCCTTTTAATTCCCATCTTCCCAACAAGACATTAGAGGACGCCATTTTAGGCTTTGATAAACCAACTTTTTCACCATTTTCTGACCTTTTAAAGACCAAAACTAATCAGTTATAGACCAAAATTCGAATTGATTAATTGATAACATACCAGAGAGCTGAACTGACAGAAATAAATGTTGTAGCTGGGCTAAGTAGTCGTTCCCGACATGCTCCCATTGGATAAACTGCTTTATGTCGCACATATTTTAGCATTTTAGTGAAACATTCAGGCTCATGGTCCTTTTAATTCCCGTCTTCCCAACAAGACAATAGAAGACTCCATTTTAGGCTTCGGTAAACCAACTTTTCAACATTTTCTGACCTTTTAAAGACCAAAACTAATCAATTATAGACGAAAACTCGAAATGATTAATTGATAACAAACTACAGATTAACAGACAATGGAAATTAAAGTTGCAGCCCGACCAAGTAGTCGTTCCAAACATGTTCCCGTTAGAAAAACTGCTTCATGTCCATATATTTTGGCATTTTAGTGAAACATTCAGTCTCATGGTCCTTTTAATTACCGTCTTCCCAACAAGACATTAGAGGACGCCATTTTAGGCTTTGATAAACCAACTTTTTCACCATTTGCTGACCTTTTAAAGACCAAAACTAATCAATTATAGACCAAAATTCGAATTGATTAATTGATAACATACCAGAGAGCTGAATTGACAGAAATAAATGTTGTAGCTCGGCTAAGTAGTCGTTCCCGACATGCTCCCATTGGATAAACTGCTTTATGTCGCACATATTTTAGCATTTTAGTGAAACATTCAGTCTCATGGTCCTTTTAATTACCGTCTTCCCAACAACACAATAGAAGACGCCATTTTAGGCTTTGATAAACCAACTTTTTCACCATTTGCTGACCTTTTAAAGACCAAAACTAATCAATTATAGATAAAAACTATAAGTGATTAATTGATAACAAACTAGAGATTAACAATGGAAATTAAAGTTGCAGCCCAACCAAGTAGTCGTTCCAAACATGCTCCCATTGGATAAACTGCTTCAGGTCCACATATTTTCGCATTTTAGTGAAACATTCAGGCTCATGGTCCTTTTGAGTCCCTTACATTACATCTAAACCAAGCCAAAGACATGAAAATAGCTCTAAGTCAAAAAAGTGTGAGTGCTTCCAGGTTTTTTCCCTCCTCCATTACAATAAACTGAATGTCTTTGGGTTGTGGATGAAACAGGACATTTGAAGATGTCATCTTGGTCTTTGGGGAACCAACCTTTTCACTGTTTTCTGACCTTTTATAGATCAAAACTAATCAGTTTATTACCTTTAGCCTGACTATCACTTCTTAACCGAGCAAAAGACACTAAAGTTGCATGTGGAACTGCAGCAGGCCAGCACAGCAAACCTTCAGGGAACATTCAGGAAATGTTCCCTGAAGGTCCAGCAAACCGTGGCCTTATGGGTTCCTTGGAGGTTGCCATTTGCCGACGGACAACAACCTTCAACAAACAGAAAAATATCCTTGAATGTAATTTAAATAAGATTTCCACGTCAGAAATAGTGTGGTTTTTAAGGTTTAAAATAGATATTAGCATCTCACTTCAGCAAACATTAACCTTTGTGGAATGATGGTGTCGACTGTTGGTTCTCAACTGGTAACTAACTTGTTTCTTATGACAGACTTTGCTTTCAGTAGCAGGATATTTAGTGGTGGTGACACCAGTAGTTTCCCACTATTAACCTCTAGATTTGGTTCTGCCAGCTAACTGAAGACATTCATGCTAAAAAGTCCCAAAAATGAACCAAAATGTGCTCAGAATCTGTCAAAATTGGCCAAAATATGCCCCAAACTTGGCAAAAATGTCCAAATATACCAAAATATGCAAAAAAATAAGCCAAAATTTTCCCAACTGTATCAAAATGTGTTGAGACTACACTCAAATAAACCCTAATTTGTTAACAAGTAGAGCAAACTTCAAAAATCTGGGTCGCGACTGTCATTAATAGAAACATAGTGGGTCCTGAGGCTGGACCAGCTGAGACCAGTTGAGTTAGTATGATCCTTAGTCATATTGGCCACGTTAACGCGACATTTGTTGTGCTTTGTTTGAGACTGGCATGTAAAAGATGGACGTAACCTCCACGTCTGAAAGGTGAAGCCAATGTGGAAGTGCTTTAAAGCCGCATTCTATCTAATAACCAGTAGGGGGCGACTCATCAACTCAACAAATCTGACTGAATAGAAGTCTGTGAGAAAAAGAATCGACTTCTCACTTAAATTATTACCTCGGTAAACATTTTCCTAATGAGTTTATGGTCTTAATTGGTAGTTTTAAGTCTCCTTCAGTGCAGCATGATGTTTATTTAGTAATTTATGACCCCATTTAGAGGAAAATAGACGATGAAGCCTCCTGTTGCTGTTGATTTTCTAGCCTCTGTGACGATGACGACACAGAGGCTTATCGTATTGAATGTTTCTCCAGGTGTCTCTTATCCACAAAGCGCTGGGTTGGTCATTTTGGCCTCAGCTGTGGAGCTACGGATGTTTTTCCATTTGGAAATTCAACAAAAATAGCAGCTTAAGGGGTTCAGAGTGGTTCTAGACATCAGGCCGCAGCATGATCAAAGCAAAAATGATTCAGCCTCTCGACGATGATGAATATTCTCTGGGAATTTGACGACAATACGTCCATTAGTTACTGTGTGTGCAAAGCTGATTGCTTGTTCAGATGGAGCTGAAGAAATGACCGAACGGGAAGTGAAAACCCTGCCGTTACGTTTTTACCAGCGGGAGGAGGAGGATTCTGCCCGACGGTTGTGGCAGAGCAAAAGTCAAAGGGTCGGAACAATTAATATGATTTGTGTAATTACGGATGAGGATTTCTGTGACAGACTGCACAGTTATCCAGCCATGAGAGCTTCGCCTGATGGCAGCGCTACAGGAAAGGTCAACGAGCAACGACGACGTCTGTGGAGCATGAATGTTCTCTGTTATTGGTTTTTATACTTCTCATGCAGAAGGGAACAGGGATCTCTAGGGTTCATTCTCCTGGGGCCCAGAATGCCGGATATTTGGTGAGACGTCTCAGTCTAGAAAGAAACTAAACATATTTACCTGAGTACAGTTTGAGCATTTCCATTTCATGCTGCTTTCTCTTTCCGCTACCCTGCACGCACTGATCAAGCATATCATTATGACCACCTGCCTAGCGTTGTGTTGGTCCCCCTTATGTGGTCCAAAATGCTCTGAACCACTGGGAATCATGGACCAGAGGACCTCTCAGGGGGTCCTATGGGGTCTGGAACCACTGGATCCTTTGGGTACTCTGTCTTGTCCAGTGGGGCCTCTGTCAATCCAACTGGTTCCACTGCATCCTGTTGATGCTTGATCAGAATGGGCTGTAGGAAGTCTGGAGGTCACATCAACATGTTGGACCATTGTCATGTTCCTCCACATGTTCCTGATTGGTTGATGTTGTTGCCATGTGGTGGGGTGCATTTTCATCCAGTGACATTTGGGATTTCCATCAGCATGAGGGAGTGTGTTTGTTGTGGGACCATGTTTATTTGGGTGTCTAAGTCTGATCAAGGTTTTCCATCAGAACACCACATAGAACCAATATGATCAATGTTATTCACTTCACCTGTCAGTGGTCAGGATGTTGGGGTTGATCGGTGTATAGTTCTCTCTACCCAACTACATTTATCTGACTGCTTTTTCAAGATGTAGATTCGACACAGTGTGCAGCCTTTAAACTTCTTAAATGATCTCGTTTCAATGAAATGGTCCAAATCTCAGCAAAAATCACACCAGAAACAGGTTTGGTGGTTTTCTTCTCACATGGTTTCATTCGAGAAACCTTCAAATGATCCAGAATCGCTGCAAATAGCATCTCAGTACTTCCTCCACCACTAAGACCCTCTCACATTTGTTTATTGAACTGCGTTGGACCAACGTGTTGAACTGCTGAAGCCACATTTTCTAAGTAATTCTGCTCCTGTTATTCCTGCAGGATCACTTGAGATAACATGATGCTCTCTAGGAAGTGATTCCACCACTAGATCTTTCTCCTTCTGTCTCTCCAGCTGTTGGTAAAATATTAATACCAGCTTCTCCAGGAAATAAGAGGACAGACATATAAAAAAAAAAGTGAGCAGTTAATTTGATCACAAACTGCCTGCAGCAACTCCATGTTGACAGCCGAGCGAACGAATGGACACGGAAAAGTCAACATTGTGCATTATTGATGACGACCAGCGGAGAGAGAAGGTGGATATGAGACGAACACAGTGATGAGGAATAGGAACAAAGAAAGAGTCTAGAAAAGTATTAATAGAAGGAATGGAAGGAGATTATTTCAATTAATTCAATTCATGTCAAGCATTAATTAGTTAAGTCTGATAAGTGATGAAGTCCTTTCGACTCTTATGTTAGTTTTTAAAGGAATTCGTACGAAATATTGAACTCTATGAACCAACTCGGTATACTGTAAGGATGTGAGATGGATATGAAGGGAGACGTACTCGATTGTTTAATGTTTAATAAGTAAAAATATTCCTTTTGAAGTCCAAACTTTACTCAGAGAAACATCAACAGTCGTTCTCAGGTTGTTATATGCAGTCACTGGAGTATTGTTGTCGGTGCAGCGTCGCCTCACAGCTAGAAGATCCCCGGTTCGCATCCCGGTTAGGACGCCTGGGATCTTCCTGTGTGGAGTTTGCATGTTCTCACCGGGTTCACCAGCTTCCTCCCACAGTACAAAAACATGCTGAGGTTAACTGATGATTCCAAGATCCCGTCCAAACGAAGACAAAACGCTTACAGCTTCAAAAATGTTCTCCATGAAGACGGAGCTGTTCCAGTAAATGTGTCCATCCACATGAATTCACTTGATACGCCTGAAAACGATGTAAAACACACTCCAGGCCTGTTGGTGGCGCTATGACGCCGTAACAGGAACAAGAGGAAACTGGCGGCGGGACTTTAGGCATGAAGAAATCTGTATAGGATGTAAACATAGAACATGGCGGCGGCAAATAGGAGTGGACGAGCTGGTAGGACTCTAGTCTGGACGGACGATGAGGTGGAACTATCAGCAGGACATACGCAGCACTATACGGAGACATTGTTGTCGTCGTTTTCTGAGTTTGGAGCATCTATGGAGAGGTGAAGCTATGACGCAAGCGTGTCAGAAAAAGAAGGGCGTAACAAAACAAGATTTTCAGATCTTTGCACTCTGGGACCTAGGTTCAGAAAGGATCGTTTTCAGACCCCAAAACGCCGACTTGGTGTGGACGATACACGGGTTGGATGGACTGTATGTGCGTTTAGGCCTGGGCTAATCTTTATGTGGGCCTAAATTGTCTGTAGGTGTGAATGAGAGTGTGCTTGGTCGTCTGTTTCTATGTGTAGCCCTGTGATAGACTGATGTCCCCTGCCTTCGTCCGAGTCGGCTGGGATAGACTCCAACCCCCCTTGCAACCCTACAGAGGGTTAAGCGGTGTATAGATGATGGATGGATGGATATGTACAAAGATCAGGTATAACATTATGACCACCTGTCTAATATTGTGTTGGTCCCCCTTATGTGGTCCAAAATGCTCTGAACCATTGGGAATCAAGGACCAGAGGACCTCTCAGGGGGTCATATGGGGTCTGGAACCAGGACGTTGGCACTGGATCCTTTGGGTACTCTGGCTTGTGCAGTGGGGCCTCTGTCAATCCAACTGGTTCCACTGCGCTGTGGGTTTTCTAGCTTCCTCCCACAGTCCAGAGACATGCTGAGGTTAACTGATGATTCTAAATTGTCCGTGTGTAGCCCTGTGATAGACTGGGCGGTGTGTAGATAATGGATGGATGTTGTCGGTGCAGTATTACCGCTAATACTAGCTTCTGTTGTAGATTGATCTGTAACTAACATTCTATGATTGTGTCATGGTTTGTCTGTAAAATGTCATTTTTTTAGCTTGTTAAAATGTCCATTTAGTTTTCTGTACATACTACAAGACACATTATAGATGAAATATTACAATTAATAATCAACGCCACCTTGAGACTGCAAATTTTTTTTGGTTTGTATGTGTTTAGACTGTTTTCTCTCTTGCTTTTTTTTACATATATTTTAGTTTTTGTCTGTTTGCTTAACCTCGGTTGTTTTAAAACCTGCCATATAAATAAATTTGACTTGATTCGATGCTTTGGCATGTTGAACAATAAGCTGCAGTTCCTCAATCGGCCACTAGAGGCTGCCTCCAAAAGTGACTCAGTCCTCGTAGACCTCCATGTTTAAATGTCCAACTTTACAGCAGCAATAAACACGTTTACAGCCTGGTTGGAAAAACAGTTTTGGTCTCTGTAGGTAGTTTCCCCCTTCAGGACGACTGTACTGGTGGTGGATTTATATAAAACTCACCAGTTAAAATTCTATTAAGGCTTAAAGTCCTGCATAATTAGCATGACGGGTGGATGTAATATATCAGCTCCACTCATGATGCAGCTTTTTTGTTGTTGTTTTTTTAATTATCCAGGAGTTAGGAGGAGACAAGATGGAGACAGCCCAAGCCTTCATGTTGATCTGTTCAGGAAGCCCATGTGTGACGTCATGAAGCCTTCATCCATCTTTATATCTTTTATATTATCTCATCATTCTGACGTCTTCTCCAAGGTGCTGAACCACCAACCTGACAGGTGCATTGAAGAAAACTGCTGTTTAAATGCGAAATAAGCTCACACCAATTACTATTTCTCTTACATGTCATCAATCGTAGAAGCTTTCTCCTTTTATTTTAGGTTTTAAGCTCTTTATTTTAATTCCATGTGCCAAAAATGTTGCATGTTGTTGTGCACAAACTCAGATCTAAGGCATGTGCACAGCGACGCCCTGCTGCTTTCAGGCTCTGCAGGACTTCAAATTGAAACTCATGTTAAGACACGAGGTCACCTGGACGGATCGTTTTCGTGTCTCAGACGTCATCGGCAACATGAGAGCAGCTTCACAGTTGATCAACGGGAGGCTGAGAGTTTTGGTGCAGTGACGGAGACGTGGCTGTCGGCTTCCTCTGCAGCTGGTTTTAATTTTAATTTTTAATTAGGGCCCGAGCACGAAAGTGCAAAGGCCCTATTGTTCCTGCTATGTTTGTTTCTTTGGCGGTTTCTTTTTCTTACGCCACTTTGAACCCCAATTTGACCCCCTACACATGCTCAAAAACTCACCAAATTTGGCACACCCATCAGGACTGGTGACAAATTTGATATTTTGGGGGAATTACACATATGAATGGCAAAATGACTCAATAGCGCCACCTAGAAAATTGGGCTTTAGTGGAGTTAATACGGCTAGTTTCACGTACAGCTATGAAATTTGGTACACAGGTACAGTAGCCCGAGACGAAAACATTCCTGCTTTTGAAATTTCAAAAAAGCTCAACGGCGCCACCTAGAAAACGTGGTGCGCAGGCATTGGAATTTAACAAACTCCTCCCAGAATTTTTATCCGATCTTCACCAAGTTCACTGTGTGTCATCTAGACCCATCCAGGATGAAAAGTTATTAAAATCTTGTGGCTGCGTCACACGGTGTGGGCGTGGCACGGCGGCCATTTTGAGCAATTTTGTCATATGGAACGAAATGGGTTTTGGAGGTGAAGGGATCCACCTAATATCACCAAATCCACACAAATCCTCACAAATCTCAAAAACTAACGTTTGATATACAATTCAGGAATGGGCGTGGTCAAACGGCTCAGCAGCGCCCCCTACAAATATTCAAATACTCATATAAAATCACTGCTTTATCCTACAAACATGAAATTTGGTACACATGTATAGTCTATCTAGACAGACAGATCTCAGACAGACAGATCGGCTTCACAGCGCCCCCTAGACAATGTCGTGCGGAGACATTGGAATTTAACAAACTCCTCCCAGGATTTTTATCCCATCTTGATGAAATTGGCTGTGTGGCATCTAGACCCGTCCGGGATGAAAAGTTATTAAAATCTTGTGGCTGCGTCACACGGTGTGGGCGTGGCAAGGCGGCCATTTTGAGTGTGTGGCCATGAAATGTGAAATGCTCATAACTTGACTGTACATGGTCAAATGTGAATGAAACTTGATATGCTTGATGACAGCCTATCCCTCAACACTGTGGTGCAGACAAAACGCTCCACAGCGCCCCCTAGAAATGTCAAAAATTCATATAAAATCAGTGCTTTGTCCTACAGACTTAAAATTTGGCACATTTGCAGAGCAGGACGAGACAAACACAACTGTGTACTTTAGACTTTCCGATCGTCTCCACAGCGGCGGCAGGAGGGGGGGAGCAAGGGCCCGTTCGACGCTGCTTGCAGCTTTAATTTTACTTTTAACCCCCTCTGCTCTGGTCTGTGGAGCAGCCCGGAGGTGTCACAGTCCAAACCCAGACTCCTCCAAGCCATTAAAAAACACTCGACACGTGCGTCTCAGAAGAACATGCATCCACTCCACTGCTTTACAAAACAACACCGTTTATTATTACCAGTATTATTATTATTATTATTATTATTCATACACAAAACATTCATCTGAAACAAAATAGTTCAAGTTCCAAAGACAGGTTGGATTCACCCAGACGAAGAATCACTATAATATTCCCATAATATTGCTGCTAGGAGTTTTACAGTGTGTTTGTGGTCCTCGGGTGGCTTTTATTGTGAAAGTTACTGGGTTATTTTCTCACAACAATGATCCAAAGTGGGGTTTTCCTACAGACATGAAGTGGTTCTGAATATTTAAGGGTGTTCATCAGCATCCTGACAGCAACCTCTAGCTCCTCTGTGATACACTTCTTTAAAATATACATCATAGAACTACTATAGCTCTTTTTCGTGCTGGTTGCCCCCCCACCTCCTCCTCAGCTGTATCATAAAAAATATGACAGTAATTACAAAGGAATCGAGTGAGAGCTTTTTTTGTTTTTTGTTTCCACATCTCAGTGCTACATTCGGGCTCATAAGCACTTCAGCAGGAAGAAGTTGCAGAAAGCTCCCCGGGGACAGTCGCACATCTTCCCGATCCGAGCGCCTTTCCTCACGGCGCACTGCTCCCCGACGTCGCACTGAGGGAGAGAAGCGTAAAGCAGAGGTTTAACTTCCTCCTGCCGCGACACGCACGGAGAAAAAATATCAATTAATGCAACGCGTGTACGTGTGCACTGTACCGTTGGGACTTGTCCAAATTTCTTTTCCCATAACGGCAGCCGTTTAGCCTGCAGCTTCTCGAGGACTTCTTGGAGCGCTCCGAGCTGCCAGAAAACAGAATCAGAGAGAGCTCAGCACCGGGCATAAAAGAACCATTACTGTGTGACATTTGACGATAATTCAAAGTGATTTATGCTTATAATTAGAAAATGATTGGAGCATGTTTGCCAAATAACGCCGTGCGTAAAAGTGAGCCGTGCGTAAAAATGATATTTTATCGAAAATGGCACAAATTGATGAGAAAAGATGGTAAATGTGTGACTAACTGCACCGGATAGAAGTTAAATGACCGAGAAAATCTCTTATATGTATCAAAAATAAAAAGTGATTATAGCTTATAAGAAGGAAAGGCACATATGAACTCTTTGGTATTGGAATAAATAAAGATTTGCGCAATACAGTCGTGCGTAAAAGTGATATTTTATCAAAATGGCACCACTTGATGAGAAAAGATGGTAAATGTGTGACTAATTGCACCAGATAGAAATGATATGACCGAGAAAATCTCTTATATGTATCAAAAATACAAAATGATTATAGCTCATAATAAGAAAAGGCACCCGTGAACTCTTTGGTGCTGGAATAAATGAAGATTTGCGCAATACAGTCGTGCGTAAAAGTGGTATTTCGTCTAAAATGGCACAAATTGACGAGAAAACATGGTAAATATTCGACTAATTCCACCAGCTAGCAGTTATATGACAGAGAAAATCTTTAATGCAGACGTTTTTGGAAAGAGTTTGATCGTTTAAGGAAGTAACGCGCAGCAGAAATGACAAATACGTGGACAAAAACACCCAAAGTTGGATCGTCTTTCTGCATGCAGACTCAAAAATGCCGAACTAAACTTACCAGCTGCTTCTCGCTGGTCAGGTTCGGTCCTTTGGGGTAGAAGTCCCGCAGGGCTCTGGGGCTCAGCTCCTCCTCGGACTCGCTGTCCAACATCTCGGATCCAGCGGCGCTGGAGAGCAGCAGCGCGCAGAGAAGCGCCCCGCTGAGCAGCCTGGAGCTCTGCATGGTCCCGGTGCGCGGCAGCATGTGTGGCCTTCCTCTCCGCCTGCTCTCAAATAGTCGCTCCCTCCGCGCCAAACACCTTTTTATCTGCGTCCGAACCATCTGCTGGCCCCACCTTATCCTTTGATTCTCTGTTTTTTTTCAGTCATGCGTAACAGCCGCGTTGGGTGAGTCATCCCGTAAAAGTTGCTGGGCAAAATATGCCTCAAAAAGTCAACAACAACAGCAGCAGCAGCGTGGAGTCGTCACTGGCAGAGCAGTTAATTACTGGTGACCTATATGGAGAATATTATTGATAATTATCAGCTGACTGGACTGTGGTGTTTGTTTCTGCAGGCTAATTATAAGTTCATCGTCAGTTATCTTCATTAATGAGCAAAAATGGGCTTCAGCTATTCAGCAAGTCAAAGAATACCGGATCAATAGCAAACAATGCAGACTTGTTATTCTTCTGTTATTACCTCAGGATGGCATTTGCAGCCTCTATTATTTAAACCTGGTGACTCAGTCGGTCTTTCATCCTGCAGATGATGAAGAAAACCAAACGGTTTTGCTTTTAAACGCAGTTTCTTGACTTTGAAAGTTGCTGTGGTTTTAATAGTTCACCTTCAGTCTGATGCAAGCGGCCTGAAGATCCAAAGGATGAGCTGAGTTTTGATTATCAGCAGTAATCAGTGTTTCTGATAGGGAAAATGGTGCTTTTTGTGCGACATTTTTACCCATTTTTGGATGAAAATGGGTAAAAAATCGCCAATAATCTGTGAGCTGTGAGGCGCAACTTGATGCTGAGTCACAGCAAGTCATGTCGTTGCAGTTGAGCTCTAACGGAGTCGTAATTAACGTGTAAATTAATGAAATGATTACTTTGAGATTGATTTCAGGGATAAATGACGCAGCTAAACGGAAGCCGGAAATCAGGAATGAGAACATGAACCACCCTGCAGGAGAACGCCGTCAATGCTGAGTGAAACCCCACATCTTACTGTAAAAATAACGAGTCATCCGCCTCACAAAGTGACTCTTTAATCCACCCAACATGTTCTATAACCTGCGGCCACTGTGTGATATCACTTCATCCCTTATGCAACCGCTGAGTCCGGCGTTACAATGAGGCGGATGAATGCTTGCTCAGAACATGGGCTGGCATTGTTGCCGTTAATCCTGCGCTTGGGTTTATCCCAGTCCGCTGCATTGATCTTCCTCCTGTTTGGGGTCCATCAGCGGAGACGGAGATGGAGGAGCAGGAAGCTTTGATTGTGCTCCAGGCGGCATGACTCATGTCTCCCTCTCCCCCCCCCGGTTTTAATGACAGAGACGCCAATTTAACATTTCATTCACAACAACCGGGCGGCTTCATTCACAACCACGAGTTCATTAGCGCCTGTGCCGGATCCCTGACGGTCGTGCAGGAGCTGCTTCCTCGTCGTGTTTCTCTGCTGGTTTCTGTGGCCATTAGGTGATCGTGGGCTCTCGAGCGTGAACGACAAACATTTAGAAGAATAAATTATGTTTGCAATCGTCAGACAAACGGTGTAATTGGAGATACGGGGCGTGCGGAGTTGTGTAAAACCAACCAAGGAAAACAATTAGAGTGAGGTTTTTCTGTGCAATGTCATTATTTTGTGCTCATTGAAGGTCCTGAGCAGCATCATTAGAGGAACCTGCTCAATATCCACCTGTGGAATATCAACAGTTCAATAAAGGATCATCTTTCTCATCTTAAAACAGTTTTTCTTGTATCCGTTTAAACACAACAATGACAGATTATCACCTAATGAGCAAACGTGATGGATTCCGGAGGCATTTTAGTCTCTTCACATGCAGAAATCAAGCACTCTGATTATAAAAAGGACAAAAAAATCAATTAAACTGTCACACAAGCATCAAATCTGGCTTTTGCAATAGCCTACAGACGGCCCATTCAGGAGGAGTTTTAGCCAAACAAGCGTTCAAAATGGCATTTTTATCCGATTTTCATGATGTTAATGGAGCGAAATCAGCACGGCACAGGACAGAAATGTTTTGATGAATGCCGGCCCAACCGTGCGTATGTCGCTCAGGAAGGAAAGAGAACTCCGTCACTGTCGCTGTCTGTCGTGTGGAGACCCAAAATGTCATGTGGTCAGAGGGGGTTACCCCAAAAACAAGAGTGCCCTCTGGTGGCTTTGAGAGTAAACCGCATTTAATTGTCCACCTGGTTACATGAACATTGCTTAATACAATTCCATCCTGGCAACAGAAAACATCTATGACCCTTTTAGATTTTGTTGTTATGGAAAAGCAAATGCCTTTGAATTTTTAAGTGACACCAGATGTAACGGACCCATGTCTTCCAGAAAGTTCCACCTTTGACTCATCAGTCCACAGGATGTTATCCAAAAGTCTTGGAGCTCATCCAGATGAACCTTTATGTTGTTTCTGGTCAGTAGTGGTTTGATCCTTCAACTCTCCATGGATCCATTTCCTCCCAGAGTCTTCCTCATTGTGGAATCATGTAGACGGACCTTAACTGAGGCCAGTGAGGTCTGCAGGTCTTTAGATGTTCCTCTGGGTTCTTCTGTCACTCCTGGATTAGATATGGATGCTCTTGGAGACATGTTGGTGGTTGGTCTACTCCTGGGAAGGTCCACCACTGTTCCATGTTCCTCCATTAGTGGATAAAGTCTCTCACTGTGCTTCTCTGGAGTCCCAGAGCCTCAGCAATGGCTTTGTAACCCTCCAGACTGATGGACGTTAGTGACTCTGTTCCTCATCTGGTCTTGGATCTCACAGTTGGGATATTTGCAGCATTAAAAGTAATTATTAAAAGCAAACAAGAGCTATGGTGGTGGTGTACAGATTTTTCCTAACAACGCTGATACTGCTTAGATTCTTCCATGAGTAAATAAACACTAAAACTATTGCTTTTGTGCAGATTCTGTTGATAGACTCACCAGATGTTGGTTTCAGTCTCCCTCTATTGCATTTATTTTTAAAATTAATGCTCTTAAAGACTGTTAGAACGTCTTAATTTACACCTGTGCAAAGCTTTCAACAAACAAACTGAAGAGAACACGTCTAATGCTAGCCGCCTGACACCTGCAGCTCAATTTAAAGGAGAGAGATCTGAAAAAAAACCTTCTGTGTTGGATCAAGCTGGAGATGTGGGGGCAGAACGTGGAACCAAGTGGGCCTGAAAAGTTAAGTGTCACAAACTGCAGTTCCTCAGTCGTCCACTTGAGGCTCCACTAGTGAGTCGATCCCCTTAGAGTCTCATGTTAAAATGTCCAACTTTACAGCAGAAATAAACACATTTACAGACCGGCACAAAAACAGTTTCGGTCTTTATAGCTAATGTGTCTGTTTATGGCGACATTACAGGAGGTGAATTTTATTATAACTCATGCATTGAAATTTTATTAAGGCTTAAACTTGTGAATATTTAAAAATATGGCTGCTTTGATTGACAAGTTCTGTCTTAGGACCCTCCATGACCCAGACAGTGCAGTGTCCTGGCTTGTTGTAAACATATGAGCTCTGGTCGGAGGTCATTAAGTGTCACAGAAAGCTTTGTCGTGGTGCCCGTTGCTAGCTAAACCCCCAACAATACTGGAACATGGAACGGCTCGTAAACCAAGTGACGCCTCCTCAGGTTGCTACCATAGACATATATACGTAGACGCCGCATTGGCTGTGGAGGGACGTGCCTAAAGCTCCGCCATCTTGGTACAGGGCTAGCAGAGGGGGGAGTGAATGTAAGTCTATGGAGGTAAGAGGTACTCCACAATCTTAAAGTAGAATTATTCACTGAATTTTCGACCGATTTCCAAACGGTTTGGTTTGTTAAAAACGTCACACATTTAGCTTTGACACAGGATGCTTGGATGCTTTTGTTCTACTTATGTCTGCCTGTCCGTCCTCCATGTCTGACGTTTGTAACAAACAATATATGTTGACAACTGATGGATTTATGATCACTTTTATAGTGCAGACATGTCATTCCTCTATAGACGTAATGCACTGTAGGGGCGAGTGGCACTGTACCAAGATGGCCGCCGCGTAGGCACGTCGGCTCCAATCGGCAGCAGCAGTCAACGCGGCGTCTACGTATATATGTCTATGGTTGCTACCATATAAAACGATAAGAGGCTCCACCTGGTGGAACAACCGGGTACTACTCTTTCTGACAGTTGCATGGCCCATCTTGGTTCCTTTCACACTCCATATCTTTGTAGATTTATGTGTTAGCCAGGGCGGCTGTGGCTCAGGTGGTAGAGCAGGTTGTCCACTGATCGCAAGGTTGGCGGTTCGATCCCCGGCCCCTCCGCATGCCAAAGTGTCCTTGGGCAAGGCACTGAACCCGAAGTTGCTCCCAATGGTAGATCAGCACCTTGCATGGCAGCTCTGTCGCCATTGGTGTGTGAATGGGTGAATGCAAAACACATTGTAAAGCGCTTTGGAACCACTAAGGTAGAGAAAAGCGCTATATAAGTGCAGACCATTTACCATTTAGCCGGGAGTTCAGAGGCTAATTTGAAGCTGCCACACTGAGCTTCGAAACTGCTCCTCCTGAAACCAGTTGGTGACACCTCAGAGGTTTTATCCTTCTTTATTTAGAGTCCATAGGAGAAACCAAAGAACCAAGAACATCCACGCATAAAGGCCTTGGTCAATGGATTTAATTCCACAGTGTTCATATTGTAGAAGCCCATTAGCAACCAGTCTTTGGCCACCAAGTCAACAGGTTGCTGCAGTGGTTGCTTATGGCTCTGGGAGTAATTGTTTGTTGTGTAATATGGGACATACTTGAACTTAATCTTCCTGATTACTGACGAACACAAATCAATCAAGTGTTCAACAGCAAGTTTTGTCGATAATCAGCAATCAGCTCATCATTAAGATCATCCAGGTGGGGAACCTCAAGTGTTGACAGAAGCTCGACACTGACTGTGTTCTTAGTGGTGGCCGTAGTTTATATGTGAAAGACAGGAAACTTAGACAGGTGTGTGAAAAGGGTCCGTGTACGTCGTGGCCATTCGTTTTCTTATTTTGAGATTTCAAAATAAAAACGAAAAATAAACCGTTTCCCGTTTTTTTTTAGTGATAATACAAAATGAAAAACGGAAAATGGGCCCTAATCCATTATCCATTATCCGAAGTAATTAGATGTGTTTGTAAATGGAAATTAAAATTAAAATACACCCGTGGAAAACTTATTTCTCTATTTCTTGTTGGTTTTGGCTCCGTGGCCCGTCTGACTTCTGATGAGGAGCTAGCAATATAGCTAGCTCTGCTAAATGGCGGAGCTAGCTGTGATTTAGTGATTTAGTGATTTAGCGCTAGCTCTGCCGCTAGCGCTAAATCACTACTTTGCTTTCTGGCAAAGCTAAAGTAACAGAAAACCTCCAAATCTCCCCAAAAACGTCCAGAAAAGCAGCCGAACGCTAGCGATTTAGCGCTAGCGGCAGAGCTAGCGGCACCACAAGGTCCCTCCAAAGGGACAAATAAACCCCACGCTGGTAAAAAGTCCACTGTGAAATAGTGAGCAATGTGAGCCAAGCAACGTTTGGACCCCACAGTGGGTCTTCATCAGGCCACGGCACACAGCAAGGTCTGCTAACAGTGAGCTAACACTGGAGCTTTAGATACCAGATCCTTCCTCATCAGAAGTCAGACGGGTCACGGAGCCAAAACCAACAGGAAGTAGAGAAATAAGTTTTCCACGGGTGTATTTTAATTTTAATTTCCATTTACAAACACATCTAATTAAATCGGATAACAGATAATGGATAATGAATTAGGGCCCGTTTTCAGTTTTTCATTTTGTATTATCACTGAAAAAAAACGGGAAACGGTTTATTTTTCGTTTTTATTTTGAAATCTCAAAATAAGAAAACGAATGGCCGCGACGTGCACGGACCCTAAAAGCTGGACAAAGGAGAGAAGATTTATCACAATAAATACATAAAATTTTGAACAACTTCAATGCAAGAAAACCTAACATGATGGAAGAAAAAATGGGACCAGATCTCTGGATCCTGCAGGAGGAAGTCCTTGGTTGCTTTTCATTATGTCAGTGCGTCTCCTGGCCTCCTTTACTCTCATCTCTACCAGTGAAGATGCTCTCAGCTCCTCCTGAAGCCACCTCTTTCCTCGTCTGCTCGTGGTGCTTTTAAGGCGTTGAGGACGTGAGGAAGCATAAGTTAGCAGAATGAAAATCACCCACAGACCGCAGTAGTCCATCCCTGCACAGGATTAGCAGGTACAGTGGCGTGAAAAAGTAGTAATATTTCTCACACTTAAACGCTCCAGATCATCAAACTAATAATAATATTTATTGAATATTAGACATAGAAGCCCCACAAAACACAAAATGCAGTTTTTAAATTGTGGTTTATTAAAGATTTATTTGAAAATCTGTGAAAAGTAATCGCCCCCCTGAACCTGACACCTGGTTGGTCCCTTTGGCAGCAGCAGTTAAATGTTAGTTCCAGCTTGTGATCAGTCTTTTCCATCACCATGGAGGAATGTTGGTCCACTCTTTAATTCAGTCACATTAGATGGTTTTAAATCATGAACTGTCCTTTTAAGGTCTTGGATTCAAGTCCAGACTTTGACTTGGCCACTCCATTCAGTTCTTTCTGAGCCCCTCAGAGGTGGACTTGCTTGTGGTCTTTGGGTCTTTGTCCTGCTGCATGAACCATCAGTGTTGAGCTTCAGGTCCTGAACTGATGGTGGAGATTCTCCAGGAGGATTTTCTGGTAGAGAACAGAATTCATGGCTCCAGGTCCTCCAACCATCACACTACCACCACCATGGTTCACTGTTGGTAGATGTTCTTCTGGTGAATGCAGTATCAGCTTTACTCCAGATGTAACGGACCCATGTCTTCTAAAAGTTCCTCCTTTGACTCATCAGTCCACAGGATGTTATCCAGAAGTCTTGGAGCTCATCCAGATGAACCTTTATGTTGTTTCTGGTCAGGAGTGGTTTGATCCTTCAACTCTCCATGGATCCATTTCCTCCCAGAGTCTTCCTCATTGTGGAATCATGTAGACGGACCTTAACTGAGGCCAGTGAGGTCTGCAGGTCTTCAGATGTTCCTTTGGGTTCTTCTGTGACTCCTGGATTAGATGTTGATGCTCTTGGAGAAATGTTGGTGGTTGGTCCACTCCTGGGAAGGTCCACCACTGTTCCATGTTCCTCCATTAGTGGATAAAGTCTCTCACTGTGCTTCTCTGGAGTCCCAGAGCCTCAGCAATGGCTTTGTAACCCTCCAGACTGATGGATGTCAGTGACTTTGTTCCTCATCTGGTCTTGGATCTCTTTAGAACGTGGCATCATGTGCTGCTTTTAGAGAGCCTTTAGCTGCTTCACAACACCAGACAGGTTCTATTAGTGATGTTTAGATCCAACAAGCCTGGCAGTGGATGGAGAGACTGAACCCAACTGGATTGGTAGCTAAGGGGGCAATTACTTTTTCATCATAGGGCAAGATGGGACTGGACAGCATTTTGAATTCTGTGTTTTCTTGGGTTGTCTTTGCCTTATATTAAAACTGATTTGATGATCTGAAACATTTACGTGTGACAAATATGCCAAAATAGAAGATTTCTGTAGGGGGCAATTACTTTTACACAGCACTGTACATGTGCAGATGGTGGAAAGACAGGTAATAAATGAATCAGCGAGCCGAAGAATCATAACCACACTGATGCCAACATTTGCCCTCAGTTGTTGACCAAGAGGAAATACTGAAATAGTAAAAAAAAAAACAGACAAGTAAATCAAACTATTTTCACAGACCATGAGAGTTGAGTAGACACTTGGTTTGGTCTGCTTGGATATTCAGTGCGTCTCTGTAAAGAGCCTGAGTCAGTTATCTCCTGGCGGCAGGTTCAGCCCACCTGTGGCTCCGGCGATGCTGAGAACAGCGGGAAAGGAAACAGTGGAAGCAGATGAAACGCTGCGTCGTCAGTCTGAGACGTGTCTGCATTTAAGAAATTCACTTCAGGGGTTTTGTTCTGCACTTACAAGTGCTTGGAAGTTGCTTCATGACCTGCGTTAGTCTTGCATGTTTGCAATCTATTGACCTAATATTATGATTCCATTGTTATTTCTGATTACTCTGCATGTAAAACATCGACTGATCTGTCCTCTGATGGTCAGTCAGGGATATTTCAACACCTACTGGATGGACTGCCACGATATTTTGAGATGGCATTCATGGTCCAAAGAGGAGGGATCCACTAACCTTCCTCATAGCACCACCATGGGGGTGGTCTCTGGTGCAATTTAGTGAAACATCTCAACAATAACTAAAATATATCTGGGTCAAAAGTCACTTTTTTTTAACTTGGCAGTCTAAACACAAACCTTAGCATGATCCTTTATTTACGTCCTCTGTCAGAAAGATGTCTTAAAGGGAAAACACAACTTGTGGACGAATGTTATGGATGCAAATCTTGAATAATTGTCCCAGTCATTATCAAACTATGTTCCATTAACTGCACACAATATCAGCACAGTTTAAGCCAACAAACATATAACTTGGGCTGCAAAGTCAGCTCTGGTTTGTTGTAAACATGTGAGCTGGGGTCAGAGGTCAATAAATGCCACAGAAGTCTTTGTCATGGTGCCCGTTTCTAGCTAAACCCACACAATTCTCTCTGCTCGCTAACATCTCGTACTCCAAGTGACGTCTCCTCAGGTTGCTACCGTATCAAACAGTAAGATGCTCCACCTGGTGGAACAACCGGATACTGCATTTGCTGACATGCATGTAGAGAATATCTTTACAGATTTATGGAAAGATATGGATTAGCGAGGAGTCAAGAGGAGGGATGGTGACATCTCAGAGGTTTTATCCATCTTCATTTCCAGTCCATAGGAGAAACCACAGAACCAAGAACATCCATCCATCCATCCACCCATCCACCCATCCATCCATCCATCCATCATCCATCCACCCACCCATCCATCCATCCATCCATCCATCCATCCACCCATCCACCCATCCATCCATCCATCCACCCATCCATCCATCCACCCATCCACCCATCCATCCATCCACCCATCCATCCATCCATCCATCCACCCATCCATCCATCCATCCATCCACCCATCCACCCATCCATCCATCCATCCATCCATCCACCCATCCACCCATCCATCCATCCATCCACCCATCCATCCATCCATCCATCCACCCATCCATCCACCCATCCATCCATCCACCCATCCATCCACCCATCCATCCATCCATCCATCCATCCACCCATCCATCCACCCATCCATCCATCCATCCATCCACCCATCCATCCATCCTCTTCCGCTTATCCGGGGTCGGGTCGTGGGGGCAGCAGTCTAAGCAGAGAGGCCCAGACTTCCCTCCCCCCAGACACCTCCTCCAGATCTTCCGGTGGGACCCCGAGGCGTTCCCAGGCCAGCCGAGAGACATAGTCCCTCCAGGGTGTCCTAGGTCTACCCCGAGGCCTCCTCCTGGTGGGACATGCCTGGAACACCTCCCCAGGGAGGCGTCCAGGAGGCATCAGGAACAGATGTCCAAACCACCTCAGCTGACTCCTCTTGATGTGGAGAAGTAGCGGCTCTACTCCAAGCTCCTCCCTGGTGACCGAGCCCCATCTCTAAGGGTGTGTCCAGCCACCCTACGGAGGAAACTCAATTCAGCCGCTTGTATCCGGGATCTTTTTCTTTCGGTCATGACCCAAAGCTCATGACCAATGGTCAAGAAGAACATCCACACATAAAGGCCTTGGTCAGTGGATTTAATTCTGTGACCTTCATATTGTAGAAGCCCATTAGCTACATTAGCTACTACATTTTCTGGCATGCATGTAGAGAATACAGGTCTTCACTGTCTTTTGGAGCTAGCTAATAGGAAACTGCACCAAGCAAGGTAAACAAAAACAACAAAAACACTGTGACTGCGTTAGTATGCTGATGTTAGCACGCTGATGTTAGCACAATGATGTTAGCACGCTGATGTTAGCACGCTGATGTTAGCACGCTGATGATAGCACGCTGATGATAGCATGCTGATGTTAGCACGCTGATGTTAGCATGCTGATGTTAACACGCTGATGTTAGCATGCTGATGTTAGCACGCTGATGATAGCACGCTGATGATAGCACGCTGATGTTAGCACGCTGATGTTAGCATGCTGATGTTAACACGCTGATGTTAGCATGCTGATGTTAGCATGCTGATGTTAGCACGCTGATGTTAGCATTTAGCTACAAGCACGGTGAAAGGATTTCAAGCAAATTTGAGATTTTTGTTCATGTTAAAATTCAAAAATTCAATTAATTTCAATTCAGTTTTATTCATATGACACCAATTCATCTCAAGACACGTATTAAGGTCAGATCCCTCAAAAAGTCAGTCACTTGCAACTCTAGATTGACCGCTTTGTGCATTTTCAGTAATGCATCCAGACACATCGTACAAACATTTCTAGGCATTTAACATCTATAAATGAGAACCGTGAAGCCGTGGAGGAGGTCTGAAGGCTCCTCGTGCTGCAACGTGGCACCAGAATCTGTTGCAATCAACAATAAATAAATAAATCGTAATCTACAGTGTTCTCCTCGTAATGGACTCTCCAAGTCTGTGAACTCTACTGAAGGGGTAAACACCATCCTTCAAGAAGATAGTCCTTGATTTGTACTTAATGATAACTGTGATGTAGAGCTCGGTCTGACAGGCCGAGTCCAGATCCTGTGATTATGAAGGTCATATCATAGCATGTGATTCACAACCACATGAAACCACCGATTCAGGCCTCGTGTCCTGCATTTGTTTTCCACCGTTTCCTCGGATTGTTTGGTGGTTTATACGCTGCTCTGTGTGTCTCTGACCTGCACAGTTATTATACTTAAGAGTCACTCTAATCTGTGTTTGCCTGTTAATTATGTCCATGCTTCTCCCATGTCAATATGAATGGTTGGCTCTCGTCACTTCAAATGTTCCGAAGACAAAAAAAACCTCTTATCACGGCCTCGTATCTCTAAAATGTCAGCTAAAAATAGCCTGGCCTGCTTCTGGCTCAAATGCTGTGCAAAGAAATAAAAGAAAGCAAGAAAAAATAAGAGTTGAATAAGCAGTGTGCAATGATGCCATGCAAAAAAACAGGAAGAAGAAAACTCTCACAAACAAGCCTCGGTGGCATAATGAGACTTCTCTGTCTGTTTACGTAGGGATGATCCAGCTTAAGTGATTCTTTTCTTTCTCATGCGGGTAAATTCTGATTATATAAGATGTCTTCTCCTCTGTTGTGCTGCTGCAGCTCTGCTTTGGTTCCCCCCCCGCCCCGAAAAAAGAAGTTTGTTTTGGGTAAATTGGAAGTTTTATGTCAAAGGCGGAGAGAAGGCCAAGACGGACGGAGTCTCCATTCACAGCCTTAATTACGCGCCGAACGCCGGGCCGTCTTGTTAGCGAAGAGCATCTCCTCTCCGGAAAACACCTCAAATGGAGATCTGAGGAGGAGGGAAGGACTGAAAGAAGGTGACATAAGAGCGTCACGTCAGAGCTCTTCTGTATCCGTCGAGCACATCACTACGGCTCCCCACTGCTGCTTTCTGACTGTTCATCCGACTCGGCACCAGGGTCGAGTGTTAACTCCAGCGGTGACTCATCGCTAATTGCCGCATCTCGAGTCTCGCGAGTCGTCAGTGTGAAATAAGACCATGATTAATGAGCGTCATTATTGTACAAATGTGATATGAAGTCGTGTTTTCAGATGGCGAGCCGGCGCTTTGGGTTCGACTCCGGCGGCGGCTGTCGCAGCTAATTTCATGACTGAGTGAGTCACCGATGTTGCTGTCATCCGCTTTCATCGGATCGTCCTCCTCCTCAACCTGAGCTCCATGTAGTTTAAGTAACGTTGAATTAATAAGTAAACCTCAGAGTAACTCAACAGCAGTCGGACATTCAGGTGTTTGAACAGACAAAACAGCACAAACACGTCACCACTGGAAAGACTTTGACGTAACAATCAGCCTGCTTTAGGTCAAAAACTACTGCATCGAGTACAAACTGTCAACCAAATACCTGCTGGGGTTAATGGTTAGTTAATGGTTTCTATGCTAGCCTGTTGGGTTGCTTCACGTATCTCAAACAATAGCAGCTGGAACGGAGCAGATCGTGTTGGAGTTAGGTCCATTCGTTTTCTTATTTTGCGATTTCAAAATAAAAACAAAAAATAAACTGTTTTTTTCAGTGATAATACAAAATGAAAAACGGAAAACGGGCCCTAATTCATTATCCATTATCCGATTTAATTAGATGTGTTTGTAAATGGAAATTAAAATTAAAATACACCCGTGGAAAACTTATTTCTCTACTTCCTGTTGGTTTTGGCTCCGTGACCCGTCTGACTTCTGATGAGGAAGGATCTGGTATCTAAAGCTCCAGTGTTAGCTCACTGTTAGCAGACCTTGCTGTGTGCCGTGGCCTGATGAAGACCCACTGTGGGGTCCAAACGTTGCTTGGCTCACATTGTTCACTATTTCACAGTGGACTTTTCACCAGCGTGGGGTTTATTTGTCCCTTTGGCGGGACCTTGTGGTGCCGCTAGCTCCTCCGCTAGCGCTAAATCGCTAGCGTTCGGCTGCTTTTCTGGACGGTTTTGGGGAGGTTTGGAGGTTTTCTGTTACTTTAGCTTTGCCAAAAAGCAAAGTAGCGATTTAGCGCTAGCGGCGGAGCTAGCGCTAAGTCGCTAACTCCGCCATTTAGCAAAGCTAGCTAAATCGCTAGCTCCTCTTCAGATATCAGACGGGTCACGGAGCCAAAACCAACAGGAAATTGAGAAATACACGGGTGTATTTTAATTTTAATTTCCATTTACAAACACATCTAATTAAATCGGATAACAGATAATGGATAATGGATTAGGGCCTGTTTTCCATTTTTCATTTTGTATTATCACTGAAAAAAAAAGGGAAACGGTTTATTTTTCGTTTTTATTTTGAAATCTCAAAATAAGAAAACAAATGGCCGCGACGTACACGGACCGAGTTTGTCCAAATGCTGAAAAGAGAGGAGATGTTGGAATCAGCCGAGTCTATTCATGAAATGGTAGAAAACAAGCTTCACTGGAACAATACTGGCTCTTATACTTGAATTATGAGTCTAATGCATGTTACGCTTTGGTTCACAGGAGCTTTGTCTTTGCCCAAATCAACAGGGCTTATCTGCTGCGTCACTATTCAGGTAAAGTCATGTTAGCATGAATCAAAGCCATCACTGCTGCAACCCAAGCCCTGATACGTGCGAGTAGGTCAGGACAAAACAATAAAAGCCGTCGTTGATTACAGGCGTCACTTCTGGGAGGCGCTCTGAGTCACTTATGACATTGATTGCGGACAAATTGGAGCATCGGAGGGAAGCTTCCAGGAGTCAATCAGCGGAGCGTCCAGGTGTGACGAGGTGTGTTTAGCGCAGCGGGAGTCGGCTCCTCCGTTCACACCGCGGTCATAATTATCTGACAGACAGACAGTCGGCAGCTTTTCAATTTTCCGTACCGCTGACCTTGAACAGCCGACAACACCGGCCCAATTAGGCTTGACTGAGAGAACACATCGGCTCTGGAGCGTCCTGGAGCAAGAAGCGCAGGTCATCCTAAAATAAAAGCCCAATTTTCAAGTCCACAACATGCCCCGACGCATTTTCTCACCTCGGTTTTTTTCCCCCCACCTTCTCTGAATGTTTCTTTATTTGCTCGTAACCAGCTTTGCAGAATCTCCCCCCGGCACAATTTATGCACTCAAGCAGCTGCTGATCGCCTCCTGTCACAATGAATCCCCTCACTTGATCTGTCAGATATTTATTCGGCCCTTTCATACGTCCCCTCATTCGACATAATCCGTATCATTAGCTCGCATGGGAGGGGAAAAGCATCTGTTGCAAACCCGTGTAGGTGGAGGTGGATGATTAATGCAGAAAGCTGTCAGTTCCCACCATTAAATCATAATGCCGAGTCCCTTGCTGGCTGCCCGGTGCACCGAAGGCAGGATGTTTCCAGCGTGGGCTGCAGAAGTCGGTTTTAAACTGTCTGTCATGTTGCAGAACATTTCAAGCGTGTTAAAGAAGGGATGATGGAGCGGCTTTGATCTCCCCTCACTGGGATTAATAATTCAACTTTCATGAACCCAAAGAAAAGAATATTAAAGAGCAGAGTATCAAAGGGGAGCAATAATAACGGCATCGTGTGAATAATGCAGTATTCATGAGGAAAAGCACCGAACTCCACCCTTTTCCTTTTGAACCCAGAGGACAAAGACGCAGCCCTGAGTTCACTGGATCGGTAAATAACATACACTTGGACAAGTTCACTCTGTCAGCCCAGCATCCTTCAGATTCCCTCGTGTGCGTCACTGTGAGGTAATTAAGGGTTGTGGGTTCGGGACCTTTCTGCTCCCATCTGCCTACACGCCGTGCATCTGTCCTTAAATAATGCACACTGTTCTCCGTTCTGTAATTGCAGTGTACAGAAGCGGTCCGGTGACAGTTTTTGCAGCAGCGATGAGAGTCTTCCTCATGTCTGCTGCTTCCCTGCCTGTGTTTGTGTTTTTGCAAGGACACGTGCAGAAACACATGCGGTCGCACGGCAAAGGCGCACAAGCAAAGACACACAAGTATAATCTAGCATTTAAAGGAGCGCTCTGATGATAGAAAGCTTTATTTTGGTCCTGTGAGACAAACGACGTCATATTTCTGTGATTTGTTTGGTTGCATCAATCTGTCGGCTGTAATGATGAACACAAGAATCAATCAACAGAAAAGTAATTAACTATTTTAATAACAGAACGCAATTATTCCAGCTCATGGCAGCTTCTGATGACTTCTTCAACTGAAGCTGCAAACTTCAAAAATAAACTTTTAGTTGCCTTGAATGGACTCTCTTGTTCCCTCACATATACACAGCTGTGGACACCATGGATGCATAGATGCTGTTATTATACAATGTTTTTGTGCACCGATCAGGCAGAACATTATGACCACCTGCCTAATATAGTGTTGGTCCCCCTTATGTGGTCCGAACCATTGGGAATCATGGACCAGAGGACCTCTCAGGGTGTCCTATGGGGTCTGGAACCAGGACGTTGGCACTGGATCCTTTGGGTACTCTGGCTTGTGCAGTGGGGCCTCTGTCAATCCAACTGGTTCCACTGCATCCTGTTGATGCTTGATCAGAATGGGCTGTAGGAAGTCTGGAGGTCACATCAACATGTTGGACCATTGTCATGTTCCTCCACATGTTCCTGATTGGTTGATTGGGTATTCTTCAATAGTTCTTGTACTGGATCACCAGTTGGTGACCGAAAAGACAACACTGCGGGTACAAGTGAATGAAGTGAGTTTCCTCTGTAGGGTAGCTGGGCTCAGCCTTAGAGATAGGGTGAGGAGCTCAGACATTTGTAGGGAACTCTGAGTAGAGTTGCTGCTCCTTCACGTTGAAAGGAGTCAGTTGAGGTGGTTTGGACATCTGTTATGGATGCTTCCTGGGACGCTTCCTTTGGAGGTTTTCCAAGCCTCGGAAGGGACTCTAGGGTAGACCCAGAACCAACTGGAGTGATTATACACCGATCAGGCACAACATTATAACCATCTGCCTAATGCTGTGTTGGTCCAAAATGCTCTGAACCATTGGGAATCATGGACCAGAGGACCTCTCAGGGGGTCCTATGGGGTCTGGAACCAGGACGTTGGCAGTGGATCCTTTGGGTACTCTGCATCCTGTTGATGCTTGATCAGAATGGGCTGTAGGAAGTCTGGAGGTCACATCAACATGTTGGACCATTGTCAAGTTCCTCCACATGTTCCTGATTGGTTGATGTTGTTGCCATGTGGTGGGGTGCATTTTCATCCAGTGACATTTGGGATTTCCATCAGCATGAGGGAGTGTGTTTGTTGTGGGACCATGTTTATTTGGGTGTCTAAGTCTGATCAAGGTTTTCCATCAGAACACCACATAGTACCAATATGATCAATGGTATCCACTTCACCTGTCAGTGGTCAGGATGTTGGGGCTGATCGGTGTCCGAATGTTAAGTTACAAATGTTCCACCCTATATAGTGCACTCAAAATATCCCACAATGCCCCGTGAAAAGTGGTGCACAGCCGACGGTCACTAACCAACCGATGCATAAGGAGAATGCGAACGAGACGAACGAGAGCGTGAAAACTTGTCATGAAAAAGTAAGTGGTTTCCTGTTTAGGTTGTGTTGCTGAATTTGGTTTTACCCGTTTCTTAGCCGTGTAATAAACTGTCAATCTAATGTGTTTGCTGCTGCAGCACAAATCACGGCTAGCAAACGACTTAATTAATAGCTTGAATCCTGTGCGAAATGTTACTCTGCCGAAGTGCTCCCTACATACTTCACTACACAGTGGTCCTGATATAGGGAGTAGGTGGTGAGTGGATGATTTCGGACGCTGCCTATGTAAACAGTGGTGCATTGCAGTCTGGGAGCATTGCGATGGGTTTCAGGGAATGGGGTGTTTTGTTGCCAGCTCCTCACTTGCATAAAATTGACATCTAGGCTACTTTATGCAAGTTAGGGGTGTCCAGATGCTACTTGATAGCATCTGTCAGTCACCTTATCATACCCCTTAAAATCAAATATGCCCTGTGGATATGAATTATAAGGCATGTTTGTTGATAGAATGTTTTTCATCTCTCCAAGTCTGCAAGAGTCTTAAGTGTGCATCCCAAGATTTTTGTCCATTCACACGATGCTACAAGGGCAGTAGTGCAGGATACATACATATGATCTACTGTGCATGTATACAACAGACTCCTGTTACATCGTGACCATCTGTGGAGGTGTCCTCACAGAGGCTCCCTGACTTGCGAAGATGACGCACAAGTAAAGCCTGAGGCCAGCGTTGTACTTTCTATGACCGCGAGTACATGAGGGTCCACCACAGACATCAGCAAACATGCTACAGAGACAGCAGTGCTCTCAATAGTAGTGTGCAGCACAGGATATGTGAGCTACTGGAAACAAAGTCCTCCAAGTTGATTAGAAAAGTGGTGCAACAGCAACAACTGTGGCGTCCATGTGAGCATCCACAAGGGAGTTTAATCAAGACTTAAGAATGGTCTAAAGGCAAGTTCAGGATTTCTGGGTCTGCAAGGGTCAAAGGGTGTTGGGTCGTCCATTCAAATTCACAAGGGTTCTATGACAGACCCAGACTTGTGATGTTTGGAGAGAAGGTGCTAGAAGATTCTCTGTTATCATCATTCTCTGTAGTTCATCATTACCTCCGCCAAGAAAGCTATGTTTTTGCCGGTGTTTACCTGTCTGTCTGTCTGTTAGCAACTTCACATGAAAAGTTCCGAACGGATTTTGATGAAATGTTCAGGAAAGGTGGATAATGGGACAAGGAACAGATGATTAGATTTTGCTGCTGATCCGGATCACCATCTGGATCCAGGAGTTTGTTGCAGGATTCTTTAGCATTGGGAGATAGGGCAACGTGCATGAATATGTGCATGTAACTCCACAACAAATGTCCAGGCTGCTTGGTAAAAAAATACAGGATCAGTTCCTGCTAATTTCTACAACATCTCAAAATTTCATCCGGATCCAGGAAAAATTCCAGATACTAGGATCCAGACCAGGAAAACCTAGAGGGCCTGTGGAATGGTCATCACTGTAAGGTAACAGATGAAGATCCAGACATGCAGCCAACACCAACATGTAGCTGAGACTCTGCTGAATCAGGAGGATCCAACAGATCTGTTGTAGAATCAACAGCTGTGGAGCTGGATCCAGAAGAAACCACCATGACCCAGAAAGAGATTCTGGTGAATAACTATTGAACTAATGATGATATCAATGTGAATCCAGATGCTAAGGGTTTGTTTTCTGGGTCAAGGAGTCTAATAATGGAGATAAAACAATCCTGGGACGATTATTTCTGGGTGTAAATCCCAAAATGGGGTGAAATGAGCTGCTTGGTGGAGGTCTGTGCTTTTCTCGTTAACAATGTTGTCGTTGAAGTAGTTGCTGCACAACCTTGGAGGTCCTTTGATTAACTCTGCCAAGGCGGTTATGTGATGGCCGGCGTTGGTTTGTTTCTGTGCAAAATAACTCAAAAACTAATGGACGGATTTGGATGAAATTTTCAGGAAATGTGTGAAATGGGACAAGGAAGAAATGATGACATTTTGGGACTGATCCGGATCATCGTCTGGATCCAGGATTTTTTTAATGTAAGTGTAACCGGGTGGACAATTAAATGCGGTTTACTCTAAAAGCCACCAGAGGGCACTCTTGTTTTTGGGGTAACCCCCTCTGACCACATGACATTTTGGGTCTCCACGCGACAGACATCGACAGTGACGGAGTTCTCTTTCCTTCCTGAGCGACATACGCACGGTTGGGCCGGCATTCTTATCTCCGGTTGTCTAAGAAGCTGGGAGGCTGTTAGGAGCTGCCGCGCTAGAGGCCGCGCCTGTTCATTAGGTGGGATGGGGTGAAGGCCGCATTGTCGGTAGGACATTTGAACTGTATGTAATTACATTTGTATCTGTAATGTTCCATACAAAATATGTGAATTGGGAGATTGTGTTGGGGGTGGACTGAAGCTCCTTGGCGGAGGTATGAGCTCTCTGAGGGCTTTTCAAGTTTGTACATGAAATGGAGCTCAGGCACAGCAGCAGCAAGTTCTAAGTTCTCCAGATATCCTGCACTGTGTTCGTCCATTGTGCTCTACATACCTTCAGGAATAATCATACCGATATAGTACTACATAATAATATGGAAGTAGCTCCATGTGTTC
Source organism: Dascyllus trimaculatus (assembly GCA_024666655.1). Lineage (NCBI taxonomy): Eukaryota > Metazoa > Chordata > Actinopteri > Pomacentridae > Dascyllus > Dascyllus trimaculatus. The sequence goes on along the minus strand of CM045445.1, from coordinate 37,770,699 downwards.
GGACCGGCTCAGCCCAATGGTACCAATGAACAGAAGTGGACGTGAAAAGCACGAACTGGTCATGAGAGTCATGCAGTGTTTACAGTACAGTGGTACTCTGACAATGCAATTAGTTTCGAACACGAAGTTTAGGCTAGTTTTGCAGGTTTTAGTCACAAACTTATCGTTTAGATGTGACGATGGTGCAAAAGGAAAAGTTCCGTGTTGTGTCTTTACCGCATTCAGTCCAGGTCACGACCTCATGGAACTGGTTCAGATGCTGCAGAGTCAATATGGAAACAAAGTCAATATGTGTTATTTCATATTTTCAGGTTTTATATGTTTCAGAGAAAGAGTCAAAATCAAGAAAAAGTGTTCAAACTTTTGACCTGATTGGTCTGAATCGCTGTCATGAGAAAGATTAAAAGTCAGTTCAAGGAGACGATATCTGTAATTATCCCCCACCCACCTCACCCTAACCAGTCGAGGCAGATGGCCGCCTTCCCTGAGCCTGGTTCTGTCTGAGGTTTTTTCTTTCCCCTCCCTATGTTCGATTGTTTTTTTTTGGTTCCTTCCCACCGTCGCTGACTGATTGCTCATCGGGAATCCAAAGGCAAGTCTGGATTGTTGGGTTGTCTATTTAAAAGTCGAAAGGTCTATAAGGTATTGTCGTAAGGGATCATTTTGTTTTTAAATCCTGAGGTTATTTTGTGCTTGTGAATGATTATCTACAATCTAATAAATTGCAGAGACAGTTGTTGTTGATGCGTGGGTCGATGGGTTTTCAGTTAAAATATCAAACTGTGTGTAAAACTCAGCAGCAGAAGACGAGTCGGGATCAGCTTCGGCCTCCACAAGTGAGACAAAGATTCACAATTATAAAATTATCGACGAATAAAGTCGCATTACGTCACAGACAGATGGACCATTAAATCCTTGCGGTGTCTTAAATTCACCAGGGCTCGACGAGCGACCCAAATCAATTCCAATCTGAAGTTTCTGTCATTGTCGACAGTAGAAGTCATTCCTTGCCACTGACGACGAGAAGGGAAAAAAAAAATCAATAACGTCTGAACTATTCCAGGCTTTTCACAGCCGTAATGTGGCAACACGAAGTGACAAGGGAGGTCACATGGAAGAAGAGATCTAAACAGGCTGCAGACTGTCGAACGGGCTGACTCATCCATTTTGATGATGTTTAACGCAGAGACGCATTTACATGAACCCAACACGTTTTATTACCGACAGGATGAATATTTATTTAGCTTGTGAGGCATTTTTCCACATAAATACTTCACTATGTTGAATTTCTAGGAACTTTTTTCCACATAGGAAACAACTGCAGCATCTCTTGCATCTACTGAATGTCACAGTTAAAAGTTTAAAAAGGTAATTCTCTCAGGGTTACCTATTGCAATTATGAAAATATTAAATATGTTAACCAGACTCATTCGTATTGTACTCGGAGTGCTTGTGGTGGTAACGTAGCTTTGGATCGACCTAATCGTTCTCTGCTTAGGAAGACTGTGATTTTTAGAGCATCTCAATATTGGAACTCCTTGCCTATTAAGCTAAGGAACACACCTACCTTATGGTCTTTTAAAAACATTTTAAAATCCATGCTGTTTTAAACGTTTTTAGTAAGAAATGTATTTTTTTAAATGTTGTTTTAAATGTTTTTTTTGTAATGTTTTTATGTATATGTAAAATTTAATTATGTTTTTACGGGACCCCAGGAAGATTAGTGACCACTACGGGGTTTCCCAACAAACAAATAAACAAAATAAACAGTGAGTGTGTTTAACACCAACATAACATAAAGCATCAATTTCATTTAAGAATTCTATATTTGCTCTGACTTTTTTCATCTTTTGCCCATTAGGCAATACAGGCAAATGCTGAGCACGCCAAGGCCTCCAGGGGGCGCCACAAAATTGGGAAAAAATCCACCTTCAATAGATCCATTCATCCATCCATCCATCCATCCATTATCTTCTGCTTATCCGGGGTCGTGTCATGGGGGCAGCAGTCTTAGCAGAGATGCCTAGACTTCCCTTGCCCCAGATATATGTTCTGGATGCCTTCGGGACGCCTCCCTGGGGAGGTGTTCCTGGCATGTCTTATCGAGAGGAGGCCTTGGGGTAGACCAAAGACACGCTGGAGGGACTATGTCTCTCGGCTGGCCTGGGAACACCTCGGGGTCCCACCGGAAGAGCTGGAGGAGGAGTCTGGGGCGAGGGAAGTCTGGGCATCTCTGCTAAGACTGCTGCCCCCGTGACCCAGCCCCAGATAAGCAGAAGATAATGGATGGATGGATGAATGGATCTATTGAAGATGGATTTTTTTCCCAATTTTGTGGCACCCCCATTAGGCAATACAGGCAAATGCTAAGCGCGCCAAGGCCTCCAGGGGGCGCCACAAAATTGGCGCCCCCATCCATCCACTGTTTTCCACTTATCCAGGGCCAGGTCATGGGGGCAGCAGTCTTAGCAGAGATGCCTAGACTTCCCTCGCCCCAGACTCCTCCTCCAGCTCTTCCGGTGGGACCCCGATGCGTTCCCAGGCCAGCCGAGAGACATAGTCCCTCCAGCGTGTCCTCGGTCTACCCCGAGGCCTCCTCTCGGTAAGACATGCCTGGAACACCTTCCAAGGGAGGCGCCCCGAAGGCATCCGGAACATCTATCCAAGTCACCAAGGACCGTGACATCGCCTGGTATGGTGCAGCCGAGGCCCCACCCAGTAGCCAGGCCTGGGGTTGGGGCTCGAGTGGGAGCGCCTGGAAGGACGACGTGGGCCAGACCTCCTGTGGGCCCACCGCCCACACAGGGAACTGTAGGGGCCGGGTGCTATGTGGATCGGGAAGCAGTCGACGACCCGTTACCTGGACACAGCTTTTGGCTCTTGGGACCTTTAATGTAATTATTTTAAAACTAGTTATTACTTTTAACTCTTAAAATGGAAAAGCCACATTGATTTAAATGTAAAGCAACATCCAGTTAATGTTACTACAAAACATCCATCCATCCATCCATTATCTTCCGCTTATCCGGGGCCGGGTCGTGGAGGCAGCAGTCTAAGCAGAGATGCCCAGACTTCCCTCGCCCCAGACACCTCCTCCAGTTCTTCCGGTGGGACCCCGAGGTGTTCCCAGGCCAGCCGTGAGACATAGTCCCTCCAGCGTGTCCTTGGTCTACCCTGAGGCCTCCTCTCGGTAAGACATGCCTGGAACACCTTCCGAGGGAGGCGTCCCGAAGGCATCCGGAACAGATATCCAAGTCACCAAGGACCGTGACGTCGCCTGGTATGGTGCAGCCGGGGCCCCACCCTGGAGCCAGGCCTGGGGTTGGGGCTCGAGTGGGAGCGCCTGGAAGGATGACGTGGGCCCGACCTCCTGTGGGCCCACTGCCCACATAGGGAACTGTAGGGGCCGGGTGCTATGTGGATCGGGAAGCAGTCGACGACCCGTTCCCTGGACACAGCTTTTGGCTCTTGGGACCTTTAATGTAATTATTTTAAAACTAGTTATTACTATTAACTCTTAAAATGGAAAAGCCACATTGATTTAAATGTAAAGCAACATCCAGTTAATGTTACTACAAAACAATGCTACTGATTTATTTTGTAAGCGTATGGAAATGGCCGACGGATGGGGGCGCCATATTGGGTAGGGCCGGCTCTGCACACACCAAAGTACTAGCTATGTTAGTGTACAGTGCAAAATGTATAACTGTCAAGAGGTCATTTTTATAAACTGTGCCGAGTAGTTTTCATTTGTTGTTTTTGTTTTCGGTTGCTGTCATTTACTGATTTCAGTTCCGTCGCTGTGTTCAGGTGTTTCCAGACGTAGTGTTGTATGTGTGGATTTCATTTGCGAATTTCATACATTTTCAGTCACTGTTTTCATTCATTTTCAGTGTCAGTTTTCAGTTGTTTTTAAGCTGCTGTTTTCAGTCATTTTTATACACTGTGCCAAGTAGTTTTCATTTGCTGTTTTAATAGTTTTCAGTTGTTGTCATTCACTGATTTCAGTTGTTTTCAGTTGTTGTTTTCATTCATTTTCAGTTGTTGTTTTCATTTGTTGTTAAGCTGCTTTTTTCAGTCATTTTTATACACTGTGCCAAGTAGTTTTCATTTGCTGTTTTGATTAGATCTTGGCTGTTGTAATTCACTGTTTTCAGTTGTTTTAAGTCGCTGTTTTCAGTCGTCAGTCTCTGTTTTCAGTCATTTTTAGATACTATGCCTAGTAGTTTTCATTTTCGGCTTTTAGTTGTTTTTAGTTGTTTTCCGTCATTGATTACGGTCACTGTTTTCAGTCATTTTCAGTGTCAGTTTTCAGTTGTTTTCAGTCACTGTTTTTGGTCATCTTCTGTTGCTGTCTTTAGACACTGTTTTCAGTCACCGTTTTTATTCATTTTCAGTTGTTTTCATTTGTTTCTAAGCTGCTGTTTTCAGTCTTAATTTGCTGTTTTTATTAGTTTTCAGTTGTTGTCATTCACTGATTTCAGTTGTTTTCAGTTGCTGTTTTCAGTCATCAGCCTCTGTTTTCAGTCATTTTTAGATGTAGTGTTTAGTGGTTTTCATTTGCGAATTTCATACATTTTCAGTCACTGTTTTCAGTCATTTTCAGTGTCGGTTTTCAGTTGTTTTCGGCCACTGCTTTTGGTCATCTTCTGTTGCTGTCTTAAGACGCTGTTTTTATTCATTTTCAGTTGTTGTTTTCGATTGTTTTTAAGCTGCTGTTTTCAGTAATTTTTATACACTATGCCTAGTAGTTTTCATTTGCTGTTTTTATTAGTTTTCGGTTGTTGTCATTCACTGATTTCAGTTGTTTTCCGTTGTTGATTTCAGTCACTGTTTTCAGTTGTTGTTTTCATTTGTTTTTAAGCTGCTGTTTTCAGTAATTTTTATACACTGTGCCTAGTAGTTTTCATTTGCTGTTTTTATTAGTTTTCGGTTGTTGTCATTCACTGATTTCAGTTGTTTTCCGTTATTGATTTCAGTCACTGTTTTCAGTCACTTTTAGATGTAGTGTTTAGTGGCTTTCATTTGCGGATTTCACACATTTTCAGTCACAGTTTTCATTTATTTTCAATGTCAGTTTTCAGTTGCTGTTTACATTCGTTTTCAGTTGTTGTTTTCGTTTGTTTTTAAGCTGCTGTTTTCAGTCATTTTTAGATGCTGTGCCTATAAGTTTTCATTTCCTGTTTTCATTTGGCTTCAGTTGTCGTCATTGACTGATTGTAGTTGTTTTCCCTCACTGTTTGTGATCACTTTCTGTTGCTTTCCTGAGACACTGATTTCATCATTTTTAGATACTGTGCCTTGTAGATGTAGTGTTTAGTGGTTTTCATTTACGAATTTCATACATTTTCAGTCACTGTTTTCAGTTGTTTTCAGTCATTTTTATACACTGTGCCAAGAAGTTTTCATTTTCTGCTTTCAGTTGTTTTCTGTAGTTGATTTCAGTCACTGTTTTCTTTCATTTTCAGTTGTTTTCATTTGTTTTTAAGCTGCTGTTTTCAGTCATTTTTAGATACTGTGCCTTTACTGTTTTTGTTTTCGTTTTGTCATTCATCGTAATTGTTGATTTCCGTTGTTTTCAGTCATTTTTAGATTAAGTGCCTGGTGGTTTTCATTTGCTGTTTTTATTTGTTGTCAGTTGCAGAGACAAACTGGGAACTGGAGTTGAATGGTTTCATGGTCCTGCAGAGATTCACTGAAAGAACCGGGCTTTTATTGAAGGTGGTGATTAGCGGCAGGTGAGCGGTTTGTTTGCAGCCGTCTGGAATCAGGTAATCAGAGATCAGGCAGAGCTGGAATGAAGGTGAGGGAAACAAAGCTGAGAGGGAGAAGAGAAGATGAAGAAAGAAGATATGTCCAAATATGAATCATATTCGGACATATCGGTCAGTGGTTTAAAAAGTTCATTTCCCATCCTGGCACACGCGTGTTCACACACACACGCTCACAGCTCGTCACGTCAGTTAATGAATCTAACTGACCTTCATTGTTTCAGTGCTGCCACAGATCTGGATGCAACAGCTTCATCACGGTGGTTTGTCTGGTCTGTGGTCCGCTGGTTTCACCCATTCTCCTGATATGTTTACGGTAGAAAAGTGTTTGTCAGTGGATGGTTTTGGTTTGTGTTCCACCTCAATATTCCACGGGGTGAAAACAGTTTAGCTCCGCTTTGGTGGAGAACATCAGGGAATTGTTTTGCAGTAGTTTGTGTTGCATACGTATCTGTATCTTCAAACCATAAACAAGGAAGTGAATTTGGTGACGTACGTGCATTACTGGGGACTGCTGTGATTGGTGGAACTCATGGGAGGCGGGGCAAAATTGCGGAAAAGTCGCGGTGATTGGACGAAATTGCAAGGTCGCGCAGAATTCATGGAGATTGGTTGAATTTTCGTTAATTGTTGTGATCGCAGCATCGCGAAGTCCTGTAGGGGCTGGTAATGGTTCAAACACATTACCAACTAGGAAAGCACTCAGAGAGCTCATACCTCCACCAAGGAGCTTCAGTCCACCCCCAACACAATCTCCCAATTCACATATTTTCTATGGAACGTTACAGATAGAAATATAATTACATACAGTTCAAATGTCCTACCAACAATGCGGCCTTCACCCCATCCGACCTAATGAACAGGCGCGGCCTCTAGCGCGGCAGCTCCTAACAGCCTCCCAGCTTCTTAGACAACCGGAGATAAGAATGCCGGCCCAACCGTGCGTATGTCGCTCAGGAAGGAAAGAGAACTCCGTCACTGTCGATGTCTGTCGCGTGGAGACCCAAAATGTCATGTGGTCAGAGGGGGTTACCCCAAAAACAAGAGTGCCCTCTGGTGGCTTTTAGAGTAAACCACATTTATTTGTCCACCTGGTTACACTTACATTAAAAAACATCCTGGATCCAGACGGTGATCCGGATCAGTCCCAGAATGTCGTCATTTGTTCCTTGTCCCATTTCACACATTTCCTGACAATTTCATCCAAATCCATCCATGAGTTTTCCAGTTATTTTGAAAACAAACAAACAAATGCTGGCCATCACATAACCTCCTTGGCGGAGGTAATGAACATAACATATAACTTCAAAAGAAAACAAACAACCATAACCAAGCACACTTTATTAATCTGGAAGGTCATGCTAATTACTTCAAGGCTACATACAACTTTTGGTGACCATTTAGACTCAAATGGTCCAGAAGAAACTCCATAAATTAATAAAACCATAAATGTACTGAAATGAAAAGTGTTTTTTCACCAGCTTGATGCGTGATCTAATGGATTGGTGAAGGTTTTACATCATTATCAGACATTAACGTATACATAAGTTGGGATCCACACTGAATTAACATAAAATGCTCATTTTTTTATTTACAAGACAACGTCCTGGTAGTTTTTCAGTCTAAGATTGATTTCTTCTACAGACTTTATGATTCCACTAAAAATATTTTTATACTTTTTTTCCAGCTCAATAAACGTGTGACTACAGACTGATGTGTCGGGCTGTAACTGTATACATGGTAAAATGTGCATAGGTGCATTTTGTTTTGAAAAGCCAGCATGCGCCACAAACTCTGATCACTTCCTTTGAACATCAGTGAGCTTTTACTTGTGTTCAGATGCAGAGAGGAGCAGACTGTGAGGATTAGACCCTCGAACTAACAGCCACAGCTCAAAAACTACACATCAGATTTTAAATATTCTTCCAGCGTGTGAAGCAGAACCTCGTTGTTGACGTTCTGATGTGTTTCATGTCCGTCCTGTGTTTTGTACGGATCTGGTGGCAGCTTAGAGAGACTCACTGTTCCTGGTTTTCACCAACATGACAGAGCCCAGATATAATGGGAGTCAATGGGAGTTCTGGTCGACACTGAGCTCTGAGGTGATTTATGAACAAACCGTCAATCCCACAGTAATAAGACTCACACCGGATGGAAGAGGACAGGAATACCTACGTTTATATATTTTAGTTATTCATGTGGAGGAAAAGCTGAGGGCAGGGGACGAGGTTAGGTGAGCATTTTTCCTAAAAGAATTCTGGCTAAAGTCACCCACTCTAGCAGAAGGGAAGTTCTGACTTTTTTGAAAAATTCGTGAAACTTAAACCGCGACTGCAAAAAACCCGCAGCAGCTATAAAAACACACATTTAGAGGAAGAACAATCAAAGCCTTGCGGCCGGTTTGACGTTTGAATGAAGCTTCTAGCGTAAAGCCGGCCGGAGCTGCAGGGGTTCAAAGATGGCCGGTTCGACCAACGTTGAAGCTGCTCAGTGGCTGCTGGCTTCCGGACTCGCCTGCTGTCGCCGTGGCAACCGCTTGCTTTGCCAGGGAGAGGCCACAGGAACATTCCGAGGATGATGTCACACAGGCGTCACGATGATGTCACAAGGCACCCCGACAGCTGTGAATACCGGTGAGTTTGTGGTCCAGTCGGCACAGGATCAAGGCCAGAGTGAAGGACAGAACCGAGATGGAAGCGAAGACCAAAGAGCAGAACCTGGAGAGCAGAGTGAAGACCTACATCCAGCCGTGGGAGACGTCCGTCGTCAACAGGCTCAGGTGGTGTAAGGTGGAGCTGATTCGGACTCAGAGCTCACAGAAAAGAGCTCAGCTGAAAGAGGAGATCGAGACCCTGAACGGCGTCCTGGACGTCCTCACCGGGACTCAAGCTGAGGGGACAGCGGACGGCTCGGACACCTTGAGGCGCCTCAAGATGGAGAACATCGCTGTGAGGATGAAGCTGGCCGAGTCTGAAAACAACCTGAGGGAGACGGCCGACAGCCTCAGAGTCCAGCTGAAGATACAGAGAGACTGGAGGCTCCAGATGAACTGCTACCGAGCCAAGCAGCGGACCATGAGGGCCCAAATCAACGAGCTGAAGCTGGAGGTGGACAAGCTGAAGGACGAGCTGAGGCTGGAGCAGCAGAGGAACAAGGAGCTGGCTGAGAAACCGAAGGAGGGCCGGAGACAGGAGGCTCCAACCCGACGCCCTCAAGTCCTGAAGGGGGACCAGCTGGAGGAGATCAAGATCAGCTTAGTGGAGACCTCGGACACCTGGACCGACCGAACCACAGGAGAAGACAGAGGACTGGAAGAGGACGAGTCTCCGGAGCTGGAAAAGACAGAGGAGAAGAAAAAGAAGAAGAGGTCCAAGTGGAAACAGAAGCTCCTCAGGGTGCTGACGTTCGGATGTGCAGGACGAGAACATGAGGATGACTGAGGATCAGGGTCTGAGGGACCCTCTGAGGAGACATGCAGGACTGGATGGAGATGAGACGGACCTCAGATAGAACTACGAACAACCCTGAACCTGAAGCAAAGAAACCAAAAGACTGAAGATCAAAAAGACAAAAGGACACTGAAAACAGAGCAGCTAAAAACAAGGTCAGAAACAACACAACCAACAAAACAACAACATATAGAACAAATTAATATTATAAAATAGGAATTAATATTATAAAATACAAATTAATATTATAAAATAGGAATTAATATTATAAAATAGGAAATAGGTATAAAATACGTCTTAATATTATAAAATACGTCTTAATATTATAAAATACGTCTAAATAATATAAAATCCGTCTAAATAACATAAAATCCGTCTAATATTATAAATTATGTCTAATATTATAAAACACGTCTTAATATTATAAAATCCGTCTAATATTATAAATTATGTCTAATATTATAAAATACGTCTAATATTATAAAATAGGTCTTAATATTATAAAATACATCTAATATTATAAAATACGTCTAAATATTATAAAATACGTCTAATATTATAAAATAGGTCTAATATTATAAAATAGGTCTAAATATTATAAAATACGTCTAATATTATAAAATAGGTCTAATATTATAAAATAGGTCTAAATATTATAAAATAGGTCTAATATTATAAAATACGTTTTAATATTATAAAATAGGTCTAAATATTATAAAATACGTCTAAAAATTATAAAATACGTTTAATATTATAAAATACGTCTAAATATTATAAAATACGTCTAATATTATAAAATAGGTCTAAATATTATAAAATAGGTCTAATATTATAAAATCCGTCAAATATTAGAAAATATGTCTAATATTATAAAATCCGTCTTAATATTATAAAATACGTAAAATATTATAAAATACGACTAATATTATAAAATACGTCTAATATTATAAAATCCGTCTTAATATTATAAAATCCGTCTTAATATTATAAAATACGACAAATATTATAAAATCCGTCTAATATTATAAAATAAGTCTAAATATTATAAAATACGACTAATATTATAAAATACGTCTAATATTATAAATTATGTCTAATATTATAAAATACGTCAAATATTATGAAACACGTCTTAATAATATAAAATCCGTCTTAATATTATAAAATACGTCTAATATTATAAAATACGTCTAATATTATAAAATAGGTCTTAATATTATAAAATACGTCTTATATTATAAAATACGTCTAAATATTATAAAATACGTCTAAAATTATAAAATAGGTCTAATATTATAAAATAGGTCTAATATTATAAAATACGTCTAAATATTATAAAATACGTCTAATATTATAAAATAGGTCTAAATATTATAAAATAGGTCAAATATTATAAAATACGTCAAATATTATAAAATATGTCTAATATTATAAAATATTTCTTAATATTATAAAATACGTCAAATATTATAAAATACGTCAAATATTATGAAATACGTCAAATATTATAAAATCCGTCTTAATATTATAAAATAGGTCTAATATTATAAAATCCGTCAAATATCATAAAATAGTCTAATATTATAAAATACGTCAAATATTATAAAATATGTCTAATATTACAAAATATTTCTTAATATTATAAAATACGTCAAATGTTATAAAATATGTCTAATATTACAAAATATTTCTTAATATTATAAAATACGTCTTAATATTATAAAATAGGTCTTAATATTATAAAATACGTCTTAATATAATAAAATACGTCAAATATTATAAAATACGTCTTAACTTTATAAAATACGACTAATATTATAAAATCCGTCTTAATATTATAAAATACGTCTAAATATTATAAAATACGTCTAATATTATAAAATCCGTCTAAATATTATAAAATCCGTCTAAATATTATAAAATCCGTCTTAATATTATAAAATCCGTCTTAATATTATAAAATACGTCTAATATTATAAAATACGTCTAAATATTATAAAATCCGTCTAATATTATAAAATCCGTCTTAATATTATAAAATACGTCTAAATATTATAAAATACGTGTAATATTATAAAATACGTCTTAATATTATAAAACACGTCTAAATATTATAAAATAGTTCTAATATTATAAAATCCGTCTAAATTTTATAAAATCTGTCTAAATTTTATAAAATCCGTCTAAATATTATAAATACGACTAATATTATAAAATATTAAGACTGACCTGCTGTCGCCGTGGCAACCGCTTGTTTTGCCACGGAGAGGCCACAGGAACATTCCGAGGATGATGTCATAAGGTGAACCCTGACAGTTGTGAATACCGGTGAGTTTGTGGTCCAGTCGGCACAGGATCAAGGCCAGAGTGAAGGACAGAACCGAGATGGAAGCGAAGACCAAAGAGCAGAACCTGGAGAGCAGAGTGAAGACCTACATCCAGCCGTGGGAGACGTCCGTCGTCAACAGGCTCAGGTGGTGTAAGGTGGAGCTGATTCGGACTCAGAGCTCACAGAAAAGAGCTCAGCTGAAAGAGGAGATCGAGACCCTGAACGGCGTCCTGGACGTCCTCACCGGGACTCAAGCTGAGGGGACGACGGACGGCTCGGACACCTTGAGGCGCCTGAAGATGGAGAACATCGCTGTGAGGATGAAGCTGGCCGAGTCCGAAAACAACCTGAGGGAGACGGCCGACAGCCTCAGAGTCCAGCTGAAGATACAGAGAGACTGGAGGGTCCAGATGAACTGCTACCGAGCCAAGCAGCGGACCATGAGGGCCCAAATCAACGAGCTGAAGCTGGAGGTGGACGAGCTGAAGGACGAGCTGAGGCTGGAGCAGCAGAGGAACAAGGAGCTGGCTGAGAAACCGAAGGAGGGCCGGAGACAGGAGGCTCCAACCCGACGCCCTCAAGTCCTGAAGGGGGACCAGCTGGAGGAGATCAAGATCAGCTTAGTGGAGACCTCGGAAACCTGGACCGACCGAACCACAGGAGAAGACAGACGACTGGAAGAGGACGAGTCTCCGGAGCTGGAAAAGACAGAGGAGAAGAAAAAGAAGAAGAGGTCCACGTGGAAACGGAAGCTCCTCAGGGTGCTGACGTTCGGATGTGCAGGACGAGAACATGAGGATGACTGAGGATCAGGGTCTGAGGGACCCTCTGAGGAGACATGCAGGACTGGATGGAGATGAGACGGACCTCAGATAGAACTACGAACAACCCTGAACCTGAAGCAAAGAAACCAAAAGACTGAAGATCAAAAAAGACAAAAGGACACTGAAAACAGAGCAGCGAAAAACGAGGTCAGAAACAACACAACCAACAAAACAACAACATATAGAACAAATTAATATTATAAAATAGGAATTAATATTATAAAATAGGAATTAATATTATAAAATAGGAATTAATATTATAAAATAGGAAATAGGTATAAAATACGTCTAATATTATAAAATACGTCTTAATATTATAAAATACGTCTAATATTATAAAATACGTCTAATATTAGAAAATAGGTCTTAATATTATAAAATAGGTCTAAAATTATAAAATCCGTCTTAATATTATAAAATACATCTAAAATTATAAAATGCGTCTTAATATTATAAAATCCGTCTTAATATTATAAAATAGATCTAAAATTATAAAATCCGTCTTAATATTATAAAATAGATCTAAAATTATAAAATCCGTCTTAATATTATAAAATACGTCTAATATTATAAAATACGTCTAATATAAAATACGTCTAATATTATAAAATACATCTAATATTATAAAATAGGTCTTAATAGTATAAAATAGGTCTTAATATTATAAAATAGGTCTAAAATTATAAAATCCGTCTTAATATTATAAAATAGGTCTAATATTATAAAATACGTCTTAATATTATAAAATACGTCTTAATATTATAAAATACGTCTAATATAAAATACGTCTAATATTATAAAATACATCTAATATTATAAAATACGTCTAATATTATAAAATAGGTCTTAATATTATAAAATAGGTCTAAAATTATAAAATCCGTCTTAATATTATAAAATAGGTCTAATATTATAAAATACGTCTAATATTATAAAATCCGTCTTAATATTATAAAATAGGTCTTAATATTATAAAATACGTCTAATATAAAATACGTCTAATATTATAAAATACATCTAATATTATAAAATAGGTCTTAATATTATAAAATAGGTCTTAATATTATAAAATAGGTCTAAAATTATAAAATCCGTCTTAATATTATAAAATAGGTCTAATATTATAAAATACGTCTAATATTATAAAATAGGTCTTAATATTATAAAATAGGTCTTAATATTATAAAATAGGTCTAAAATTATAAAATCCGTCTTAATACTATAAAATAGGTCTAATATCATAAAATACGTCTAATATTATAAAATGCGTCTTAATATTATAAAATAGGTCTAATATTATAAAATAGGTCTAATATTATAAAATTTTGTATATTATAAAATACGTCTAATATTATAAAATACGTCTTAATATTATAAAATAGGTCTAATATTATAAAATAGGTCTAATATTATAAAATACGTCTAATATTATAAAATAGGTCTAATATTATAAAATACGTCTTAATACTATAAAATAGGTCTAATATCATAAAATACGTCTAATATTATAAAATGCGTCTTAATATTATAAAATAGGTCTAATATTATAAAATAGGTCTAATATTATAAAATTTTGTATATTATAAAATACGTCTAATATTATAAAATACGTCTTAATATTATAAAATAGGTCTAATATTATAAAATAGGTCTAATATTATAAAATGCGTCTAATATTATAAAATGCGTCTTAATATTATAAAATAGGTCTAATATTATAAAATAGGTCTAATATTATAAAATTTTATATATTATAAAATACGTCTTAATATTATAAAATAGGTCTAATATTATAAAATTTTATATATTATAAAATACGTCTTAATATTATAAAATAGGTCGAATATTATAAAATAGGTCTAATATTATAAAATTTTATATATTATAAAATACGTCTTAATATTATAAAATAGATCTAAAATTATAAAATCCGTCTTAATATTATAAAATACGTCTAAAATTATAAAATCCGTCTTAATATTATAAAATAGGTCTAATATTATAAAATAGGTCTTAATATTATAAAATAGGTCTAATATCATAAAATACGTCTTAATATTATAAAATAGGTCTAATATTATAAAATAGGTCTAATACTATAAAATTTTATATATTATAAAATACGTCTTAATATTATAAAATAGGTCTAATATTACAAAATAGGAATTAATATTATAAAATTTTATACATTATAAAATACGTCTTAATATTATAAAATACGTCTAATATTATAAAATACGTCTTAATATTATAAAATAGGTCTTAATATTATAAAATAGGTCTAATATTATAAAATACGTCTAATATAAAATACGTCTAATATTACAAAATACATCTAATATTATAAAATCCGTCTTAATATTATAAAATAGATCTAAAATTATAAAATCCGTCTTAATATTATAAAATACATCTAATATTATAAAATACGTCTTAATATTATAAAATACGTCTAATATTATAAAATACGTCTAAAATTATAAAATCCGTCTTAATATTATAAAATAGGTCTAATATTATAAAATACGTCTTAATATTATAAAATACGTCTAATATAAAATACGTCTAATATTATAAAATACATCTAATATTATAAAATAGGTCTTAATATTATAAAATACGTCTAATATAAAATACGTCTAATATTATAAAATACATCTAATATTAAAAAATAGGTCTTAATATTATAAAATAGGTCTTAATATTATAAAATAGGTCTAAAATTATAAAATCCGTCTTAATATTATAAAATAGGTCTAATATTATAAAATACGTCTAATATTATAAAATACGTCTTAATACTATAAAATAGGTCTAATATCATAAAATACGTCTAATATTATAAAATGCGTCTTAATATTATAAAATAGGTCTAATATTATAAAATAGGTCTAATATTATAAAATAGGTCTAATATTAGAAAATACGTCTAATATTATAAAATGCGTCTTAATATTATAAAATAGGTCTAATATTATAAAATAGGTCTAATATTATAAAATAGGTCTAATATTATAAAATTTTGTATATTATAAAATACGTCTAATATTATAAAATACGTCTTAATATTATAAAATAGGTCTAATATTATAAAATAGGTCTAATATTATAAAATTTTGTATATTATAAAATACGTCTAATATTATAAAATACGTCTTAATATTATAAAATAGGTCTAATATTATAAAATAGGTCTAATATTATAAAATACGTCTAATATTATAAAATAGGTCTAATATTATAAAATAGGTCTAATATTATAAAATACGTCTAATATTATAAAATAGGTCTAATATTATAAAATAGGTCTTAATATTATAAAATAGGTCTAATATTATAAAATAGGTCTAATATCATAAAATACGTCTAATATTATAAAATGCGTCTTAATATTATAAAATAGGTCTAATATTATAAAATAGGTCTAATATTATAAAATTTTATATATTATAAAATACGTCTTAATATTATAAAATAGGTCTAATATTATAAAATTTTATATATTATAAAATACGTCTTAATATTATAAAATAGGTCTAATATTATAAAATAGGTCTAATATTATAAAATTTTATATATTATAAAATACGTCTTAATATTATAAAATAGATCTAAAATTATAAAATCCGTCTTAATATTATAAAATACGTCTAAAATTATAAAATCCGTCTTAATATTATAAAATAGGTCTAATATTATAAAATAGGTCTTAATATTATAAAATAGGTCTAATATCATAAAATACGTCTTAATATTATAAAATAGGTCTAATATTATAAAATAGGTCTAATACTATAAAATTTTATATATTATAAAATACGTCTTAATATTATAAAATAGGTCTAATATTATAAAATAGGAATTAATATTATAAAATTTTATATATTATAAAATACGTCTTAATATTATAAAATACGTCTAATATTATAAAATACGTCTTAATATTATAAAATACGTCTTAATATTATAAAATACGTCTAATATTATAAAATACGTCTAATATAAAATACGTCTAATATTACAAAATACATCTAATATTATAAAATCCGTCTTAATATTATAAAATAGATCTAAAATTATAAAATCCGTCTTAATATTATAAAATACGTCTAAAATTATAAAATCCGTCTTAATATTATAAAATACGTCTAAAATTATAAAATCCGTCTTAATATTATAAAATAGGTCTAAAATTATAAAATACGTCTTATTATAAAATACATCTAATATTATAAAATACGTCTTAATATTATAAAATACGTCTAATATTATAAAATACGTCTAAAATTAAAAAATACGTCTTAATATTATAAAATAGGTCTTAATATTATAAAATAGGTCTAAAAATATAAAATAGGTCTAATATTATAAAATAGGTCTTAATATCATAAAATATGTCTAATATAAATAATTAAGACTGACCTGCTGTCGCCATGGCAACCGCTTGTTTTGCCACGGAGAGGCCACAGGAACATTCCAAGGATGATGTCATAAGGTGAACCCTGACAGTTGTGAATACCGGTGAGTCTGTGGTCCAGTCGGCACAGGATCAACGCCAGAGTGAAGGACAGAACCGAGATGGAAGCGAAGACCAAAGAGCAGAACCTGGAGAGCAGAGTGAAGACCTACATCCAGCCGTGGGAGACGTCCGTCGTCAACAGGCTCAGGTGGTGTAAGGTGGAGCTGATTCGGACTCAGAGCTCACAGAAAAGAGCTCAGCTGAAAGAGGAGATCGAGACCCTGAACGGCGTCCTGGACGTCCTCACCGGGACTCAAGCTGAGGGGACAACGGACGGCTCGGACACCTTGAGGCGCCTGAAGATGGAGAACATCGCTGTGAGGATGAAGCTGGCCGAGTCTGAAAACAACCTGAGGGAGACGGCCGACAGCCTCAGAGTCCAGCTGAAGATACAGAGAGACTGGAGGGTCCAGATGAACTGCTACCGAGCCAAGCAGCGGACCATGAGGGCCCAAATCAACGAGCTGAAGCTGGAGGTGGACGAGCTGAAGGACGAGCTGAGGCTGGAGCAGCAGAGGAACAAGGAGCTGGCTGAGAAACCGAAGGAGGGCCGGAGACAGGAGGCTCCAACCCGACGCCCTCAAGTCCTGAAGGGGGACCAGCTGGAGGAGATCAAGATCAGCTTAGTGGAGACCTCGGACACCTGGACCGACCGAACCACAGGAGAAGACAGAGGACTGGAAGAGGACGAGTCTCCGGAGCTGGAAAAGACAGAGGAGAAGAAAAAGAAGAAGAGGTCCAAGTGGAAACGGAAGCTCCTCAGGGTGCTGACGTTCGGATGTGCAGGACGAGAACAAGAGGATGACTGAGGATCAGGGTCTGAGGGACCCTCTGAGGAGACATGCAGGACTGGATGGAGATGAGACGGACCTCAGATAGAACTACGAACAACCCTGAACCTGAAGCAAAGAAACCAAAAGACTGAAGATCAAAAAAGACAGAAAGACACTGAAAACAAAGCAGCTAAAAATGAGGTCAGAAACAACACAACCAACAAAATAACAACAAATATAACACAAATTAATATTATAAAATAGGAATTAATATTATAAAATAGGAATTAATATTATAAAATAGGTCTAATATTATAAAATACGTCTTAATATTATAAAATCCGTCTAAATAATATAAAATCCGTCTAATATTGTAAAATAGGTCTAATATTATAAAATAGGTCTTAATATTATAAAATATGTCTAATATTAGAAAATAGGTCTAATATTATAAAATACGTCAAATATTATAAAATAGGTCTTAATACTATAAAATACGTCTAATATTATAAAATACGTCTAATATTATAAAGTAGGTCTTAATATTATAAAATAGGTCTTAATATTATAAAATCCGTTTAAATAATAGAAAATCCGTCTAAATAATATAAAATCCGTCTATTATAAAATCCGTCTAAATAACATAAAATCCGTCTATTATAAAATCCGTCTAAATAATATAAAATCCGTCTATTATAAAATCCGTCTAAATAATATAAAATCCGTCTAAAACATATAAAATCCGTCTAATATTTTAAATCTGTCTAAATAATATAAAATCCGTCTAAATAATATAAAATCCGTCAAATATTATAAAATCCGTCTAAATATTATAAAATATGTCAAATATTAAAAAATACGTCTTAATATTATAAAATCCGTCTAATATTATAAAATACGTCTAAATATTATAAAATCCGTCTAATATTATAAAATAGGTTTAATATTATAAAATAGGTTTAATATTACAAAATACGTCTAAAATTATAAAATAGGTCTAAAATTATAAAATAGGTCTAATATTATAAAATACGTCTTAATACTATAAAATAGGTCAAATATTATAAAATAGGTCTAAAATTATAAAATAGGTCTAATATTATAAAATACGTCTTAATACTATAAAATAGGTCTAATATTATAAAATAGGTCAAATATTATAAAATAGGTCTTAATACTATAAAATAGGTCAAATATTATAAAATAGGTCTTAATACTATAAAATAGGTCAAATATTATAAAATAGGTCTTAATACTATAAAATAGGTCTTAATACTATAAAATAGGTCTTAATATTATAAAATACGTCTAATATTATAAAATACGTCTAAATATTAGAAAATAGGTCTAATATTATAAAATACGTCTAAATATTATAAAATAGGTCTAATATTATAAAATAGGTCTAAGATTATAAAATAGGTGTTAATACTATAAAATAGGTCTTAATACTATAAAATACTTCTTAATATTATAAAATAGGTCTAATATTATAAAATAGGTCTAAATATTAGAAAATAGGTCTTAATATTATAAAATAGGTCAAATATGATAAAATAGGTCTTAATATTATAAAATAGGTTTAATATTATAAAATAGGTCTAATATTATAAAATAGGTCTAAGATTATAAAATAGGTGTTAATACTATAAAATACTTCTTAATATTATAAAATACGTCTAAAATTATAAAATACGTCTAAATATTAGAAAATAGGTCTTAATATTATAAAATAGGTCAAATACTATAAAATAGGTCTTAATACTATAAAATACTTCTTAATATTATAAAATACGTCTAATATTATAAAATAGGTCTAATATTATAAAATAGGTCTAATATTATAAAATAGGTCTTAATATTATAAAATAGGTCTTAATATTACAAAATAGGTCTTAATATTATAAAATACGTCTAATATTATAAAATAGGTCTAATATTATAAAATAGGTCTAATATTATAAAATAGGTCTTAGTATTATAAAATAGGTCTTAATATTATAAAATATGTCTTAATATTATAAAATAGGTCTAATATTATAAAATACGTCTAATATTATAAAATAGGTCTAATATTACAAAATAGCTCTAATATTATAAAATAGGTCTTAATACTATAAAATAGGTCTTAATATTATAAAATAGGTCTTAATACTATAAAATAGGTCTAATATTATAAAATAGGTCTTAATATTATAAAATATGTCTTAATATTATAAAATAGGTCTTAATATTATAAAATACGTCTAATATTATAAAATAGGTCTAATATTATAAAATAGGTCTAATATTATAAAATACGTCTAATATTATAAAATAGGTCTAATATTATAAAATACGTCTAAAATTATAAAATACGTCTAAATATTAGAAAATAGGTCTTAATATTATAAAAAAGGTGTTAATACTATAAAATAGGTATTAATACTATAAAATAGGTCTAATATTATAAAATAGGTCTTAATACTATAAAATAGGTCTTAATACTATAAAATAGGTCTTAATATTATAAAATACGTCTAATATTATAAAATAGGTCTAATATTATAAAATACATCTAATATTATAAAATAGGTCTTAATGCTATAAAATAGGTCTAATATTATAAAATAGGTCTTAATATTATAAAAAAGGTCTTAATATTATAAAATACGTCTAATATTATAAAATAGGTCTAATATTATAAAATAGGTCTAATATTATAAAATACGTCTAATATTATAAAATAGGTCTAATATTATAAAATAGGTCTTAATATTATAAAATACGTCTAATATTATAAAATAGGTCTAAATATTATAAAATACGTCTAATATTATAAAATAGGTCTAATATTATAAAATACGTCTTAATATTATAAAATAGGTCTAATATTATAAAATAGGTCTAAGATTATAAAATAGGTGTTAATACTATAAAATAGGTCTTAATACTATAAAATACTTCTTAATATTATAAAATACGTCTAATATTATAAAATAGGTCTAATATTATAAAATAGGTCTAATATTATAAAATAGGTCTTAATATTATAAAATAGGTCTTAATACTATAAAATAGGTCTAATATTATAAAATAGGTCTTAATATTATAAAATATGTCTTAATATTATAAAATAGGTCTTAATATTATAAAATACGTCTAATATTAAAAAATAGGTCTAATATTATAAAATAGGTGTTAATACTATAAAATAGGTCTTAATACTATAAAATAGGTCTAATATTAAAAAATAGGTCTTAATATTACAAAATAGGTCTTAATACTATAAAATAGGTCTGATATTATAAAATAGGTCTTAATACTATAAAATAGGTCTGATATTATAAAATAGGTCTTAATATTATAAAATAGGTCTTAATACTATAAAATACGTCTAATATTATAAAATAGGTCTTAATATTATAAAATAGGTCTGATATTATAAAATAGGTCTTAATACTATAAAATACGTCTAATATTATAAAATAGGTCTTAATACTATAAAATAGATCTAATATTATAAAATAGGTCTTAATATTATAAAATAGGTCTTAATACTATAAAATAGGTCTAATATTATAAAATAGGTCTTAATATTATAAAATAGGTCTAATATTATAAAATAGGTCTTAATATTATAAAATAGGTCTAATATTATAAAATAGGTCTAATATTATAAAATACGTCCAATATTATAAAATAGGTCTTAATATTATAAAATAGGTCTTAATACTATAAAATACGTCTAATATTACAAAATAGGTCTTAATACTATAAAATAGGTCTTAATATTATAAAATAGGTCTTAATACTATAAAATACGTCTAATATTACAAAATAGGTCTTAATACTATAAAATACGTCTAATATTACAAAATAGGTCTTAATACTATAAAATAGGTCTGATATTATAAAATACGTCTTAATATTATAAAATAGGTCTTAATACTATAAAATACGTCTAATATTATAAAATAGGTCTTAATATTATAAAATACGTCCAATATTATAAAATAGGTCTTAATATTATAAAATAGGTCTTAATACTATAAAATAGATCTAATATTATAAAATAGGTCTTAATATTATAAAATAGGTCTTAATACTATAAAATAGGTCTAATATTATAAAATAGGTCTTAATATTATAAAATAGGTCTAATATTATAAAATAGGTCTAATATGATAAAATAGGTCTAATATGATAAAATAGGTCTTAATACTATAAAATAGGTCTGATATTATAAAATAGGTCTTAATACTATAAAATAGGTCTAATATTATAAAATAGGTCTTAATATTATAAAATAGGTCTTAATACTATAAAATACGTCTAATATTATAAAATAGGTCTTAATATTATAAAATACGTCCAATATTATAAAATAGGTCTTAATATTATAAAATAGGTCTTAATACTATAAAATAGATCTAATATTATAAAATAGGTCTTAATATTATAAAATAGGTCTTAATACTATAAAATAGGTCTAATATTATAAAATAGGTCTTAATATTATAAAATAGGTCTAATATTATAAAATAGGTCTTAATATTATAAAATAGGTCTAATATTATAAAATAGGTCTAATATTATAAAATAGGTCTAATATTATAAAATAGGTCTTAATACTATAAAATAGGTCTGATATTATAAAATAGGTCTTAATATTATAAAATAGGTCTTAATACTATGAAATAGGTCTAAATATTATAAAATAGGTCTAATATTATAAAATAGGTCTAATATTATAAAATACGTCTAATATTATAAAATAGGTCTTAATACTATAAAATAGGTCTAATATTATAAAATAGGTCTAATATTATAAAATAGGTCTAATATTATAAAATAGGTCTAATATTATAAAATAGGTCTTAATATTATAAAATAGGTCCGATATTATAAAATAGGTCTTAATATTATAAAATAGGTCTTAATATTATAAAATAGGTCTGATATTATAAAATAGGTCTTAATACTATAAAATAGGTCTTAATATTATAAAATAGGTCTAATATTATAAAATAGGTCTTAATACTATAAAATAGGTCTAATATTATAAAATAGGTCTAATATTATAAAATAGGTCTTAATACTATAAAATAGGTCTTAATATTATAAAATACGTCCAATATTATAAAATAGGTCTTAATACTATAAAATAGGTCTTAATATTATAAAATACGTCCAATATTATAAAATAGGTCTAAATATTATAAAAAAGGTCTAATATTATAAAATAGGTGTAATATTATAAAATAGGTCTAATATTATAAAATAGGTCTTAATATTATAAAATACGTCTAATATTATAAAATAGGTCTAATATTATAAAATAGGTCTTAATACTATAAAAGAGGTCTTAATACTATAAAATAGGTCTAATATTATAAAATAGGTCTGATATTATAAAATAGGTCTTAATATTATAAAATAGGTCTTAATACTATAAAATACGTCTAATATTATAAAATAGGTCTAATATTAGAAAATAGGTCTAATATTAGAAAATAGGTCTTAATACTATAAAATAGGTCTAATATTATAAAATAGGTCTTAATATTGTAAAATACGTCTAATATTATAAAATAGGTCTTAATACTATAAAATAGGTCTAATATTATAAAATAGGTCTAATATAATAAAATACGTCTAATATTATAAAATAGGTCTTAATATTATAAAATAGGTCTTAATACTATAAAATAGGTCTTAATATTATAAAATAGGTCTTAATATTATAAAATACGTCTAATATTATAAAATAGGTCTAATATTATAAAAAAGGTCTTAATACTATAAAATAGGTCTTAATATTATAAAATAGGTCTTAATATTATAAAATACGTCTAATATTATAAAATAGGTCTAATATTATAAAATAGGTCTAATATTATAAAATAGGTCTTAATACTATAAAATACGTCTAATACTATAAAATAGGTCTACTATTATAAAATAGGTCTAATATTATAAAATAGGTCTTAATACTATAAAATAGGTCTGATATTATAAAATAGGTCTTAATATTATAAAATACGTCTAATATTATAAAATAGGTCTAATATTATAAAATAGGTCTTAATACTATAAAATAGGTCTTAATATTATAAAAAACGTCTAATACTATAAAATAGGTCTTAATATTATAAAATAGGTCTTAATATTATAAAATACGTGTAATATTATAAAATACGTCTAATATTATAAAATAGGTCTTAATACTATAAAATAGGTCTTAATATTATAAAATAGGTCTTAATATTATAAAATACGTGTAATATTATAAAATACGTCTAATATTATAAAATAGGTCTTAATACTATAAAATAGGTCTGATATTATAAAATAGGTCTTAATATTATAAAATACGTCTAATATTATAAAATAGGTCTTAATATTATAAAATAGGTCTTAATACTATAAAATAGGTCTTAATATTATAAAATACGTCTAATATTATAAAATAGGTCTAATATTATAAAATAGGTCTTAATACTATAAAAGAGGTCTTAATACTATAAAATAGGTCTTAATACTATAAAATAGGTCTTAATATTATAAAATAGGTCTAATATTATAAAATAGGTCTTAATACTATAAAATAGGTCTTAATATTATAAAATATGTCTTAATACTATAAAATAGGTCTAAAGACTATAAAATAGGTCTAATATTATAAAATAGGTCTGATATTATAAAATAGGTCTTAATATTTTAAAATAGGTCTTAATAATATAAAATAGGTCTTAATACTATAAAATAGGTCTAATATTATAAAATAGGTCTTAATACTATAAAATAGGTCTTTATATTATAAAATACGTCTAATATTATAAAATACGTCTAATACCACAAAATACGTCTAATACTATAAAATAGGTCTTAATATTATAAAATAGGTCTTAATACTATAAAATAGGTCTGATACTATAAAATAGGTCTTAATACTACAAAATAGGTCTAAATATTATAAAATAGGTCTAATATTATAAAATAGGTCTTAATATGATAAAATAGGTCTGATATTATAAAATAGGTCTTAATACTATAAAATAGGTCTTAATATTATAAAATAGGTCTTAATACTATAAAATAGGTCTGATATTATAAAATAGGTCTTAATATGATAAAATAGGTCTAATATTATAAAATAGGTCTTAATATTATAAAATAGGTCTAATATTATAAAATACGTCTAATACTATAAAATAGGTCTTAATATTATAAAATAGGTCTTAATATTATAAAATAGGTCTGATATTATAAAATACGTCTAATATTATAAAATAGGTCTTAATACTATAAAATAGGTCTGATATTATAAAATAGGTCTTAATACTATAAAATAGGTCTAATATTATAAAATAGGTCTTAATATTATAAAATAGGTCTTAATGCTATAAAATAGGTCTAAATATTATAAAATAGGTCTAATATTATAAAATAGGTCTAATATTATAAAATAGGTCTAATATTATAAAATAGGTCTAATATTATAAAATACGTCTTAATATTATAAAATAGGTCTTAATACTATAAAATAGGTCTTAATACTATAAAATAGGTCTAATATTATAAAATAGGTCTAATATTATAAAATAGGTCTAATATTATAAAATAGGTCTAATATTATAAAATAGGTCTTAATACTATAAAATAGGTCTAATATTATAAAATAGGTCTAATATTATAAAATAGGTCTTAATATTATAAAATAGGTCTTAATATTATAAAATAGGTCTTAATACTATAAAATAGGTCTAATATTATAAAATAGGTCTAATATTACAAAATAGGTCTAATATTATAAAATACGTCTAATACTATAAAATAGGTCTTAATATTATAAAATAGGTCTTAATATTATAAAATAGGTCTGATATTATAAAATACGTCTAATATTATAAAATAGGTCTTAATACTATAAAATAGGTCTGATATTATAAAATAGGTCTTAATACTATAAAATAGGCCTGATATTATAAAATAGGTCTTAATATTATAAAATAGGTCTTAATACTATAAAATAGGTCTAAATATTATAAAATAGGTCTAATATTATAAAATAGGTCTAATATTATAAAATAGGTCTAATATTATAAAATAGGTCTGATATTATAAAATAAGTCTTAATACTATAAAATAGGTCTAATATTATAAAATACGTCTAATACTATAAAATAGGTCTTAATATTATAAAATAGGTCTTAATACTATAAAATAGGTCTTAATACTATAAAATAGGTCTAATATTATAAAATACGTCTAATACTATAAAATAGGTCTTAATATTATAAAATAGGTCTTAATATTATAAAATAGGTCTTAATACTATAAAATAGGTCTAATATTATAAAATAGGTCTTAATACTATAAAATAGGTCTAATATTATAAAATAGGTCTTAATATTATAAAATAGGTCTTAATATTATAAAATACGTCCAATATTATAAAATAGGTCTTAATATTATAAAATAGGTCTTAATACTATAAAATACGTCTAATACTATAAAATAGGTCTTAATATTATAAAATAGGTCTTAATACTATAAAATAAGTCTTAATACTATAAAATAGGTCTAATATTATAAAATACGTCTAATACTATAAAATAGGTCTTAATATTATAAAATAGGTCTTAATATTATAAAATAGGTCTTAATACTATAAAATAGGTCTAATATTATAAAATAGGTCTTAATACTATAAAATAGGTCTAATATTATAAAATAGGTCTTAATATTATAAAATAGGTCTTAATATTATAAAATAGGTCTTAATATTATAAAATAGGTCTAATATTATAAAATAGGTCTAATATTATAAAATAGGTCTAATATTATAAAATAGGTCTTAATATTATAAAATACGTCCAATATTATAAAATAGGTCTAATATTATAAAATAGGTCTTAATACTATAAAATACGTCTAATATTATAAAATAGGTCTAATATTATAAAATAGGTCTTAATATTATAAAATACGTCCAATATTATAAAATAGGTCTTAATATTATAAAATAGGTCTTAATACTATAAAATACGTCTAATATTATAAAATAGGTCTTAATATTATAAAATAGGTCTAATATTATAAAATAGGTCTTAATATTATAAAATAGGTCTTAATACTATAAAATAGGTCTAATATTATAAAATAGGTCTAATATTATAAAATAGGTCTTAATACTATAAAATAGGTCTAATATTATAAAATAGGTCTAATATTATAAAATAGGTCTTAATATTATAAAATAGGTCTTAATACTATAAAATAGGTCTAATATTATAAAATAGGTCTTAATATTATAAAATAGGTCTAATATTATAAAATAGGTCTTAATATTATAAAATAGGTCTAATATTATAAAATAGGTCTTAATACTATAAAATAGGTCTAATATTATAAAATAGGTCTGATATTATAAAATAGGTCTTAATATTATAAAATAGGTCTTAATATTATAAAATAGGTCTTAATACTATAAAATAGGTCTGATATTATAAAATAGGTCTTAATATTATAAAATAGGTCTAATATTATAAAATAGGTCTTAATATTATAAAATAGGTCTTAATACTATAAAATAGGTCTAATATTATAAAATAGGTCTAATATTATAAAATAGGTCTTAATACTATAAAATAGGTCTTAATACTATAAAATAGGTCTGATATTATAAAATAGGTCTTAATACTATAAAATAGGTCTGATATTATAAAATACGTCTTAATATTATAAAATAGGTCTTAATACTATAAAATAGGTCTAAATATTATAAAATAGGTCTAATATTATAAAATAGGTCTAATATTATAAAATAGGTCTAATATTATAAAATACGTCTAATATTATAAAATAGGTCTTAATACTATAAAATAGGTCTTAATATTATAAAATAGGTCTTAATATTATAAAATAGGTCTTAATACTATAAAATAGGTCTGATATTATAAAATAGGTGTTAATATTATAAAATAGGTCTTAATACTATAAAATAGGTCTGATATTATAAAATAGGTCTTAATATTATAAAATAGGTCTTAATACTATAAAATAGGTCTGATATTATAAAATAGGTCTTAATATTATAAAATAGGTCTTAATACTATAAAATAGGTCTAATATTATAAAATAGGTCTAATATTATAAAATAGGTCTTAATACTATAAAATAGGTCTTAATACTATAAAATAGGTCTGATATTATAAAATAGGTCTTAATACTATAAAATAGGTCTGATATTATAAAATACGTCTTAATATTATAAAATAGGTCTTAATACTATAAAATAGGTCTAAATATTATAAAATAGGTCTAATATTATAAAATAGGTCTAATATTATAAAATAGGTCTAATATTATAAAATACGTCTAATATTATAAAATAGGTCTTAATACTATAAAATAGGTCTAATATTATAAAATAGGTCTAATATTATAAAATAGGTCTAATATTATAAAATAGGTCTTAATACTATAAAATAGGTCTAATATTATAAAATAGGTCTAATATTATAAAATAGGTCTGATATTATAAAATAGGTCTTAATACTATAAAATAGGTCTTATATTATAAAATAGGTCTAATATTATAAAATAGGTCTAATATTATAAAATAGGTCTTAATACTATAAAATAGGTCTTAATACTATAAAATAGGTCTTAATATTATAAAATAGGTCTTAATACTATAAAATAGGTCTTAATATTATAAAATAGGTCTTAATACTATAAAATAGGTCTGAATATTATAAAATACGTCCAATATTATAAAATAGGTCTTAATAT
The DNA here is from genome assembly GCA_024666655.1 of Dascyllus trimaculatus. Taxonomy (NCBI): domain Eukaryota; kingdom Metazoa; phylum Chordata; class Actinopteri; family Pomacentridae; genus Dascyllus; species Dascyllus trimaculatus. The sequence continues at coordinate 37,742,252 of CM045445.1, read as the reverse complement.
TATAAAATAGGTCTAATATTATAAAATAGGTCTAATATTATAAAATAGGTCTTAATACTATAAAATAGGTCTGAATATTATAAAATACGTCCAATATTATAAAATAGGTCTTAATATTATAAAATAGGTCTTAATACTATAAAATAGGTCTGATATTATAAAATAGGTCTTAATACTATAAAATAGGTCTGATATTATAAAATAGGTCTTAATATCATAAAATAGGTCTTAATACTATGAAATAGGTCTAAATATTATGAAATAGGTCTAATATTATAAAATAGGTCTAATATTATAAAATAGGTCTAATATGATAAAATAGGTCTAATATTATAAAATACGTCTAATATTATAAAATAGGTCTTAATACTATAAAATAGCTCTAATATTATAAAATAGGTCTAATATTATAAAATAGGTCTAATATTATAAAATAGGTCTTAATACTATAAAATAGGTCTTAATATTATAAAATAGGTCTAAATATTATAAAATAGGTCTTAATACTATAAAATACGTCTAATATTATAAAATAGGTCTAATATTATAAAATAGGTCTTAATATTATAAAATACGTCCAATATTATAAAATAGGTCTTAATATTATAAAATAGGTCTTAATACTATAAAATAGGTCTAATATTATAAAATAGGTCTTAATATTATAAAATAGTTCTTAATATTATAAAATACGTCCAATATTATAAAATAGGTCTTAATATTATAAAATAGGTCTTAATACTATAAAATACGTCTAATATTATAAAATAGGTCTAATATTATAAAATAGTTCTTAATATTATAAAATACGTCCAATATTATGAAATAGGTCTTAATATTATAAAATAGGTCTTAATACTATAAAATAGGTCTAATATTATAAAATAGGTCTTAATATTAAAAAATAGGTCTTAATACTATAAAATAGGTCTAATATTATAAAATAGGTCTTAATATTATAAAATAGATCTAATATTATAAAATAGGTCTTAATATTATAAAATAGGTCTTAATACTATAAAATACGTCTAATATTACAAAATAGGTCTTAATACTATAAAATAGGTCTGATATTATAAAATAGGTCTAATATTATAAAATAGGTCTAATATTATAAAATAGGTCTAATATTATAAAATAGGTCTTAATATTATAAAATACGTCGAATATTATAAAATAGGTCTTAATATTATAAAATACGTCTAATATTATAAAATAGGTCTTAATACTATAAAATAGGTCTTAATACTATAAAATAGGTCTTAATATTATAAAATAGGTCTAATATTATAAAATAGGTCTAATATTATAAAAAAGGTCTTAATATTATAAAATAGGTCTTAATACTATAAAATAGGTCTAATATTATAAAATAGGTCTTAATATTATAAAATAGGTATTAATATTATAAAATAGGTCTTAATATTATAAAATAGGTCTGATATTATAAAATAGGTCTTAATACTATAAAATAGGTCTAAAATTATAAAATAGGTCTTAATATTATAAAATATGTCTTAATATTATAAAATAGGTCTTAATATTATAAAATACGTCTAATATTATAAAATAGGTCTAATATTATAAAATACGTCTAATATTATAAAATACGTCTTAATATTATAAAATAGGTCTTAATATTATAAAATAGGTCTTAATATTATAAAATACGTCTAATATTATAAAATAGGTCTAATATTATAAAATACGTCTAATATTATAAAATACGTCTTAATATTATAAAATAGGTCTTAATATTATAAAATAGGTCTAATATTATAAAATAGGTCTAATATTATAAAATAGGTCTTAATACTATAAAATAGGTCTGATATTATAAAATAGGTCTAATATTATAAAATATGTCTTAATACTATAAAATAGGTCTAATATTATAAAATAGGTCTGATACTATAAAATAGGTCTTAATATTATAAAATAGGTCTTAATACTATAAAATAGGTCTAATATTATAAAATAGGTCTAATATTATAAAAAAGGTCTAATATTATAAAATAGGTCTTAATATTATAAAATACATCTAATATTATAAAATAGGTCTTAATACTATAAAATAGGTCTTAATATTATAAAATACGTCTAATATTATAAAATAGGTCTTAATATTATAAAATAGGTCTTAATACTATAAAATAGGTCTTAATATTATAAAATAGGTCTAATATTATAAAATAGGTCTTAATATTATAAAATAGGTCTTAATACTATAAAATACGTCTAATATTATAAAATAGGTCTAATATTATAAAATAGGTCTAATATTATAAAATAGGTCTAATATTATAAAATAGGTCTTAATATTATAAAATAGGTCTTAATACTATAAAATACGTCTAATATTATAAAATAGGTCTAATATTATAAAATAGGTCTTAATATTATAAAATAGGTCTAATATTATAAAATAGGTCTAATATTATAAAATACGTCTAATATTATAAAATACGTCTTAATATTATAAAATAAGTCTAAAATTATAAAATACGTCTAATATTATAAAATAGGTCTAATATTATAAAATACGTCTAATATTATAAAATAGGTCTAATATTATAAAATAGGTCTTAATACTATAAAATAGGTCTAATATTATAAAATAGGTCTAAATATTATAAAATACGTCTAATATTATAAAATAGGTCTTAATATTATAAAAAAGGTCTAATATTAAAAAATAGGTCTTAATATTATAAAATAGGTCGAATATTATAAAATAGGTGTAATATTAAAAAATAGGTCTTAATATTATAAAATAGGTCGAATATTATAAAATAGGTCTTAATATTATAAAAAAGGTCTAATATTATAAAATAGGTCTTAATACTATAAAATACGTCTAATATTATAAAATAGGTCTTAATACTATAAAATACGTCTAATACTATAAAATAGGTCTAATATTATAAAATAGGTCTTAATATTATAAAATACGTCTAATACTATAAAATAGGTCTAATATTATAAAATAGGTCTTAATATTATGAAATAGGTCTTAATATTATAAAATAGGTCTTAATACTATAAAATACGTCTAATATTATAAAATAGGTCTAATATTATAAAATAGGTCTAATATTATAAAATAGGTCTAATATTATAAAATAGGTCTTAATATTATAAAATAGGTCTTAATACTATAAAATACGTCTAATATTATAAAATAGGTCTAATATTATAAAATAGGTCTTAATATTATAAAATAGGTCTAATATTATAAAATAGGTCTAATATTATAAAATACGTCTAATATTATAAAATACGTCTTAATATTATAAAATAGGTCTAAAATTATAAAATACGTCTAACATTATAAAATAGGTCTAATATTATAAAATACGTCTAATATTATAAAATAGGTCTAATATTATAAAATAGGTCTTAATACTATAAAATAGGTCTAATATTATAAAATAGGTCTAAATATTATAAAATACGTCTAATATTATAAAATAGGTCTTAATATTATAAAAAAGGTCTAATATTATAAAATAGGTGTAATATTAAAAAATAGGTCTTAATATTATAAAATAGGTCGAATATTATAAAATAGGTCTTAATATTATAAAAAAGGTCTAATATTATAAAATAGGTCTTAATACTATAAAATACGTCTAATATTATAAAATAGGTCTTAATACTATAAAATACGTCTAATACTATAAAATAGGTCTAATATTATAAAATAGGTCTAATATTATAAAATAGGTCTTAATATTATAAAATACGTCTAATATTATAAAATAGGTCTTAATATTATAAAATAGGTCTAATATAATAAAATACGTCTAATATTATAAAATAGGTCTAATATTATAAAATAGGTCTAATATAATAAAATAGGTCTAATATTATAAAATAGGTCTTAATATTATAAAATAGGTCTTAATATTAAAAAATAGGTCTTAATACTATGAAATAGGTCTAATATTATAAGATAGGTCTTAATACTATAAAATAGGTCTTAAAATTATAAAATAGGTCTTAATATTATAAAATAGGTCTAATACTATAAAATAGGTCTTAATATTATAAAATAGGTCTAATATTATAAAATAGGTCTGATATTATAAAATAGGTCTTAATATTATGAAATACGTCTAATATTATAAAATACGTCTAATATTATAAAATAGGTCTAATATTATAAAATAGGTCTTAATATTATAAAATAGGTCTTAATACTATAAAATAGGTCTAATATTATAAAATAGGTCTAATATTATAAAATACGTCTAATATTATAAAATAGGTCTTAATACTATAAAATACGTCCAATAGGTCTTAATATTATAAAATAGGTCTTAATATTATAAAATACGTCTAATATTATAAAATAGGTCTTAATATTATAAAATAGGTCTAATATTATAAAATAGGTCTTAATATTATAAAATACGTCTAATATTATAAAATAGGTCTTAATATTATAAAATATGTCTAATATTATAAAATAGGTCTTAATACTATAAAATAGGTCTTAATATTATAAAATAGGTCAAATATTATAAAATAGGTCTAATATTATAAAATAGGTCTTAATATTATAAAATAGGTCTAATATTATAAAATAGGTCTTAATATTATAAAATAGGTCTAATATTATAAAATAGGTCTAATATTATAAAATACGTCTAATATTATAAAATAGGTCTTAATACTATAAAATACGTCCAATATTAAAAAATAGGTCTTAATATTATAAAATACGTCTAATATTATAAAATAGGTCTTAATATTATAAAATAGGTCTAATATTATAAAATAGGTCTTAATATTATAAAATACGTCTAATATTATAAAATAGGTCTTAATATTATAAAATATGTCTAATATTATAAAATAGGTCTTAATACTATAAAATAGGTCTTAATATTATAAAATAGGTCTAATATTATAAAATAGGTCTAATATTATAAAATAGGTCTTAATACTATAAAATACGTCTAATATTATAAAATAGGTCTAATATTATAATATAGGTCTAATATTATAAAATAGGTCTTAATATTATAAAATAGGTCTAATATTATAAAATAGGTCTAATATTATAAAATACGTCTAATATTAAAAAATACGTCTTAATATTATAAAATAGGTCTAAAATTATAAAATACGTCTAATATTATAAAATAGGTCTAATATTATAAAATAGGTCTAATATTATAAAATAGGTCTTAATATTATAAAATAGGTCTTAATACTATAAAATACGTCTAATATTATAAAATAGGTCTAATATTATAATATAGGTCTAATATTATAAAATAGGTCTTAATATTATAAAATAGGTCTAATATTATAAAATAGGTCTTAATATTATAAAATAGGTCTTAATACTATAAAATAGGTCTTAATATTATAAAATAGGTCTAATATTATAAAATAGGTCTAATATTATAAAATAGGTCTTAATACTATAAAATAGGTCTTAATATTATAAAATAGGTCTTAATATTATAAAATACGTCTAATATTATAAAATAGGTCTAATATTATAAAATAGGTCTTAATACTATAAAATAGGTCTTAATATTATAAAATAGGTCTAATATTATAAAATAGGTCTTAATATTATAAAATAGGTCTTAATACTATAAAATACGTCTAATATTATAAAATAGGTCTAATATTATAATATAGGTCTAATATTATAAAATAGGTCTTAATATTATAAAATAGGTCTAATATTATAAAATAGGTCTAATATTATAAAATACGTCTAATATTAAAAAATACGTCTTAATATTATAAAATAGGTCTAAAATTATAAAATACGTCTAATATTATAAAATAGGTCTAATATTATAAAATACGTCTAATATTATAAAATAGGTCTAATATTATAAAATAGGTCTTAATATTATAAAAAAGGTCTAATATTATAAAATAGGTGTAATATTATAAAATAGGTCTTAATATTATAAAATAGGTCGAATATTATAAAATAGGTCTTAATATTATAAAAAAGGTCTAATACTATAAAATACGTCTAATATTATAAAATAGGTCTTAATACTATAAAATACGTCTAATACTATAAAATAGGTCAAATATTATAAAATAGGTCTTAATACTATAAAATACGTCTAATACTATAAAATAGGTCTAATATTATAAAATAGGTCTTAATACTATAAAATACGTGTAATACAATAAAATAGGTCTAATATTATAAAATAGGTCTAATATAATAAAATACGTCTAATATTATAAAATAGGTCTAATATTATAAAATAGGTCTAATATTATAAAATAGGTCTAATATTATAAAATAGGTCTTAATATTATAAAATAGGTCTTAATATTAAAAAATAGGTCTTAATACTATAAAATAGGTCTTAATATTATAAAATAGGTCTTAATACTATAAAATAGGTCTAATACTATAAAATAGGTCTTAATATTATAAAATAGGTCTTAATATTAAAAAATAGGTCTTAATACTATAAAATAGGTCTTAATATTATAAAATAGGTCTTAATACTATGAAATAGGTCTAATATTATAAAATAGGCCTTAATACTATAAAATAGATCTTAATATTATAAAATAGGTCTTAATACTATAAAATAGGTCTAATACTATAAAATAGGTCTTAATATTATAAAATAGGTCTAATATTATAAAATAGGTCTAATATTATGAAATACGTCTAATATTATAAAATACGTCTAATACTATAAAATAGGTCTAATATTATAAAATAGGTCTTAATATTATAAAATAGGTCTTAATACTATAAAATAGGTCTAATATTATAAAATAGGTCTAATATTATAAAATAGGTCTTAATACTATAAAATAGGTCTTAATACTATAAAATAGGTGTAATATTATAAAATAGGTCTAATATTATAAAATAGGTCTTAATATTATAAAATAGGTCTTAATATTATAAAATAGGTCTTAATACTATAAAATAGGTCAAATATTATAAAATAGGTCTTAATACTATAAAATACGTCCAATATTAAAAAATAGGTCTTAATATTATAAAATAGGTCTTAATATTATAAAATAGGTCTTAATACTATAAAATAAGTCTAATATTATAAAATAGGTCTTAATATTATAAAATACGTCTAATATTATAAAATAGGTCTTAATACTATAAAATAGGTCTTAATATTATAAAATAGGTCTAATATTAAAAAATAGGTCTTAATATTATAAAATAGGTCTAATATTATAAAATAGGTCTTAATATTATAAAATAGGTCTTAATATTATAAAATAGGTCTAATATTATAAAATAGGTCTTAATATTATAAAATAGGTCTTAATATTATAAAATACGTCTAATATTATAAAATAGGTCTTAATATTATAAAATAGGTCTTAACATTATAAAATACGTCTAATATTAAAAAATACGTCTAATACTATAAAATAGGTCTAATATTATAAAATAGGTCTAATATTATAAAATACGTCTAATATTATAAAATAGGTCTAATATTATAAAATAGGTCTAATATTATAAAAGAGGTCTTAATATTATAAAATAGGTCTAATATTATAAAATAGGTCTCAATACTATAAAATAGGTCTAATATTATAAAATAGGTCTAATATTATAAAATAGGTCTAATATTATAAAAGAGGTCTTAATATTATAAAATAGGTCTAATATTATAAAATAGGTCTAATATTATAAAATAGGTCTTAATATTATAAAATACGTCTAATATTATAAAATAGGTCTCAATACTATAAAATAGGTCTAATATTATAAAATAGGTCTAATATTATAAAATAGGTCTAATATTATAAAATAGGTCTCAATACTATAAAATAGGTCTAATATTATAAAATAGGTCTAATATTATAAAATAGGTCTAATATTATAAAAGAGGTCTTAATATTATAAAATAGGTCTAATATTATAAAATAGGTCTAATATTATAAAATAGGTCTTAATATTATAAAATAGGTCTTAATATTATAAAATAGGTCTAATATTATAAAATAGGTCAAATATTATAAAATAGGTCTTAATATTATAAAATACGTCTAATATTATAAAATAGGTCTTAATACTATAAAATAGGTCTTAATATTATAAAATAGGTCTAATATTATAAAATAGGTCTAATATTATAAAATAGGTCTTAATACTATAAAATAGGTCTTAATATTATAAAATAGGTCTTAATACTATAAAATAGGTCTAATATTATAAAATAGGTCTTAATATTATAAAATACGTCTAATATTATAAAATACGTCTAATATTATAAAATACGTCTAATATTATAAAATAGGTCTTAATATTATAAAATAGGTCTAATATTATAAAATAGGTCTTAATATTATAAAATAGGTCTAATACTATAAAATAGGTCTAATATTATAAAATAGGTCTTAATATTATAAAATAGGTCTTAATATTATAAAATAGGTCTAATATTATAAAATAGGTCTAATATTATAAAATAGGTCTAATATTATAAAATAGGTCTTAATATTATAAAATAGGTCTAATATTATAAAATAGGTCTAATATTATAAAATAGGTCTTAATACTATAAAATAGGTCTTAATATTATAAAATAGGTCTAATATTATAAAATAGGTCTAATATTATAAAATAGGTCTTAATACTATAAAATAGGTCTTAATATTATAAAATAGGTCTTAATACTATAAAATAGGTCTAATATTATAAAATAGGTCTTAATATTATAAAATACGTCTAATATTATAAAATAGGTCTTAATATTATAAAATACGTCTAATATTATAAAATAGGTCTTAATACTATAAAATAGGTCTTAATATTATAAAATAGGTCTAATATTATAAAATAGGTCTAATATTATAAAATAGGTCTTAATATTATAAAATACGTCTAATATTATAAAATAGGTCTTAATATTATAAAATAGGTCTAATATTATAAAATAGGTCTTAATATTATAAAATAGGTCTTAATACTATAAAATAGGTCTTAATATTATAAAATAGGTCTAATATTATAAAATAGGTCTAATATTATAAAATAGGTCTTAATATTATGAAATAGGTCTAATATTATAAAATAGGTCTTAATACTATAAAATAGGTCTTAATATTATAAAATAGGTCTAATATTATAAAATAGGTCTAATATTATAAAATAGGTCTTAATATTATGAAATAGGTCTAATATTATAAAATAGGTCTAATATTATAAAATAGGTCTTAATATTATAAAATAGGTCTTAATACTATAAAATACGTCTAATATTATAAAATAGGTCTTAATACTATAAAATAGGTCTAATATTATAAAATAGGTCTAATATTATAAAATAGGTCTTAATATTATAAAATACGTCTAATATTATAAAATAGGTCTTAATATTATAAAATAGGTCTTAATATTATAAAATAGGTCTAATATTATAAAATAGGTCTTAATATTATAAAATAGGTCTTAATACTATAAAATAGGTCTTAATATTATAAAATACGTCTAATATTATAAAATACGTCTAATATTATAAAATAGGTCTTAATATTATAAAATAGGTCTTAATACTATAAAATACGTCTAATATTATAAAATAGGTCTTAAGATTATAAAATAGGTCTTAATATTATAAAATAGGTCTAATATTACAAAATAGGTCTTAATACTATAAAATAGGTCTAATATTATAAAATAGGTCTTAATACTATAAAATAGGTCTAATATTATAAAATAGGTCTTAATATTATAAAATAGGTCTAATATTATAAAATAGGTCTTAAAATTATAAAATACGTCTAATATTATAAAATAGGTCTTAATATTATAAAATACGTCTAATATTATAAAATAGGTCTTAATACTATAAAATAGGTCTTAATATTATAAAATAGGTCTAATATTATAAAATAGGTCTAATATTATAAAATAGGTCTTAATACTATAAAATAGGTCTTAATATTATAAAATAGGTCTTAATACTATAAAATAGGTCTTAATATTATAAAATAGGTCTTAATATTATAAAATACGTCTAATATTATAAAATAGGTCTTAATATTATAAAATAGGTCTAATATTATAAAATAGGTCTTAATATTATAAAATAGGTCTTAATATTATAAAATACGTCTAATATTATAAAATAGGTCTTAATATTATAAAATACGTCTAATATTATAAAATAGGTCTAAATATTATAAAATAGGTCTAATATTATAAAATAGGTCTAATATTATAAAATAGGTCTTAATATTATAAAATACGTCTAATATTATAAAATAGGTCTTAATATTATAAAATAGGTCTAATATTATAAAATAGGTCTTAATATTATAAAATAGGTCTTAATATTATAAAATACGTCTAATATTATAAAATAGGTCTTAATATTATAAAATACGTCTAATATTATAAAATAGGTCTTAATACTATAAAATAGGTCTTAATATTATAAAATAGGTCTTAATACTATAAAATAGGTCTAATATTATAAAATAGGTCTTAATATTATAAATAGGTCTAATATTATAAAATAGGTCTTAATATTATAAAATAGGTCTTAATACTATAAAATAGGTCTTAATATTATAAAATAGGTCTTAATATTATAAAATAGGTCTAATATTATAAAATAGGTCTTAATATTATAAAATACGTCTAATATTATAAAATAGGTCTTAATATTATAAAATAGGTCTAATATTATAAAATAGGTCTAATATTATAAAATAGGTCTTAATACTATAAAATACGTCTAATATTATAAAATAGGTCTTAATATTATAAAATAGGTCTTAATATTATAAAATAGGTCTTAATACTATAAAATAGGTCTAATATTATAAAATAGGTCTAATATTATAAAATAGGTCTTAATACTACAAAATAGGTCTAATATTACAAAATAGGTCTTAATACTATAAAATAGGTCTAATATTATAAAATAGGTCTTAATACTATAAAATAGGTCTAATATTATAAAATACGTCTAATATTATAAAATACGTCTAATATTATAAAATACGTCTTAATACTATAAAATAGGTCTAATATTATAAAATAGGTCTTAATACTATAAAATACGTCTAATATTACAAAATAGGTCTAATATTATAAAATAGGTCTTAATACTATAAAATAGGTCTAATATTACAAAATAAGTCTTCATATTATAAAATAGGTCTAATATTATAAAATAGGTCTAATATTATAAAATAGGTCTTAATATTATGAAATAGGTCTTAATGTTATAAAATAGGTCTTAATACTATAAAATACGTCTAATATTATAAAATAGGTCTTAATATTATAAAATAGGTCTTAATACTATAAAATAGGTCTTTATACTATAAAATAGGTCTTAATATTATAAAATACGTCTAATATTATAAAATACGTCTAATATTATAAAATAGGTCTTAATATTATAAAATAGGTCTTAATACTATAAAATAGGTCTAATATTATAAAATAGGTCTTAATATTATAAAATAGGTCTTAATACTATAAAATAGGTCTTAATATTATAAAATACGTCTAATATTATAAAATACGTCTAATATTATAAAATAGGTCTTAATATTATAAAATAGGTCTTAATACTATAAAATAGGTCTAATATTATAAAATAGGTCTTAATATCATAAAATAGGTCTTAATATTATAAAATAGGTCTAATATTACAAAATAGGTCTTAATACTATAAAATAGGTCTAATATTATAAAATAGGTCTTAATACTATAAAATAGGTCTAATATTATAAAATAGGTCTTAATACTATAAAATAGGTCAAATATTATAAAATACGTCTAATATTATAAAATACGTCTAATATTATAAAATACGTCTTAATACTATAAAATAGGTCTAATATTATAAAATAGGTCTTAATACTATAAAATACGTCTAATATTACAAAATAGGTCTTAATATTACAAAATAGGTCTTAATACTATAAAATAGGTCTAATATTATAAAATAGGTCTTAATATATAAAATAGGTCTAATATTATAAAATAGGTCTTAATACTATAAAATAGGTCTAATATTATAAAATAGGTCTTAATATTATAAAATAGGTCTTAATATTATAAAATACGTCTAATATTATAAAATAGGTCTTAATATTATAAAATAGGTCTTAATACTATAAAATAGGTCTAATATTATAAAATAGGTCTTAATATTATAAAATAGGTCTTAATACTATAAAATAGGTCTAATATTATAAAATAGGTCTAATATTACAAAATAAGTCTTCATATTATAAAATAGGTCTAATATTATAAAATAGGTCTAATATTATAAAATAGGTCTTAATATTATGAAATAGGTCTTAATATTATAAAATAGGTCTTAATACTATAAAATAGGTCTAATATTATAAAATAGGTCTTAATATTATAAAATAGGTCTTAATACTATAAAATAGGTCTTAATATTATAAAATACGTCTAATATTATAAAATAGGTCTTAATATTATAAAATAGGTCTTAATACTATAAAATAGGTCTTAATATTATAAAATAGGTCTTAATATTATAAAATAGGTCTTAATACTATAAAATAGGTCTAATATTATAAAATAGGTCTTAATATTATAAAATAGGTCTTAATACTATAAAATAGGTCTAATATTATAAAATAGGTCTTAATATTATAAAATAGGTCTTAATACTATAAAATAGGTCTTAATATTATAAAATACGTCTAATATTATAAAATACGTCTAATATTATAAAATAGGTCTTAATATTATAAAATAGGTCTTAATACTATAAAATAGGTCTAATATTATAAAATAGGTCTTAATATTATAAAATAGGTCTAATATTACAAAATAGGTCTTAATACTATAAAATAGGTCTAATATTATAAAATAGGTCTTAATACTATAAAATAGGTCTAATATTATAAAATACGTCTAATATTATAAAATACGTCTAATATTATAAAATACGTCTTAATACTATAAAATAGGTCTAATATTATAAAATAGGTCTTAATACTATAAAATACGTCTAATATTACAAAATAGGTCTTAATATTATAAAATAGGTCTTAATACTATAAAATAGGTCTAATATTATAAAATAGGTCTTAATATATAAAATAGGTCTAATATTATAAAATAGGTCTTAATACTATAAAATAGGTCTAATATTATAAAATAGGTCTTAATATTATAAAATACGTCTAATATTATAAAATAGGTCTTAATATTATAAAATAGGTCTTAATACTATAAAATAGGTCTAATATTATAAAATAGGTCTTAATATTATAAAATAGGTCTTAATACTATAAAATAGGTCTAATATTATAAAATAGGTCTTAATATTATAAAATAGGTCTTAATACTATAAAATAGGTCTAATATTATAAAATAGGTCTTAATATTATAAAATAGGTCTTAATATTATAAAATACGTCTAATATTATAAAATAGGTCTAATATTATAAAATAGGTTTAATATTATAAAATAGGTCTCAATATTATAAAATAGGTCTTAATAATATAAAACACGTCTAATAATATAAAATACGACTAATATTATAAAATAGGTCTAATATTATAAAATACGTCTAATACTATAAAATACGTCTTAGTATTATAAAATACATCTTAACAACACAATACACATCTCATTAACATACAATACGTCTTAATCCTGTGGTTGGATGAGTAAAACCTGTGGCCGAAAGTAATTCTACACGAAGATCACTGTGAAGAATCGATCAACTTGGAGGAAGCTCAGGTTCATTAGACCTTCAGAACCGCCCAGTGACCACCACAGGATTGAGACCTGACCAAGTCCAAGTGACACCACGGGGTAGCCTCACCAAGTCAGCCCTCAGAGGCCTTGAGGCAGCAGACGACTTGAGATGACAAAGACTGAGGATTGTAAGACCTTACCCTGAGATCGGAGGAGAAGAAAGTCTTCCGTCTCATCCCCCAACAGCAGACACCTTCGAGGACGAGTTGGAAGATCAGACCGAGACGAGACCCCCGCTGAACCAAGAGAGAGAAGAAGAGGGAAATGAAGAGAGGGATGAAGGGGGAAATCATACGCTACCAGTTACCAAAAGACCTACAGGAGTTGAGAATTACACCAAGGAATGGATGCGCCACTTGTATCAGTGATATCTAAAGAAAATGGCACGGGATGTGAGTTTCAGGCCCATAACTGCCAAAGATGGAAGGCAGGCGTACATGCCAAAGTCGGCCAAACCAGCTAGGATACACCAAACAGTTTAGTAGAGAACCAGGAGGACCTGACAGAACTGAAGGTCAAAGCAACAATGGGGGGAGTGGGCCAACATACTGACGATGCCCGCCTGTGCCTCCCTAACATCCGGTAAAGAACTGATCGTCACCAGGGAATCTCCAAGACATCGTGGAGGAGGAGGCGGCTGTCGTTTCTGCAGACGGAGAAGTCTCGGGGCCGTCATGCGATCTGGTGGTAGTATCTTTTCTCTTGTACTTCATCATCCCAACAGAGCCATTCGCTTTCAAGAGCCTTAAGTTATCGGCTCCTCTGTTGTGGAATCAGCTCCCAGTTTGGGTTCTGGAGGCAGACACCCTCTTTACTTTAAGATTAAGCTTAAAACTTGCCTATTTCACATAACAATAGTTAGGGCTGCTTAGGATCACCTGAGCTGTCCCTTAGTCAAGCTGCCATAGGTTTAGATTACTGGGGGACTCCCATGATGCACTGGGCTACCATTACATATGACTAACCTATGTTTCCCTCCCGAGGTTCTGTGTCCTGCTGGTTCTCTTGGATCTGGATCTGGAGCGCCACATCCCTGACCTGCAGCGGCTGGCCCCCCCAACCTCTCCTGCTATCCTTTCTTTCCTCCTCTTCCCCACTCCCAACCCAACCGGTCGAGGCAGATGGCCGCCTTCCCTGAGCCTGGTTCTGCCGGAGGTTTTTTTCCCCCCTTCCCTACCATAGGGGGTTTTTGGTTCCTTCCCGCCGTCGCTCATAGCTTGCTCATGGGGGATCCAAAAGCAACTTTGGATTGTTGGGTTTTCTGTTTCCTCTTCTTTCTTACAATGTTTAGCGCTATGTGATGATGTATGTGCGCTATATAAATAAAACTGAATTGAACTGAACTCAAGAAGGGGGTGTCAAGTGGAGTCATGGTTTGAGATCTCAGTGTAACCCCTATCTCACGTAGCTTTAGAATATTTTCATGAATTGTTAGTACAATGGGATGGGGCCTGAGTTCGATGTTGACCTCAGTAATAAGGACATAGCAACTGAATGTTTAAATACAAAACTCCCTCAACAGGTATTTTATTTACAAAATTAACATAAAATTGAACCTCTTTGAGAATTAAATTTAACATAAGATACCCAAAAGTTGTAAATAAAGACAAATAAACATAAATTACCAGGTATATTTTAGTTCTTTTAGACTCTTCACTATTCAAAATACCCTTTAAACTGAAATACTCTTAAAATACTTCTGAAATGATCAAATAAAAATCACGTAACACCTGTTTCATGAATGCCAGATAAACCAAGAAAATGCATACCGTTCTTATACCTGTGGGCCCACACACACACTCACTCCTTAACAGTATTAAACCCCCATTGCAGGCCTGGTTCGAAGCTCGGGTGCGGAGAGACCAGGGTCCGTGTACGTCGCAGCCATTCGTTTTCTTATTTTGAGATTTCAAAATAAAAACGAAAAATAAACCGTTTCCCTATTTTTCAGTGATAATACAAAATGAAAAATGGAAAACGGGCCCTAATTCATTATCCTTTATCCATTATCCGTTATCCAATTTAATTAGATGTGTTTGGAAATGGAAATTAAAATTAAAATACACCCATGGAAAACTTATTTCTCTATTACCTGTTGGTTTTGGCTCCGTGACCCGTCTGACTTCGCCATTTAGAGGAGCTAGCGATTTCGCACTAGCGATTTAGTGTTAGCTCCGCCGCTAGTGCTAAATCGCTACTTTGCTTTCTGGCAAAGCTAAAGTAACAGAAAACCTCAAAACCTCCCCAAAAACGTCCCGAAAAGCAGTCGAACGCTAGCGATTTAGCGCTAGCAGCGGAGCTAGCGGCACCACAAGGTCCCTCCAAAGGGACAAATAAACCCCACGCTGGTGAAAAGTCCACTGTGAAATAGTGAACAATGTGTGCCAAGCAACGTTTGGACCCCACAGTGGGTCTTCATCAGGCCACGGCACACAGCAAGGTCTGCTAACAGTGAGCTAACACTGGAGCTTTAGATACCAGATCCTTCCTCTTCAGAAGTCAGACGGGTCACGGAGCCAAAACCAACAGGAAGTAGAGAAATAAGTTTTCCACGGGTGTATTTTAATTTTAATTTCCATTTACAAACACATCTAATTAAATCAGATAACGGATAATGGATAATGAATTATTGCCCGTTTTCCGTTTTTCATTGTGTATTATCACTGAAAAATAGGGAAACGGTTTATTTTTCGTTTTTATTTTGAAATTCTCAAAATAGGAAAACGAATGGCCGCTACGTACATGGACCGACCAGAAACTGAGCGGTGGCTTCACTCAAAACTGAGCAACAAATAAAATATGTGCACGTTAGTTTTCGGTTAGTACTCACGAATCCAAACGAGCAGTTAGCAGAGTTAGCAGGGGAAAATAGGGCAGTCGCAGTCACAATGGCGGCTGGTGACAGATGAGCCGTTGGTGACCATCAGCAGGAGTCACAGGAAGTAAAATACCGCGAAGAAAAAACGGCAGAAACAGCCGGGCCTGTCGCTCTGTCCACAATGTCCGTCTCCTTTAAGCACATAAACTTAGTTGAGCCCAAATACAACACGCTATTTCTTACCGAATTAACGTAAGTCTGTTTAAACCAGAAGGTGTTGCAATTCTTAATTTAGCAGTACAATATTTGGGCACATATCATGGTGCGCTAAGCTAACTAGCTGGTCGCAACATGGCGTAACGCTCCATTTCATACTCACTATAACAGTTAGCTACAGCACAACACAAAACACACACTCATATTTACCTTAAGCAGATCACACACAAGTTAATATCAAGACCACGGGTAGTCGATCTTCACGATAATAACTTTAATGTTCTCCACACAAGATGCCTCCCCGACCTTCCTAATACAACTTCCATCACGTTACCCTGCGCTACTTGTCCCGCCCCTTAACATAAGAGAGAGTTCCGATTGGCTGTCAGTTTGGTAACATGCAATGGCAACAAAGAAATAAAATGATTGACAGTCACACTTACAAACAGGTTAGGGTGCACAGCTGTTAACATGTACTGGCTTCAAACCAACCAAACATTACTTTCCCATGAATATCAGGGTTCTTAAAGAAACATAACCTCCTGAATAAACATATTCAACCGTACATAACTTAACTCCTTAAACTCTTCGTATGAATTTTATACATTTTATCAGTTTTAACCTCATATTTTAACCAGTTTTAGACAGTTTTAAATCCATTTTAACCAGTGTTTTAACAAGCATTTTAATCAGTTCAAATCTGTTTTTAACCAGTCTAACCAAATGAACTTACTGGCTTTTTAAACATAACTATTTATACAGTTTTTAAACCAGTTTTATGCCCTGTACTTTCAATGTCTTTTACACAGGGCTACATCAGGAACAGCCATTAACAGAGACACTGGTGTAAAGAAGGATGAAGACAGAAGCTGAGAATAATAAAGTGATATAAATGGTGCTGAAGCCAAGATGATTTAATGCGATTAAAATAATTTACAATGACTAAAAGTGATTTGGAGTGATTAAAATGATTAATGGTTTGTGTTGATTAGGTGATCAAATGTTGTGATTAAGTGATTTGAAATGATTCTTTGTATTCAAGTGAAGAGGATTTAGATAAATATTTAATATAAATGAAGTTTGAAATTGATTATAATATTGGGAAGATTAAAAATGATTCTTTGTAACCAGAATTCTGACTGAGAAACTAAGAGCAAAGAAGTTTAGCAATATAAGAAAATGTCTGCTCAAACAGGCCGATTAGAGATTTGCTCTTTATGACCTCATGTAGGGCAATAACACCACCTCTAGGTTGGTGACACCACCCCAGAGAAACGCTGAATCCAAATATCCACCCTCTGGACTTGCAGACCGAGCCTCGGGGACTTCAGGCGTACGTAATGTCTGATGTCTACACTGTTATCACGTAAAGTCTGCAGAGCAGGAGTCTGAAGCATTATGGCTGGAGCTAATAGACAGGGTTGGAGTCCGCTTCACTCGTTTCCAATGTATCATGGCCTGATGAAGACCCACTGTGGGGTTCAAACGTTGCTTTGCTCACATTGTTCATTATTTCACAGTGGACTTTTCACCAGTGGTGGGTTTATTTGTTCCTTTGAAGGAACCTTGTGGTGCTGCTAGCTCCGCTGCTAGTGCTAAATCTCTAGCGTTCGGATGCTTTTAGGGATTTTTGGGGAGGTTTGGAGGTTTTCTGTTACTTTAGCTGGTGAAAAGTCCACTGTGAAATAGTGAACAATGTGTTCCAAGCAACGTTTGGACCCCACAGTGGGTCTTCATCAGGCCACGGCACACAGCAAGGTCTGCTAACAGTGAGCTAACACTGGAGCTTTAGATACCAGATCCTTCCTCATCAGAAGTCAGACGGGTCACGGAGCCAAAACCAACAGGAAGTAGAGAAATAAGTTTTCCACGGGTGTATTTTCATTTTCATTTTCATTTTCAAACACATCTAATTAAATCAGATAATGGATAATGGATAATGAATTAGGGCCCGTTTCCCGTTTTTTTATTTTGTATTATCACTGAAACGGTTTATTTTTCGTTTTTATTTTGAAATCTCAAAATAAGAAAACGAATGGCCGCACAGACCAAATTGGAACACTTCATCTTTTGTCTAGTTGTAGCTGCTCACATTCATTAGTCCCTGCTTGTTTTCCACTTTTCCTGGTTGAATGATAAAGTGGAGCATTTATAAAAAATAAAAAAATAAATAATGAGGCACCAAGTTTGTGCCGTGTAATCGATGCAGCTTTCAATCTGAATTTCAGATCCTGTGTTCATTTCACGGCTCTTTAAGACTCTGCTTGATTCTCAGGAAGCTCTGCTCGGCTCCTGGTGTGTCGGGTCAGACGGTCTGCAGAGAAAACTACTCCGTTAACCAGCGCCGCCGTTTCTGTTTGGAGGATTAATGGCATTTTTATTTTAGTCTGCTGAGAATAAAATCATCCAAAACAGAGCAGAGACAGACTGAGTGACTCTGAGACGACGGCCAAACATTTAAAGTTCACATGTTCAGCATGTTGAGTGACAAAAACTCGGTCTGTGTACAGCTGCTTCAATAAATCTAAATGTTTGTCCTCCATATTCACACACACAGCAAATCCACTTCATACGGCATCAAAGACAACAGCTTTGTGATTTCTTCTGCTTTTTTCTTGGCAAATTAACCGAACGAGTTTAAATAGAGTCGTTCCAGGAGAACTCACCTCCCAGTTGATTCAGGGATTTTCTTGAAATAAACCAGGTAAAATTTTCTACCTAACCCAGTGCTTATCAATTACTTTCTGTTACGCCCCCCAGGAAGAAGAAAACATTTTGGTCCCCCCCCACTGCTGCGACTATAAATATTATCATTTGTCTATAAAATTCTTATAAGTACACCTCTGCATAACACTGTATCCTTATTAACATTAAAAAATACAAAAAAAGAAAGAAATGTAGATCAACTTACAACAAAGACTAACTTTATTAACATTGTTTTGTCCACTGCCAACATTTTTACACACAGTAAACACTAAGGGCTGGTCCTGAATATTGGAATATCCGTTTGTTGTGGTGGTATTCGGATAATAATTTTGATATTCGAATAGTTGTGCGCGCCGTTGCCGAGCGTTGCCAAAGCTGTAGAATGCCGCTGTGGTTCTAGTACGCGGACCTGCCAATGCCACATGTTGACCAAAGCAGCAACGCCTCAGATGACTCCGGTCATGAGGGAACGTGTCATTGGCATGTTGGAAGCAGGAATGTCCACCAGAGCGGTCGCTGTGCAGCTGAATGTTCACCATCAGACGACAGGACGTTTGAGAGTTGGTTTCCAACAGACGGGCAGTACTGCAAATCCACCTCATCCACGTCGGCCACGTGTGACCACCCCAGCACAGGATGGACACATCCGGCTTGTTCACTTGTGGGATGGTCTCAGACCAGCGACACGTACAGCAGATGAAACCTTTGGTCTGACAACAGACGCATCACACCAACATGCCAATGACACGTTCCCTCATGACCGGAGTCATCTGAGGCGTTGCTGCTTTGGTCAACATGTGAAATGTTGGGGTGGCCTTTTATTGTCCCCAGTATAAGGAGTGTCTGAGTGTAACAGGGTCAATGTGTTTATATGTGTGTGTGTAAAGTAGTTTGTATATCAGTTATTGTTATAACTACAAAAAATCTGTGTAATTTTATTGTTTTTTTAATTTACATTTTTCTTCATTACCTGACAAGTTATGCCTCTGAGTCATTGTGTGGAACCTTTTCTTTTATATCTGTGCCCCTATGTTCATGTTTTATTGTGACACCCCCCTCTTTACGTAGCGTTCCCGCGTCTTTACCCCTTCCCTTTTGTTTCCGATCTCTGTGGGAGAGGTAAGCCGCTCTGCAGTCAGAGGAAAATTTCTGTTTTAGACTTTGCTACCTGCATTTCTGAGTTTGTTGGCTAGCTTAACCTGTTGTTATGATTTGTTAAAAAATATGTCTGTGTCATTTGATTTGTGTAGGGCACGATCCGTGAACTGACCAGAGGGCTTCTTTAGATATTTTTCTGTTTTGTCAGATTAAAGTAACCCACGTCTAGCTCCTCTTTTAACACAACGCAGAGCCAGACACGATTGCTACACTTAGCGCCGTGACCACCGGTTATTACTGCTCATTGTGTTGGAGCAGCGTCTGGATATGCCACACCCATGGACTGAATGGAATTAATGCATCACTGAGGCAGTGGTGGACTCAAATTTGGGACAATAATTAAGAGAAATATCCATTTAGTACAAGTACCAGACAGTATACGCTCACTTTGGGTGGTGCACTTCATGTGGCATCAATATTTCACATGGGGCCTTTATATTTTTGTTCAGTGTTTTTAGATTCTTCTCTTGCTCAGTAGCAACCAACACGAGGGACCCTGTTCGAAATCCCAGCCTTCAGGTTCAGTTAGGTCGAGATCTAACCAGTGAATGTGCCATAATACAAACCTAACCATGCAGAGTTAGATGTAGATGTCTATGCTTCACTTGTTAAGGTGGTAAAACAGAATAGAGTTTTATTGCCATTTCCTCTGGTCCGTTACAGTCCAGGTCCACTGGAATTCTCTGGGCATGTTGTTCTCATATAAATACTGTCTGCTTCAACATAGCTTAGATTTTGTAGCTGTAGTCCAAGGCCTCATCCGCTTTGACTTTGGTTTGGAAACCTTGGCGTGTTTTTAAAACCCTGAATCCCTCTGAAGAACTTCAAAACGACTGGAGGCTCAGTCGATGATTCTCCTCCACCATCGGCTCCTCCTTTAGTCCTCTTATCCATCAAAGCCTCGACACAACAAGCTGCCAACGGCTGCCTGTAATATTCATCTCATCCTTTACTTATTTACGCCTCTCTGACGTTTTGTCCATCGCAAGTCTTCAAACAACAAGTTACGTAAGCTGTTTTTTCATTATTTACTCGTTTACTCTGTTGTCGTTTATTTCAAATGAATTTTAAATGAAACAACCTGGGAGAAATAAAACTAAAGATAAGGTCTATTTTTGTCGGGTTATGATTTTAGCCTGGTTAATATGTCTAATTAGTGATATTAGAGAGTCTGACGCTGCAATAAATGACTGTAAAATACAGCCAGACTCTAATAGTGAAGTTCTATTTTTATAAAGTACGATTAAAAACTAAAATCTGATGCTTTTTGGAGCGAAATGCAAAAATGTCCGTTAGCAACCGACACTGGGAATTAAACAACAAACGTTAATGCAACAGTTCATACAGCCCTGATTGAGGCCGCTAAGAATAACATGACTTCACACTGACGCCCTGAGATAGTCGGCTTTTTCTTGTTTTACATCACGTTAATTTTTTTTGTTATTTAAGTTCCTAAAATATATTTAATAGACTCTAATATGCCGTACATAAAGGTTCATAAAAATCTAATTTGCCTTGTCCTTCAGTCTTTATTGTTCTATGTGTTTTAGTGGTAAATGCAGTTTAAAGTGTAAATTAGCGTTGGTAGATCTGGATGATAAACATTAAAGACACACTTGCTGTTTGTGGTTTTGCTTTTGCACATTTGAAAAGAAGAAAAATGTAATTTAGAGGCAACTAAAGTTAAAGCGTGAAAAAAAAAGAAGCAAAATCTGCTTTTTTGCAGATGATGTGGTCCTGTTGGCGTCCTCGAACCTGGACCTCCAGCGTGCACTGGGGCGACTGGGATGAGGATCAGCACCTCCAAATCTGAGGCCATGGTTCTCGACCTGAAAAAGGTGGTTTGCCCTCTCCGGGTCGGTGGAGAGTCCTTACTTCAAGTGGAGGAGTTTAAGTATCTTAGCGTCTTGTTCATGAGTGAGGGGAGGATGGAGCGTGAGACTGACAGGCGGATCGGTGCAGCGTCTGCAGTCATGCGGTCGCTGTACCGGTCCGTCATGGTGAAGAAGGAGCTAAGCTGAAAGGCGAAGCTCTGTATTTACCGGTCAATCTATGTTCCTACTCTCACCTATGGTCATGAGCTTTGGGTCATGACCGAAAGAACGAGATCCCGGATACAAGCGGCTAAAATGAGTTTCCTCCATAGGGTGGCTGGGTGGACCCTTAGAGATCGGGTGAGGAGCTCGGAGTAGAGCCGCTACTTCTCCACATCCAGAGGAGTCAGCTGAGGTGGTTTGGACATCTGTTCTGATGCCTCCTGGACGCCTCCCTGGGGAGGTGTTCCAGGCATGTCCCACCGGTAAGAGGTCTCAAGGTAGACCTAGGACACACTGGAGGGACTATGTCTCTCGGCTGGCCTGGGAACACCTCGGGGTCCCACTGAAAGAGCTGGAGGAGGTGTCTGGGACGAGGGAAGTCTGGACCTCTCTGCTTAGACTGCTGCCTCCAAGACCCGACCCCGGATAAGTGGAAGAAGATGGGTGGATGGATGGATGGATAAAGTTAAAGCTGAAGCCAATATTTTACTGTCAAGTACAGCAGAACCCAGCAACAAACTAGAGAGTAATGACCTGTTAATAAATCACAACACTAACGCTGTACAAATAGACTAAAAACAATCAGTTTTACAGGGATAACATCCATCCATCATCTATACACCACTTAATCCTCTGTAGGGTCACAGGGGGGCTGGAGTCTATCCCAGCCGACTCAGGCGAAGGCAGGGTTCACCTGGACAGGTCACCAGTCTATCACAGGGCTACACATAGAGACAGACAACCAAGCACACTCTCATTCACACCTACAGACAATTTAGAATCATCAGTTAACCTCAGCATGTTTTTGGACTGTGGGAGGAAGCTGGAGAACCTGGTGAGATCATTTAAACTCCACACAGAAAGATCCCAGGCGTCCTAACCGGGACGCGAACCGGGGATCTTCTAGCTGTGAGGCGACGCTGCTAACCACCGAGTCACTGTTCATATATTATTATAACACTACTGCCAGTCTGCCTCTTCATGGACGATGACAACAACAGATCAGGTGGTTTGATGCTCAGTAACAGCCTGGATGAGAGGAAACAAACAAATCAAAGCCTCTAAATGAAGTGTGTCCTTTTCTTTTTCTTTCCTTCCAACCAGCAGAGGTCCTCAGTCTTTCCCTCACCTGTCCGTCCATCACTCCCAGTTCTCCCAATCAGCACCTGAGTTTTTACGCCTGCAGTCAAGTCTTTGTTTCCTGTAAAGTCGCCTTGTTCTCTCCCTTAATCCTGGTTCCTGGCATCCTAACCGGGACTCGAACCGGGGACCTTCTAGCTGTGAGGCGACGCTGCTAACCACTGAGCCACTGTGCAGCCCAAAGTTGTATTAAATGTATATATATCTTAATTCTTAATATGTGAATTCACACCATAAACAACCCTATGGAGTCTTTCCTTTCCAACTCTCCTAGGGCCTCCCAGTTGAGCTCATGGATTTTCTTGAAATAAATCAGGTAAAAACTTCTACCTAAACCGTGGATCCCTGATAAATCCCACAGTTCTGCTTCACCAGTTGATTATTTTTTTCAGGATTTGTCTGATTTTTTACTGAATATCCAGAAACCTCAAGGAAAAGTTGGAATTTATGATCATGTCAGTGGATTATGCAGATTTTTTTTTTTTTTACAGAAATTTAAATAATAAAAATCTATAATTTATCATCAAAACATCATATCTCCACTAATGTTCTCTCAGTTCCAACCAGATGTGTGTTGTTGGGTAGAAACACATGATAAGCTGTCGTCTATGTCGGACACACCCGTGTTTCTCTGCTCTGAGCTCCTCGTGTTGCATTTAAAGCGGTGGAAGATCCTCCATGGTGGCTGAGGAGGGCTGATTTCTGAGTCACTGGAGATTAAGAGGACATGAGGAAGCATAAATTAGCATCACGAAGAGCTTCGGGTCAAAGGTGCAAAACACTTTGAACCACAGGCCACTGAAATGTTGCTTATCGGCCCGATACAAGGCGAGGTATCGATCGGATCCTCCTCTTGGTGCCACCTTCCTTTACCCCTTTATTCCCCGTCTTAATCATTAGTCTGAGAAGAAGTTTTTAAAAAATAGCCAGTTTCTGTTCCTCTTTGTGTCATTTTTCCTCACTGTGGTTTCATTTTTCACTGCAACATAAAGTCCTGCACCTCTATGGAAACAGAACAACCATGACTAGAAGCAGAGATCACAGTTATAATACCATAAACCATCAAAAAACGACACAAACAAAATTAATTTTCTTTGACCATTATATATTTTAGAATAACGGAAATTGAAAAAACCTGGAACCAACATCCATCCATCCATTTTCTTCTGATTATCCGGGGTCGGGTCGTGGAATGGGTTAGGTTCCAAGTAATCCCCCGCGATAGATGAAATCTGCGAAGTAGTGATTTTATATTTATTTTATCATTTATATATATATTTCAAGGCTTTATAAACCCTCCCCACGCTGTTATTAACGTTTCCCACACTCTTATAAACCCTTCCTACACTCTTAAACCTTCCATCTAGAGGAGCTTCTACAGCCGTGTCCGATAATGGAACTAGCGACGCAGCGATCCACTTGGGAAAAACTTTATTATAAACACACCGACACCGAGGATGTCCGGCTGCCTACCGACCTGGAAACTGATGATGATGCTACGGTAATCCTACAGACTGTCACCGGTTCTCTGACGGTCATTTCCAGTAAACTCTCACCGTGTGGGACCAAAGGTTCTGGCTGGCTTCCATCACCGCCGATCAATCAGAGACCGACCAGCTCAAGAGGAAGTAGCTGAGTTTTCCATACGTGGGTCGACTCATCTGCTGTACGCTACGTATTTTATATACGATTAAAACATCTGCGAAACAGTGAGACCGCGAAAAGTGAACCGCGAGACCATCTGCCTAGTATTGTGTTGGTCCCCTTTAGGTGGTCCAAAATGCTCTGAACCATTGGGACCAGAGGACCTCTCAGGGGGTCCTATGGGGTCTGGAACCACTGGATCCTTTGGGTGCTCTGTCTTGTGCAGTGGGGCCTCTGTCAATCCAACTGGTTCCACTGCATCCTGTTGATGCTTGATCAGAATGGGCTGTAGGAAGTCTGGAGGTCACATCAACATGTTGGACCATTGTCATGTTCCTCCACATGTTCCTGATTGGTTGGTGTTGTTTCCATGTGGTGGGGTGCATTTTCATCCAGTGACATTTGGGATTTCCATCAGCATGAGGGAGTGTGTTTGTTGTGGGACCATGTTTATTTAGGTGTCTGAGTCTGATCAAGGTTTTCCATCAGAACACCACATAGTACCAATATGATCCATGTTATTCACTTCACCAGTCAGTGGTCATGATGTTGTGGCTGATCTGTGTGGATCATCTCGTGTTTCCAATGACTCCTATAACTCTTCATTTTCTATGATGGAACCTTTGTCACAAAAACAATCCTGCATTCTGGTTCTTTCATAGATTTATTAAAGGTCTTCAGGGAAAATAAAATTTGATTAACAACTTTCTACATCACTAGAACTGATAATTCAAGTTGCTGTATGTATATTGTCGACCCACCAGTCCTTAATAAACTAGCTTTCTTTATAAATACATCCAAAAGATCCATTTACCCTATTTTGCTCTAACGCAATGCAAAGTTTCTAGGTAGAAAACTTACATGCATGACATATTTTAAAGTTTGTTTTTAATTAACTGACATTACATTGGAAAAACCTGTTTTCACTTTGACATTAAAGAGTCTTTTCTGTGAGCTCTTGTCAAAAAAAGTCAAATTAAATTGCCGAAAATCATTTAAAAAAGGTGATTTATACCTTTATTATTGGTACTTCATGGCTTGGTCTTGATTTATGTTTTATAGTTACAGTAAAATAAAATAAAAAACTTAATATCCATCCATAAAGTAAAGAGAAAACACGTTGTCGCCCAGTTCTTCCACCAAACATTTTCTATCCAGGGACAGAAATCAATGAGCTGTGCAGCTTTTAATTAGCAGGAACAAACCAAAACCAATGAAAGACACTGTAATGGCGCTGGTGTTCCAGTTTTTATGGGAGGAAAGTCTCTTTATGGCTGCAGCACTCGGGTCTTTCTCACACTGTGGTTGATTACAGCCACAAATGACAGTAATTGGGTGACCTCAGCGACGGATCGGGATCTCATCCAGTGACCTTGACATTCTGGATTAAAAAAAAACTCCCCCTGATGAATGAAACCTCTCAGGGTCATCGGGAGCAGAAACAACAATCAGAGAGACGTTCAGGAGCTAAAAGTGGGAAAGTGAACTTGGCTGGATCTCTGCTAAGTCAGTGTTTCTATTATCTGAATGGAGAAGCGAGCGTCAGCACATCTCCTGAGCTGAGATTACAGCTGGAAGCACTTTTGTCACATAAAAGTCTATCAGCAATCGGAAAAAATGCACTTTTTCTTAACTGTAGGGGGAAAAAAGCAAACTGCGAGATTAATTTGACATTTGTGGTTGTTGTCGTCTACATGGAAACATCTGTCTGGACACAAAGGATCAGATAAACCTTCATTTTAATGTATGATACACAAAGAGGTGTTTCTGCTTGTTTAAAGTCTCTCCTCCAGTAATATACAGGACACAACAGAACTTGCTAAACCTACATGCAACATTTGCCTTTTTAAAAACTTGAACAATGATCTTGTTCCTAACTGTAATCAGTTACTTCTGTTTGCCAAAACTGTAATCAATCCCCAACTTTAACCCTGACATAGCTGCTAAGTGCAGATGTTGCCTGTAGGTTAATTTAAACACCAGACACTTGTGCTCAAAAAGAAAGGATTCATCTTCAATGAAGGACCCAGGATCCCTAATCTGTCTCTATACCTACCAGTAGCAGTGATTCCTAACACGTCTCTGGGGGTCATCAGGTGGAAACCTCCCTTCAACGCTGTTTCTCCTACTTAGTCCCACGACACCTCCAGGAGGCTAGGAGGTGAACTCTGGAGTCCCAGAGTCACCCCCCCTAGTGCCAGTTCACACTGCTCCTACACAATCCAACCAGCACTGCCACGTTCAACTGACCCAGGCCTGTTTAGGAGATGCTCCAGGTAGTGACCAGTGCTGATGCTACCATTTAGCTAACTGCTAATGCTAATGCTAACTGCTAATTCAAACAGCACTGCCACATTCAACTGACCCAGGCCTGTTTAGGAGATGCTCCAGGTAGTGACCAGTGCTGATGCTACCATTTAGCTAGCTGCTAAATGCTAATGCTAACTGCTAATTCAAACAGCACTGCCACATTCAACTGACCCAGGCCTGTTTAGGAGATGCTCCAGGTAGTGACCAGTGCCAATGCTACCATTTAGCTAGCTGCTAAATGCTAATGCTAACTGCTAATCCAACCAGCACTGCCACGTTCAACTGACCCAGGCCCGTTTAGGAGATGCTCCAGGTAGTGACCAGTGCTGATGCCACCATTTAGCTAGCTGCTAAATGCTAATGCTAACTGCTAACAGCACTGCCACATTCAACTGACCCAGGCCCGTTTAGGAGATGTTTCAGGTAGTGACCAGTGCCAATGCTACATGCTAATGCTAACCACTAACTGCCTACAATATACTACTAACAACCTCACCACCCACAAGGAGACTATACAGCTGGATTCGCCTATAATGCTAATGCTAACTGCTAAATGCCAGTGCTAACTGCTAAGATACTACCATACTACTACAGCTTTAGCTACTGTTAAATGCTACACTGCTACCATAGGCCTAGATGCCACACACAACTGCTAAGTGCTAAGTGATAATGCAAGAAGGCAAACAAAACAATCCTGTACCTTACAACACAGACTCACCTGAGCTGGTCGCGTGATCCTGCAGAGAGACTCTAACAGGCCCCACCTTATATACACTTCCTCTTCCTAATTTATTTAACATGGACGTTTGCAGAAATGTTCGACATCAGCGCTGTTGTCTGGAGGTATTTAAGGTTGGAGGATGTTGCGGACCTCAGCCTCAGAAAAACTGTACTATATTGATCAGTTCCAAGATGCCTGTGACGAAATGTTTGGCGCCTTTGTGGATAAACTGTCAGAATGTACTTTTTTGCACTAAAACAAAGAGAAAAATTAGGAGTTGTGGTTATTTACGGGTTCTTACGCGATGCTATTGAGGTCAAATTGGGCCGTAAATGAGTTTGACACCCCTGGTTTAGAATTAAAAACACCCATGTCGTACTGTTTGTGTGGTTGTCACGCTTCTGATTGCGTCCATGGCATGTTCTAAACAACGCAGTAAATACAGAACTGAAGCTGGTCTTTAAAATAACGCATACATCACTAATCCAATCGCAGTTTTCCCAGAATAATTCAGCCCAATCACCCTGATAATCAGCCGACTCAGCAAGTTCCCGCTATAAAGCCTGATGGGAGGAGGTGGTCCATTAAGTGCAAATGGAAAAAGAAAGGAAGTAAACGCGATGAGTTTTAGCTTCACTTAAAATAACGTCATTCAAATGGCCCCGATCTGCACAGCTAGAGTGAAACCGCGGAGACGCTACGGCGCAGAAGACGTGAAGCAGATGATTTACGGACCACGGCTCCTGAT
The DNA here is from genome assembly GCA_024666655.1 of Dascyllus trimaculatus. Lineage (NCBI taxonomy): Eukaryota > Metazoa > Chordata > Actinopteri > Pomacentridae > Dascyllus > Dascyllus trimaculatus. The sequence goes on along the minus strand of CM045445.1, from coordinate 37,713,001 downwards.
TGAACGGTGAAAGCAACAGGTTGGGAGACGAACTTCAACAGCTTCAGCATCAAAATATACCAGAATTCATCACCTAAAGAAGCTTCCTTGAAACCTAGAAAGTGGATGTTTGGGTGTCCACATACTTCTGGCCGTGTAGCAGCAGTACGTCTTAGTATCTGTACACGTCAAATTAATCTTCATGCAAGATTTAATTGTAATAAATCTAATAATGTAATCCAGCCAGGTGGTGTAGTCATGAGCCACCAGCCATTAAACCTTTGACAGGACAGTGAGAGGCTCTTCTATCATCCATTCTCTCTTCATGAGTCGTTTAAACGTCCTCCTATCTTTTACACTAAAAACACAAAGAGGACGCCGTCTGACGGGCAGCCAAAACTAATTAGAGCTCCTGAATGATTAATCCTGGAGAGCGGCTGTTATTAGAGCTGCTGTAATGACTCACATTCGTCACTCAGGTTTTCTCCGTTTGCTGCCGGACCGCGGTAATGTGTTTCTGTTTGACAGTCGGACCTGAGTAATGTCTCCGTTAGGGAAATCACCCAAAGGCCCAAAGGTCAGCGGCGACGTCGGCTGGTAAAACATCGGTCATGTCGGGGGCGTCTTTCCTGGAGCAACATGAGAGCTTCATGTGAGGAAACACCGCAGAAAGAAGGGTGAAGTCTCCAGAAGACACAAACACTGAAGAGTCAAACTGCTCCAAATGATGATTAACTCATTGACGTACATATACATCATTTCAAATCCAACTCCCCGCTGTCATTGACGTATATATACGTCAATTATGTTTTCCAACGGGAGGCGGTAGGGGACATTCTGGTGGAGCTGTCCTATAAATTTCAGACTTGTACTGTAGTGTAGTGACCAACTGGAGCCCTGTAGGTGGCAGCAGTGCAACGATCTGGATGAGAGATGAGCCGAGATGGACATGTAGCCGAGAAGAGGTCGAGAGTTGACGAGGGAGAAAATGGCGCAACGAGAGAAGACGGTTAAGTTCAAGCAGCTCAGACTGGATCAGAGCATGTGAGGCTCTAAATAGAGTATTGAGTGTCGAGATCATGAGAGAAGACGATCACAAACCCGGGCCAAGCGGTGATACTCGGCGCGTTTCACGACGCCGCATTTCTCCACAGCCCAGCTCAGACGAATCTGGATCGGATGGATTCAGAACCTGATCCAGATTCTCCAGATGATCGGCTGCCGTCTGGGTCAACCAGAGCAGCAAAGCCTCGTTCCAGATTCTCCAGAAGACATGAAGGAGGTAAGAACTAACCTGCTTTATAAATAAAGATCCATTTGATTTGCTAACTTGCTAGCTAGCTAACTTTGATTGTGATTGTTTTGAGTGTGGTTTGAGAGACAATCGGTCCGGACATCAACGCCCCTCCTTCAGTCCAGGCCACATAAACCCCATTTAGTCCCACTAGGTCATATAAACTACTGTAAAATCTGTATTCAGGACTGACGTGAAGCAATGTTCAATTTACAGATGGTGCATCCAGCAGAGATCCACTCCTGTTGGCAGTGCTAAGAAGCAAGGTAAAAAAAAGCATCTTTCTCCACATCACACTACAGCAAACACGTGTATTTTTATGGTAATTGTATGTATTTCTATCATTTACAGGTCGTCCATCCAGCAGAGGTCGTGAGGAAGACCCCAACCCACCAGATTCACATCCATAAACACAAACCTGGAAATAAGTTCATACATGTTTGTCAGATGTAAAACTGTCATTGTACATTGTTATACATTTGTGAAATAATAATAATTTTGCCATCAAAAGCCCTTTCTCAGTGTTGTTTTTATTGTTTGACAGAAGGAACCAATGTTCAGATGTTTGAGGCGTCACTAAAGCTAAAAACATCAGCCTCAAAGTCTCTGTTCTGTTTGTTTCTTTTCACTCAAACCTGTTTTCTCAGCTTTTTGGTCAGAAACTGGTGTTTTGAGTGAAACTTGCCTCTATTCAACTGCAGATTACAGAAGAACGAAACAAGCTGGAAACAAACTTTTTTTTACCGATGAAAGTAGAAAGTCTACTCTTTCAGAATCTGGTTTCAGATTTTACAGGGTCATAGTACTAAATATTCTACGGGTCTTGAAAAATCAGTCAAAATGCTCGAAAATGGCTGGCAGCTGATGAGTTAATGACGTCGGCATGTAAGGCGTTCGTACAAAAGCCCAGCAGGTGGTTGCAGCTTTGACAGAAGAAACACTGACGCCGACGTTTTCTAATGTCAGAATAGCGACTTCCTGGCGTGTTGGGTTTGATTTTGAAAACATATTTGTCATTTCCCTTTTCTTTTTTCCACATATCAACTGTCACGGCGACCAAGACGAGAGCTTTGCCACTTATTTGCACATATATTTGCATGCTGTATGTTGCCTTTGACACACAAGTTACGTGTCGAGTGTCTTTCAAGTTGTTGTTTTCGAAAGTTCGTTTCAGTGTTTGTTCCAGATCTTCCATTGTATTTCATGCTAAGGTTTGCCCAGCTGTCGTGGAGTTGGAACATCTAGACCAGGGGTGTCCAATCCTGGTCCTCGAGGACCACTATCCTGCATGTTTTCCCTCTTCCCACGCACCTGATTCAAATGATCAGCTCGTCGTCAAGCTCTGCAGAAGCCTGATAACGATCCTGGAAGAGGGAAACATCTAGAACATGCTGGATAGGGGCCCTCGAGGACCAGGATTGGGCACCCCTGATCTGGACCAACTCTACCTGATGATGAGTCATTTAATAAGATACTGTAGGAGCTGTTTAGTCGTCTGTAGGTTTCTGTAATTTCTGTTCATTTGTTTTGTTTGGATGACTAGACTTGTGTGGATTCATTATTTGTCTATTTATCATATTTTGTTTGGGTTAATTAGCAGCTTATTTTGTGGGATTATTTAGTAGATTTGGTTAACGCTACGGGGCACCTGGGGTCTATTTAGGTAGGTAGCAGGCATAGGACCAGCATGCACCTGGGTGGGCCTATGGTTTTTTACCTGAGCAGGAGGATGGCGCCTTTGTTCTTTTGTTTGCTTGACTGGTATTGAATAAAGCAAGAAGAAGCGCAACACCTTGGTTTGGACAATGACTCTTTTGCCTGCGCAAACCACTTACCCATGGTGCATCAGTGGCCTTTTGATTATTTAGTTAAAGTTTATTTTTTAGACAAATAGCCACTACAGATACACTATAATGCCAAAAGTATTGGGACACCCCTCCAATTGATTGAATTCAGGTGCTCCCTCCTTGCAGGAAAACACACCCCACCACATGGCAACAGCATCAACCAATCAGGAACATGTGGAGGAACATGACAATGGCCCAACATGTTGATGTGACCTCCAGACTTCCTACAGCCCATTCTGATCAAGCATCAACAGGATTCAGTGGAACTATAGACATATATACGTAGACGCCGTGTTGACTGCTGCTGCCGATTGGAGCTGACGTGCCTACGCGGCGGCCATCTTGGTACAGTGCCACTCGCCCCTACAGTGCATTACGTCTATAGAGGAATGACATGTCTGCACTATAAAAGTGATCATAAATCCATCAGTTGTCAACATATATTGTTTGTTACAAACGTCAGACATGGAGGACGGACAGGCAGACATAAATAGAACAAAAGCATCCAAGCATCCTGTGTCAAAGCTACATGTGTGACGTTTTTAAACAAACCAAACCGTTTGGAAATCGGTCGAAAATTCAGTGAATAATTCTGCTTTAAGATTGTGGAGTACCTCTTACCTCCATAGACTTACATTCACTCCCCCCTCTGCTAGCCCTGTACCAAGATGGCGGAGCTTTAGGCACGTCCCTCCACAGTCAATGCGGCGTCTACGTATGTATGTCTATGAGTGGAACAAGTTGGATTGAAAGAGGCTCCACTGCACAAGACAGAGCACCCAAAGGATCCAGTGCCAACGTCCTGGTTCCAGACCCCATAGGACACCCTGAGAGGTCCTCTGGTCCAATGGTTCAGAGCATTTTGGACCACATAAGGGGGACCAACACAATATTAGGCAGGTGGTCTGAATGATATACCTGATTGGTGTAAAGTGTCATAAAATGGAAACATGCATGTAAAGTTCCTCAGTACCTGAAGTACAGCAGCTCCACTGTCCATGACCGATGGATTCATCCCAGAGGTAAACACAGAAGAAGCCACTGACTGCTGTGAACCTGCAGGTTTTTCATGGAGAACAGACGCTTCTCACGTCTGATTTCACGGACAAACAAGTGTTCAAACACAGATTGGGACCTAATTAGTGAAATCGCCTGCTGGTGCAACAAACCTCCTGCTGCATGTTGGTTTCTGACTGTTTGTCCTGTTTCCACCTGGTCGACAGATTAGAGCTGTTCTCTGATCAGGCGATTAAAAGCTGCCATGGAGTCGCTGAACATTCGTGAAGGAACAGCACCATCTTCTGGACCTCAGGGATGTTGGATGGAGGATGATGAAGGTGTAGACCTGCTTCAGACTCACCAATAATATAAACTGCTGAGTACCCTGAAGTAAAGTCTGGACATTTTGGAGGAATAATATGAGAAATATATAAATATAAAGTCACATCTGGACACAGGCAATAATACAAAGCATAAAGGTGACACCAGTCAGTCTGATATGCTGAGAACATCCTGTGAGAAAAGGATGAATATGCAGGAAACATACTGCTTCAAGAGAAACTGGACCCATGAATGTAGTTTTTACAGTAGGAGCAGGTTCTCTGTGCATCTTCCAGCAAACAAAACACAAATAAATGTCATGAATTAATGTGCTTCAGCTCCTTTTGTGCTCTGCAAAAGTAGTTTTCATGTTTAAAACCCTCACATCTTTTGTGAAATAGAAATAAAAACCATTTTGTGCCTTTATTCCAGAGCCGGTGGTCTACAAATGGTCCATTTTTAACTGGCTTTAAAGGCTCTGAACACAGGTGTTTTCAGTTACTGCTCCCAATTACGACTTTTGTCAGTGATTTTCTACAACCTGTTCAATCGATGTGACTTTTTAAATTCTTTTATTGCTCTTTAGAAAAAGTTCTCTCCTCTTACAGACTTCTTTTTTCCATTTTACCAATCATCAAGTATAAATGTACAGTAGGAGTTACAGTCTTATATAGAATATAGCAGCTTTCAGTGGTTATAAATGAAGAAAGCTGACAAAAACAAGTAAAATTAAAACTGTAAGCAGCCTTGAACGGGCCCTCGCATCCCCACACATGTCGGGACGTGGTATGTCTTAAGGCTTATGTCACCACATGTGAGGTTTATATGGCGAACAATAACACATCAAAGTGTAAAACATGTCCTGTCCTTTTTCCACCAGGTGGCGCTAGTTAACCCCTGAAATTGATCAGAAATAACCAAAAATATCACAGTTAATTCAAAATGGCTGACTTCCTGTTGGGTTTAGGGTTTGGCTCCAAGACGTGCTACGTATGTGTACCAAATTTCATAGATGTAGGTGAAACGTCATACGTTCATAGATTTATTAAAGATCTTCTAGAAATATGACAAAGTCTGTTGGATCAAAAAATATTACAGTAGTGATAATATTTGGTCTTTGGCCATTTCCCCCTCAACGAGCAACTTTTGGTTTCCATCAACAAGCTCCTGGTTTATCTTTGACTTTGGACAGAATTGATGCAGTTCAACTAAATGTGTCGTCTTTCTGACTCAGACTTGTTTCTTCAGGTTCTTGATGGTTTAAGTCAGGACTTTAGGGAGACCAGACTAAAACCTTCATTCAAGCCTGATGGAACCATTTCTTTACTACTTTGATGAGTCTGGGCTCATTGTCTTGTTGGAACATCCAACTGTGTCCCAGATCAACCTTCTGCTGATGGTTTTAGGTTTTAATCCTCCTTCTTCATTATTCCATTTACTTTGTGTAAAGCTCCAGTTCCACAGAGCATGATGCTGCCACCTCCATGCTTGATGGTAGGTTTGGTGTTTCTTGGGGTTAAAGGGAAAACACGACTTTTTCATTGGACTTATTGTTCTTATCTCTTCTTTCCTCTGTAATCCTACTTAAAGAAAACGTCAGAAAACAGTGACAACAGAAAGATTTTTACTTCCGCCACGGAGGTTCTGTGATGGCCGGCGTTGGTTGGTTTGTTTCTTTGTTTGTTTGTGTGCAAAATAACTTGAAAACTCATGGATGGATTTGAATGAAATTTTCAGGAAATGTATGAAATGGGACAAAGAAAAAATGATGAAATGTTGGGACTGATCCGGATCACCGTCTGGATCCAGGAATTTTTTTAATGTAAGTGTAACCAGGTGGAGAATTAAATGCAGTTTACTCTAAAAGCCACCAGAGGGCACTCTTGTTTTTGGGGTAACCCCCTCTGACCACATGACATTTTGGGTCTCCACGCGACAGACAGCGACAGTGACGGAGTTCTCTTTCCTTCCTGAGCGACATACGCACGGTTGGGTCGGCATTCTTATCTCCGGTTGTCTAAGAAGCTGGGAGGCTGTTAGGAGCTGCCGCGCTAGAGGCCGCGCCTGTTCATTAGGTCGGATGGGGTGAAGGCCGCATTGTTGGTAGGACATTTGAACTGTCTGTAATTACATTTGTATCTGTAACGTTCCATAGAAAATATGTAAATTGGGAGATTGTGTTGGGGGTGGACTGAAGCTCCTTGGTGGAGGTATGAGCTCTCTGAGGGCTTTTCTAGTTTTTTAATGTGGACCTCCTGACTTTAGATGCACAACACTAAAGATCCTTTTGCACTTTAACTGAAATAAGAATAGCAGTTTGAAGGAACAATACATAATTTCAAGTTGATTGTCACGCCCTCCACCTCTGCTGCCTGAGTGGCAGTCTCCTTTCCCCTTTTCCCTCTTCCCCTTTCCCTCTCTCTCTTGCAGGTGGGCGTGAGCAAGGTGTGGGCAGCGAGGAGCACGGCAGGTGCAGCCAATTCTAATCAGTGGAGGAGGCACGCGTGGGATTGGATGATCAGCCCTCACTCTCCCGGTTATAACCACGCTCCACATGCTCCTCGATGCCAGACCGTCGTTTTGCCTCAGTCAGTTGCCAACCTCTGCTCTCGTTCTGTCTGCTCCGTTTGCTCTGCACCCTCGCTATTGCTAACGCTATTCCCTCTCCGCTTCCAGTTGGTTCCCCGTCTGCCATCCACGTGTGCCTCCTCCGGTTCAGCTCAGCCACTGCCTCCACTCCGCCAGTAACCCAGCCACCGCCAGGATTCCAGTCGTGGATCGCCACCCCCACTCCCGGACCTCAGCTCACCACCCAGCCTGCCTGCCTGCCTGCCTGCCCTCGCTCCCACCTGCTCCGCTCACCTGCTCCGCCGTGCCCCCCTCTCCGTTCAGGTTCAGTAGCATTAGCATTAGCATTAGCGTTAGCCCGTCTGGCTCAGTTTCCCAGTGTCTTGGTTGCTATCAGCTCATAGGTTTTCGTAGCTCGCTTTTTGTTATATCAGCTCGTTGGTTTTTGTAGCTCGCTTTCTGTTACCTTTTTGTTTCTCAGCTCGCCTTTTGCAGCTCGCTTTATGTTGTTACTTTTAGTTAGTTTTCAGCATCTGCTCGCTTTTAGTTTCGGTTTTGGTTTATTAGTTTGGTTTCCTGCTGTGCAGTGATTTTCTGTTTTCCGTTGTTGTTAAATAAACATTGTAATTTGTATATCTGTGTGCCGTATTTCTTTGCCTGCGCCTGAGTCTCTGCACCGTTCGTAACATTGATATAATCCACAGAAATATGCTGCCATCTCCAAACCAGACAGATAAATGAGATTCATTCGAAACAGTACTTTACTTTAACAACACTTTCTTTTACAGTATGTTTGTGTTTTGAGTCCCTCTGCAGAGTCCAGACAGTCATCCTTCTTC
>CM045445.1:37560618-37705054 GCA_024666655.1 Dascyllus trimaculatus | reverse complement strand
AAGCGGACTTTCTCCTGGACTCCTGAGGCAGACCAGGCCTTCCACTCCCTGAAGCAACGCTTCACCTCCGCACCCATCCTGACGCAACCTGATCCCCACTTGCAGTTCGTTGTGGAGGTGGATGCTTCGGACATTGGGGTGGGGGCGGTGCTGTCTCAACGTTCCCCCGCCGACAACAAGTTGCACCCCTGTGCCTTTTTCTCTCGGCGGCTGTCCCCTGCCGAGAGGAATTACGACGTAGGCAATCGAGAACTGCTAGCGGTGAAGCTAGCTCTGGAGGAATGGCGTCACTGGCTGGAAGGGGCGGAGCAGCCGTTCATCGTTTGGACCGACCACCGGAACCTGGAGTACATCCGATCGGCCAAACGACTGAACGCCCGGCAGGCCCGCTGGACGCTTTTCTTCGGCCGCTTCAGTTTCACCATCACGTATCGGCCTGGGTCCAGAAACGTCAAGCCTGACGCATTGTCCCGCCAGTTTTCCTCCCAGGAGACCCCCGGCGAACCTGAACCCATTTTGCCTGGAACTTGTGTGGTGGCTTCTCTCACCTGGGAGATCGAGTCCGTGGTGCGCCGGGCCCAAGAACGGCACCCCGACCCAGGTAACGGTCCTACTAACCGCTTGTTTGTTCCTGATCCGGTTCGCTCTCAGGTCCTGAGTTGGGCGCACTCTTCACGGTTGACCTGCCATCCTGGGACTGCACGCACCGTGGAGGTCCTGCGGCAGAAATTCTGGTGGCCTACTCTGGAGAGGGATGCTAAGGAGTTCGTGGCCGCATGTTCCGTCTGTGCCACCAACAAGACCTTCAATCGGCCGAGTTCGGGACTCCTTCAACCGCTGCCTATCCCTCATCGACCCTGGTCCCACATCGCGGTGGATTTTGTCACTGGGCTTCCCCCATCCCAAGGTAAAACTGCCATCCTAACCATTGTCGACCGGTTCTCCAAAGCCGCCCATTTTGTCCCCTTAGAAAAGTTGCCCTCGGCCAGAGAGACGGCCGATCATCTGGTGAACCACGTTTTCCGACTCCATGGGATACCTGCCGACATAGTGTCCGACCGGGGACCACAATTCACGTCGGAGGTTTGGAAAAATTTCTGCTCTGCGTTGGGGGCTACAGTCAGTTTAACCTCTGGTTTTCACCCGCAGTCCAATGGTCAGACGGAGCGAACTAACCAATCTCTGGAGACCTTCCTGCGATGTATGACCTCGGAGAACCCTTCCGCCTGGAGCAGCCTCCTCCCATGGGTCGAGTATGCGCACAATTCCTTATCTAATGCTTCTACCGGGCTGTCTCCGTTTCAGTGTTCCTTGGGATACCAGCCGCCCATGTTCCCCTCCCAAGAACGGGAGATCTCCACCCCGTCTCTCCAGGCCTTTCTCAGGAGGTGTGAACGGGTCTGGAGGCGTTCGAGGGCCTCCCTGTTAAGGGCTTCGGAGAGAATGGAGGGGCAAGCCAACCGTCACCGTTCTCCTGCCCCTGTCTACTCCCCGGGCCAAAGGGTTTGGCTCCGGGCTAAGGACCTACCTCTCCGGGTGGAGTCGAAGAAGATGGCGCCCCGGTTCGTGGGGCCTTTTGTTATTGAGCGCATCATTAATCCCAGTGCGGTCCGCCTGAAGTTGCCCTCCTCCATGAGGATCCACCCCACGTTTCATGTCTCCCAAATTAAACCAGTGAAGGAGAGCGCTCTGGCCCCCCCTGTCCGTCCCCCTCCACCACCCAGGATGGTGGACAATGCCCCAGCGTACACCGTGCGCCGCCTGCTGGATGTTCGTCGTCGGGGACGTGGTCTCCAATACCTTGTGGATTGGGAGGGATACGGTCCAGAGGAACGCTCCTGGGTACCCAGACGCCAGATCCTGGACCCTGCCCTAATCCGGGAATTCAACCAGAGGAGACCTGACCGGAGGATTCGTGCACCTGGAGGTGCACGTAGAGGGGGGGGTACTGTCACGCCCTCCACCTCTGCTGCCTGAGTGGCAGTCTCCTTTCCCCTTTTCCCTCTTCCCCTTTCCCTCTCTCTCTTGCAGGTGGGCGTGAGCAAGGTGTGGGCAGCGAGGAGCACGGCAGGTGCAGCCAATTCTAATCAGTGGAGGAGGCACGCGTGGGATTGGATGATCAGCCCTCACTCTCCCGGTTATAACCACGCTCCACATGCTCCTCGATGCCAGACCGTCGTTTTGCCTCAGTCAGTTGCCAACCTCTGCTCTCGTTCTGTCTGCTCCGTTTGCTCTGCACCCTCGCTATTGCTAACGCTATTCCCTCTCCGCTTCCAGTTGGTTCCCCGGCTGCCATCCACGTGTGCCTCCTCCGGTTCAGCTCAGCCACTGCCTCCACTCCGCCAGTAACCCAGCCACCGCCAGGATTCCAGTCGTGGATCGCCACCCCCACTCCCGGACCTCAGCTCACCACCCAGCCTGCCTGCCTGCCTGCCTGCCCTCGCCCCCACCTGCTCCGCTCACCTGCTCCGCCGTGCCCCCCTCTCCGTTCAGGTTCAGTAGCATTAGCATTAGCATTAGCGTTAGCCCGTCTGGCTCAGTTTCCCAGTGTCTTGGTTGCTATCAGCTCATAGGTTTTCGTAGCTCGCTTTTTGTTATATCAGCTCGTTGGTTTTTGTAGCTCGCTTTCTGTTACCTTTTTGTTTCTCAGCTCGCCTTTTGCAGCTCGCTTTATGTTGTTACTTTTAGTTAGTTTTCAGCATCTGCTCGCTTTTAGTTTCGGTTTTGGTTTATTAGTTTGGTTTCCTGCTGTGCAGTGATTTTCTGTTTTCCGTTGTTGTTAAATAAACATTGTAATTTGTATATCTGTGTGCCGTATTTCTTTGCCTGCGCCTGAGTCTCTGCACCGTTCGTAACATTGATATAATCCACAGAAATATGCTGCCATCTCCAAACCAGACAGATAAATGAGATTCATTCGAAACAGTACTTTACTTTAACAACACTTTCTTTTACAGTATGTTTGTGTTTTGAGTCCCTCTGCAGAGTCCAGACAGTCATCCTTCTTCCCCTCTCTCCAGCAGAGGAACCTCATTAACATCTGCTCTGTGCAGTGATGCTGGTGGCAGACGGGGATCTTGTTCTCCTTCCCCTGCAGCTTATTGGCGTCCCGATAAAATTATTTGCAATCTGAGCAGCGCACTCGGCAACTCGCGGTAATTGCATCTCCGCTCTTGTTCACAGCTGTGATGTGGCGCTCATCCATCCATAAAACACACTCAACCAAAATGCATGAGGTCTGGAAATGAAAATGAAGGTTAGACGCCTTGAGTTAGATTTGAATTACATCTCATTCTAATGGATTTCCATTTGTGCCACTGTGTTAGCTCAATACTCGGAACCGTTCCTGTCGAAAACACAAAAACTCATTTTGCATTTTGCCCTCAGATATGCGTGATGGATCATTTCATAAACTTCACAGCCCAAAGAATCTGAACGGAGACGACGTTAATCTGTCTGAATGTCTGGAGCGTTAATATAACGTGACGTAGAGACTTTGAGATCGTTAAAGTGCAGCGTTTATTTGACCTGTTGCCTGAGATACAGTGAAGACGCCTGTGATTAAAGCTAAAGTCTGTGCAGAAACACTTCACAGCATTTAGACTGGGATTCATGACTTCTTCACTCTGGGAAAGAAAAAACCCCATTATTCTGGCGGATTTACACATGAACATCTCTTTAAACAGTTTCCTCTGACTGTCCATCATCCATCATCCATCCATCATCCATCCATCCATCAACCAACCATCCATCCATCCATCCATCCATCCATCCATCCATCCATCCATCCATCCATCCATCCATCATCCATCCATCCATCCATCCATCCATCCATCCATCCATCCATCCATCCATCCATCATCCATCCATCATCCATCATCCATCCATCCATCCATCCATCCATCCATCCATCCATCCATCCATCCATTATCCATCCATTCATCCATCCATCCATCCATCCATCCATCCATCCATCCATCCATCCATCCATCCATCAACCAACCATCCATCCATCCATCCATCCATCCATCCATCCATCCATCCATCCATCCATCATTCATCCATCCATCCATCCATCCAACCATCCATTATCTTCCGCTTATCCAGGGTCCGGTCTTGGAGGCAGCAGTCTAAGCAGAGAGGCCCAGACTTCCCTCCCCCCAGACACCTCCTCCAGCTCTTCTGGTGGGACCCCGAGGCGTTCCCAGGCCAGCCGAGAGACATAGTCCCTCCAGCGTACCATAGGTCTACCCCGAGACCTCCTCGACTCCACGACTTTGTCATTGGACTTATTGTTCTTATCTCTTCTTTCCTCTGTAATCCTACTTAAAGAAAACGTCAGAAAACAGTGACAACAGCAAGATTTTTACCTCCACCAAAGAGGTTATGTTTTTGCCGGCGTTGGTTTGTTTGTTTGTTTGTTTGTTTGCAAAATAACTCAAAAAGTAGTGGATGGATTTGGATGAAATTTTCAGGAAATGTGTGAAATGGGACAAGGAAGAAATTATGACATTGTGCGAGTGATCCGGATCACCGTCTGGATCCAGGATTATTTTAAAACATTGGGAGTGTTGCAGGCCTTGCAGTGCCGCCTTGTGGTAGGAAAGTGTATTGCATATATATGGTGGGTGTCGGCTGCTCGTGTTCAACCACAGCAGTGCTACGGTGTGAGAGAGATTACCGGACAATTAACTTTTTTTAAGGATAATTTCTCATTGGGAGATTGTGTTGGGGGTGGACTGAAGCTGCTTGGCGGAGGTCTGCGCTCTATGAGGGCTTTTCTAGTTTAAAATGATTCAGTTGAACCACAATTCAAAAGCAATGTCTGTTTTCATGAGTTAATTTCCACTACATTTTAATTTATTGTTACTTTTGCCACTTATTTATTGAGTTATTTCAGGGACCACTGTTGGGTTTTCTTTCTTTATCAGAAAGCTACCAGCTGTTTTGTCAAAGTGAGTTTTTCTAAACGAGGGTTTGTCCAGTGGCCACAACAGAACTCAATGCATTTTCCTGTCATTTCTCCCCGTTCGATGAACAAAGATGCGTCTTATTCTTGAGTAAATAAAACCCCAATCCCTTGGATAAAAAGGGTTTTTTCCTTAGATTCTCAGTTCTTTTCATTTTGTGCTGCTGATTTTTCTCTGGCGGTGGATTAAATCTCTCTCAGTCGTGCCTGAAAATTCTTTATTCATATGTTTTCTCCACTGAAACTTCCAGGTAACGACGTTATCAGCTTCTGGTGTGACAAACTGATAACCTGGTTGAATAATCAATCATGTATCTCCAATTAGCCCACACAGACTTTGACTTGAAGGGGAGATTTATCAGTGAAGAGCTTGTTTACTATTGTGCTTTGTAATTATGGCGTGAGATCTGACGAGCAACGCTTTCATCTCACTGTAATAAACAAAATTAATTAGAGAAATGATAAAAAATCACCTGTCGTAGTGAGTCAGTGCGTGTTAGCAGCAGCATGTCATTAGATCACATGTGATCCATAGAACCGGATGACTAGTCTTCTTTCTCTGCTGGTGTTTTGATTAAAAAAAAGGTGTTGGGTGAAATAATTAGTGCCACTAATTCTAACGCAGCACTGAGGAAAAGCAGAAGCTTATCGCGGCTTATGCTAATTGCTAATTAAACCGTTCCATGCGCTGAGAACGTTCACACTGGATCCAACAAATGCTGCCGCCTTTGTAAAACGCCTTAACCCCCTGAACTCCGAGCAGCTTCTTGGCTCTTGTCACATTTATATACAGTGTAGATTCATTTTTACTGCAATAGAAAGTCCTACATCTCCATGGAAACGGCACAACCATGACTCCAAAATACCTTCAATGAAGTGTGACACAACCAGCATTTTACACGTTCCCCAAGAAGCTAATTAAGGTGGCCGCTAATCAATATTTTCATGTCAACAATGGATGAAGTGACAGAAAGAGTTATTGCCCAAATCTGCAGAGCACTTTAGTGTCTTTTAGCTCATTATTTTGATTTATGACCCTCATTTATACTACTTTGTTTGCTCTTATTGCTCGTCACCCTCATTTCTAGCACCAACAGGTGACTGTCATTAAGTCATCGTCGCCACGTTGCAGCCCAGTCTTTTAGCGACATGTGTAAAAACTACACTGGTCCATTATTTTTTACAAAAAAAGGCTGTATAAAGAGGGTAAACAGTGACTGAAAACAAATTAAACAACAACTGAAATTAACAGAAAACAGTGACTCAAAACAAAATTTTACAGCAACTGAAAAAGACGGAAAACAGTGATTAAAAACAACTGAAAACATCAAGTGAAAACAAAAGTAAACAGTGGCTGAAAATGACAAACAGCAAAGGAAAACAACAGATAATAGCACAGAAAATGACAGTCAACAGTGATTAAAAACAGTAGAAACATCAACTGAAAACAAAAGTAGTGACTGAAAATGACAGAAAATAAAGACTAAAAACAAAAAAAAAAAATGGCTGAAAAAGACAGAAAACGGTGATTGAAAACAACCAAAAACATCCACTAAAAACAAAAATAAACAGTGACTTGAAACAACAGAAAACATCAGCTGAAAACAAAAGTAAACAGTGACTGAAAATGACAAAACACAGCAAATGAAACAACAGAAAACAAAGACTGAAAACAAAAGGAAACAGTGATTAAAAACACATAACACTTCTGACAACAAACAGTAAACAGTGACGAAAAATGATAGAAAACATCAACTGAGAACAAGAGTAAGCACTAACTGAAAATGACAGAAAATAAGACTAAAAACAAAAAAAACCAATGGCTGAAAAAGGCAGAAAACAGTGATAGAAAACAATCAAAAACATCAAGTGAAAACAAAAGTAAACAATGAATAAAAATGACGGAAAACATCAACTCAAAACAAATGCAAGACATCCACTGAAAACAGAAAATAAACAGTGACTTAAAACAACAAAAAACATCATCTGAAAACAAAAGTAAACAGTGACTGAAAATGACAAAACACAGCAAATGAAACAACAGAAAACAGCACTGAAAATGACAGAAAATAGAGACTGAAAACAAAAGGAAACAGTGACTAAAAACACAGAAAACAACTGACAACAAAAGCAAACAGTGACTGAAAATGACAGAAATCAGCACTGAAAATGACAGAAAATAAAGACTAAAAACAAAAAGAAACAATGGCTGAAAAAAGATAGAAAACAGTGATGGAAAACAACCAAAAACATCAAATGAAAACAAAAGTAAACCGTGACTAAAACTGATAGAAAACATCAATTGAAAATAAAAGGAAACAGTGACTGAAAAAGACAGAAAAAAGCAATTGAACACAAGAGAAAACATCAAGCGAAAACAAAAGTTTTCGAAAATGACAGAAAACATCAATTGAAAAAAGTAAACAGTGACTGAAAAAGACAGAAAACAGGGATTGAAAACAACAGAAAACATCAAGCGCAAACAAAAGTAAACAGTGACTAAAAACGACAGAAACATCAACTAAAAACAAATGCAAAACATCCTCTGAAAACAAAATAAACAGTGATTAAAAACAAAAGAAAACATCAACTGAAAACAACAGTAACAGTGACTGAAAAAGACAAAACACAGTGAATGAAACAACTGAAAATGACAGAAAATAGAGACTGAAAACAAAAGCAAACAATGACTGAAAAAGACAGAAAACAGTGGTTGAAAACAACAGAAACACGTCAACTCAGATTAGTGGACATCTTACGTATTTACAGCCTTTATTGTGGAACTGAGATGTTTTGTGCAGCTTTTACACATTAAACACTTCCCTTGTTGAACACTAGATGGCAGAAGGTTGGCAGCTGGATGGGGAACATGGCGGAGCGTCGACCTGCTGAGGAACCAGATGTTTCCCTCTGGAGCTCATTCAGACCAGAGCAATGTTGGATTTACAGATGAATCCTGCTGCATGTAACAGACGACTGTTTGCTAATGCGCTGCTAATCTCATTATAAGGCGATAACATGCCGGCGTCGTGTTTACGGCTTGTTCCAACGCTCCCGAATGGTCCAAAAGATCAATTAAAGCTCAGTTAAGTCTTAAGAGGCCACACTGGTTTTATGGATTGTTGATTATTTCGAAGCCTGTAACTCATGAACTAATTCTCCATCACTGGGCAAATCCACTCCTCCATGCTTTTCGACATTAAGCAGTAAAAAAAACCCAATCCAAACCGAGCCAGAAATCATTTTGCCTTCATCACATTCAAGCAGTGATCATCATTAATGCTTTGTGTTGGAAATGAGCGGCTGCAGGAGTCAATTTGCTGCCGTGAGAGTTTGAATTAGCAGCTAAGACCTCGCTAATTTTCCACAATCGCGGCGGCTTGATTGTTATCGCTGCAGCTCATTCTGGGATTTTGCGAGTCTCCAGTCAATCGTATGTGAAGTAACACAGTCGGACTGGAGGCCGGCGGCATCAGCATCCATCATACTGGTCCGTTTTATCACGAGGTTAAAGGTTAACAGCTGATCGTCCAAACATCTCCTCTGGGCAGACGCTCAATGACTCCGTCTGTCGTCGTTTTCACATCAGAGGTTGTAAATGTAATGTAAAGCCTGCAGCAGTAATTGCCTCATGCATCTCTGTGTCTCCTGGGAACCATAAAAACGTGCTGTCTTTCACAGAGGAAGCCTCCCCTGATCGATATTAAGCTGAGAAACCGATCAGAAGAAATCCCCGCTGATCACTTCTGGATGTGAAGGATGTTTAAGTGTTCAAAGGTTTCATCATTCGCTTTTTATCGTCCTGTTTAGATTGAACGGACAAACATCAGGTAGGATGATGAATTTATGTAGTCGAGTGAAAAGACAAATAAAAATTGGGGACTTTTTATTTGAACAAGCAAATATTTTGTAGTTATTTTAATATTTTAAATGAACCCAAAAACATCAGTCAAATGGAAAGAATAAGTTACCCCCTACCATCATTACACCTTTAAATCAATAAAAATAGAGTGTGTCAGCATCATGATGTGAAGCATGGTGGTGGCAGCATCATGACGTGAAGCATGGAGGTGGCAGCATCATGACGTGAAGCATGGAGGTGGCAACATCATGACGTGAAGCATGGTGGTGGCAGCATCATGACGTGAAGCATGGTGGTGGCAGCATCATGACGTGAAGCATTGTTGTGGCAACATCATGATGTGAAGCATGGTGGTGGCAACATCATGACGTGAAGCATGGTGGTGGCAGCATCATGACGTGAAGCATGGAGGTGGCAGCATCATGATGTGAAGCATGGAGGTGGCAGCATCATGATGTGAAGCATGGTGGTGGCATCATCATGATGTGAAGCATGGTGGTGGCAGCATCATGATGTGAAGCATGGTGGTGGCAGCATCATGACGTAAGGCATGGTGGTGGCAGCATCATGATGTGAAGCATGGAGGTGGCAGCATCATGATGTGAAGCATGGAGGTGACAGCATCATGATGTGAAGCATGGAGGTGGCAGCATCATGATGTGAAGTATGGTGGTGGCAGCATCATGATGTGAAGCATGGTGGTGGCAGCATCATGACGTAAGGCATGGTGGTGGCAGCATCATGACGTGAAGCATGGAGGTGGCAGCATCATGATGTGAAGCATGGAGGTGACAGCATCATGATGTGAAGCATGGAGGTGGCAGCATCATGATGTGAAGCATGGAGGTGGCAGCATCATGATGTGAAGTATGGTGGTGGCAGCATCATGATGTGAAGCATGGTGGTGGCAGCATCATGACGTAAGGCATGGTGGTGGCAGCATCATGTTATGAAGTATGGAGGTGGCAGCATCATGACGTGAAGCATGGTGGTGGCAGCATCATGTTATGAAGTATGGAGGTGGCAGCATCATGACGTGAAGCATGGTGGTGGCAGCATCATGATGTGAAGCACGGCGGTGGCAGCATCATGATGTGAAGCATGGAGGTGGCAGCATCATGATGTGAAGCATGGTGGTGGCAGCATCATGACGTGTAGCATTTGTTAAATACTGACTTGAAGAAGTTAAATATCTTTGCAATCACTTATTTTATATTTTATATTTCTAATTAATAGATGTTACCTTGTAGAATCTGTTTTCACTTTGACATGAAAGAAGCTTTTTGTAGATTCTTTTCAAAAAGACCAACTATACTGACCATGACATCATTTTCAAGACTCAGCTGAGTTGTATTTGTCTTTATGCTTCTCATGACCTGCTGTAACAACGAGCTTATTATCTTTTAATGGGTGTAGATGGGAAACATCAGCCTTCTGTCTGTGGTGTTTCACAGCTGGTTTTACAATCAGCAGCAGTAAACAGAGAGTTCAGGTGAACCACTGACGTCAAAACGCTGTAAATAAACATGAAAGACTCGGTGTGGTTCGATAGATTCTGACTTCTTTTGTTAGGATACTTGTAAAGTAAAACAGTGCAGTTAGAGGCGTCACTGAGAGGCTTCTGAGGACAGCAGCATCAAAGACGAGCAGACAACAGTGTTAAAAACTGCAGAGGCGGAGGATATTGATGTTCTCAACAACGTGAGGGCTTTGAAGTGACTCTCACCTCCCACGTTAAAAATCAGTGATGCAACTTCAAAAATAAGAAAAATACTAATTAAAAGAAAACAATGAAAGGCACCATTGTTTGCTTTGCAGCTTATGGAAGCTACAGTTTGCTAATGTTAGCATATGTCAGAGAGAGATGATTCCTGCCCTCATCACTCTTTACTTGTGCTATTATTACACAACATTTTAGCATTTACCGTTATCCTGTAACTACGGCATTATCAGCAGTTTAACAGCCGTTTAAAAGCACATTTCTGGAGTAATTCTTCTGAAGTATAAGAGACAAGTAGAAAGAAAGGAAAGGAATGCAACCTGCCTACATTCGGTCCGTGTACGTCGCGGACATTCGTTTTCTTAGTTTGAGATTTCAAAATAAAAACAAAAAGTAAACCGTTTCCCCTTTTTTTCAGTGATAATACAAAATGAAAAATGGAAAACGGGCCCTAATTCATTATCCATTATCTGATTTAATTAAATGTGTTTGTAAATGGAAATTAAAATTAAAATACACCCGTGGAAAACTTATTTCCCTATTTCCTGTTGGTTTTGGCTCCGTGACCCGTCTGACTTCTGAAGAGGAGCTAGCAATTTAGGCCCGTTTAGGAGATGCTCCAGGTAGTGACCAGTGCCGATGCTACCATTTAGCTAGCTGCTAAATGCTAATGCTAACTGCTAATCCAACCAGCACTGCCACATTCAACTGACCCAGGCCTGTTTAGGAGATGCTAGCTAAATGCCGATGCTACCATTTAGCTAGCTTCTAAATGCTAATGCTAACTGCTAATTCAACCAGCACTGCCACATTCAACTGACTTAGGCCTGTTTAGGAGATGCTCCAGGTCGTGACCAGTGCCGATGCTACCATTTAGCTAGCTGCTAAATGCTAATGCTAACTGCTAATTCAACCAGCACTGGCACATTCAACTGACTTAGGCCCGTTTAAGAGATGCTCCAGGTAGTGACCAGTGCCGATGCTACCATTTAGCTAGCTTCTAAATGCTAATGCTAACTGCTAATCCAACCAGCACTGGCACATTCAACTGACTTAGGCCCGTTTAGGAGATGCTCCAGGTAGTGACCAGTGCTGATGCTACCATTTAGCCATTTATAATGCTGTTTTCTGTATGACATTAATCTATTATTTATAGTTAGTACTGTCTATATTATGCTTATTTCATTCCTTAAATATATTTTGTAAACACTAAAAGTTCTAATTTAAGCAGCATTTGTCTTTTTAAATGCAAACATCTTCTTACCTGTACTTCATAAATGTAAATATCGAACATCATTAAAAACACATATTAGGGATTGAGACCGTCCTAGAGAACACCAACAAGCAAAAACAATAAAACAAACAAACAAAAGCTCGAGCCAAGCAGAATTTTCATTTCCTATTGACTCGTGTTTTTATTGCAGGCTGAGCTGCTCGAGGCGCTGAATGAGGGAAACATTACGCTGCTGTTTGTCCAGCGTCTCTTCGCCAAAAGACCTTTAAAGGAGCTGCTCAGTGTTTTACGGCTCAACACTCTGAGGACAAATGAAAAGCCTGTATCTGCTGCGGCATCTGCTTTTCAGCTTTTTTCAAATAGAAAATTGGAATCTGAAATAGCCGGATGCTTTGCTTTCATGTGTCACAGTTTGTGGTAGAATCCGGTTTTGAATGGACTCTATTCATGTGAGCTGTGGTTGAAAGTGTGCAGCAGCAGGATGAAGAGAAGGTCAGCTTGTGAAATGATTCCAGCTTCGTCACCTCTCGGCTTCGAACCCGCCTCCTCCCGTGCCTCACTCTCACGCTGGCTGGTCGCACTCGCCTCCACCTCGACCAGCAGCTGTTTTTCCCACCGGCTGTGAAAAACCAAACACCTGCTGCGGCGTCAGTCTGATGCTGGAGCTCTGAAGGAGGGGTTTTAACGTGCAGGTTTGAAAAGAACTCAAACAAAAGTCACTGCAGGCGGCCAGGGAAATAAATATGCAGTCAAATCCAAAATACCAAAGACAGAAAACAAACTATTTTAAATGGAACCTCTGCTAGACACATTGAATGAAAGGTAAAAGTGGTGGAAGAAGTATTCAGATCCTCTACTGAAGTAAAAGTACTGATGGTGAGACTTAGACGCCCAGATAAACATCGTCCCACAACAAACACACTCCCTCATGCTGATGGAAATCCCAAATGTCACTGGATGAAAATGCCCCCCACCACATGGAAACAACACCAACCAATCAGGAACATGTTGAGGAACATGACAATGGTCCAACATGTTGATGTGACCTCCAGACTTCCTACAGTCCATTCTGATCAAGCATCAAGAATTAAGATCATCTCTGTTACACAAGCTAGCAGGATATAGAACACTGTCCTAATCATCCCTGTTTGGTTGGAGGTTATTAAACATAACAGAAGTCTTTGTCATGGTGCCCGTTGCTAGTTTAAGCCCAACAATGCTCTCAGGAACATGTGGAGGAACATGACAATGGTCCAACATGTTGATGTGACCTCCAGACTTCCTACAGCCCATTCTGATCAAGCATCAACAGGATGCAGTGGAACCAGTTGGACTGACAGAGGCCCCACTGCACAAGACAGAGTACCCAAAGGATCCAGTGCCAACGTCCTGGTTCCAGACCCCATAGGACACCTTGTCATTTCCTTTTTTTAATCTCTTTGAAGATCATTACCAGAGACGACCATCCAAAAGCCAACATTAAGTTCTTCTATTGTTATTAACTGTGTGAACCAGTGTGATTTACTCAACAAACTGTATGAAAACTACCACATTAGTCCCTTCAAAGCTGCGTCAATGGATAGTTTTATATCTTAAACAGAGGCCCTGACTTACAAATCAACTTACTGCGTTTGTTTAACTGCTATGAAATGGATGCTAGCGTAGTGGTTTTACAGTGACCCAATGGTGTGGCTCCAACTTTGCTCCATACCAATAGAAAAGCAAACAGGTTCTTAGGAGGAACCAGATTTGAACCAACTAAGCACCAGAACTAGCACCTGGTTCTTCTTGGTGGAAAAGGGGTACCAGAGTACTCAAAGGATCCAGTGCCAACGTCCTGGTTCCAGACCCTATAAGACACCCTGAGAGGTCTTCTGGTCCATCATTCCCAATGGTTCAGAGCACATAAGGGGGACCAACACAACATTAGACAGGTGGAGCTGTTAATAACTGTTAGGCCCAGCCTAGGGGGTAACATGAAGAACCATCCTTCACAGGAACCAAGCAGCCAGACAACGCTCGTAAACAAAAGAATGATAGATTTATCCACGGTAAGAAAAATGTGTTAAACAAAGGATGACTGATTCCAAAAGAAATCAGCGGTAATGTGTCTAAGTGGTCAAACTAAAAGAGTGAGCTGAGGCCAAAACAACAAACAAAACCCCAACCTAAACTTCCCATCAGACTTACCTAACAAAAGCAAAACTGAGAAACCAAAAACAGGACCTTGCCTTCCTAACTAAACTTAAACAGGAGAAAAGTCATTCAACAAAAGTGGCTTCTCACTCCTACCAACAACGTCTACACATAGGTTTCTACAGGCTGTGTTTGAACTGCCGGTTGGTTCTCATGCGAAGGATGAAAAACGCTGCATCTGCCGCTGTGCCACCGCCGGCCTCGTCTCCCTTCAGCCTTTTGTGAAATTCCGCCGGTAGGTCGGCCAATCCAGCGCGGCCTCGTCACCCCCGGCAGCCAATCCTCGACACGCAACGCCACATCGTTTGAGTGCAGTGATTTACTCTCCCCACCTGCTCCTCGGGAAGAATACAGGCACATACATCCATATACACTCATAGACGTCTGAATTATGAGCCCCGACTACAAGCTGCCGTTTGGAAGAAGCCACAAAGGTCAGAAACCACGTGAACTAGAAAAAAAAGTTTGTTATATCATCTCTTGCGTCGAATCGGCATCTTAAAAAGCTGTCAGTGGAGCAGGAAGTAGAATATCTCCCTCTGAAATGTGGAAGGAGACAGTAGCATGAAAAGTGAAAGCTCAAGTAAAGTACAAGTACCTCGAAGCTGCACTCAAGTACAGTATTTAAATCAGTGTTTTTACTTCCTGTCCACCACTAAAGCTGCAGCACTATGCAGCTTATAAGCCTCTTTAAGATCAGGGAAGTTGGGGGAAGCTTTACACTTACAGGTTGGTTTAAATCCAGTTCACCGGTTTAGAAACTCATATTTTCGTTCCAAAAAGACTGATTCTGTCCTCAAGAAACACAGGAACAAACATGCAGACCTTCAAAATGCGTTCATTGTGTAACAGTAGCGGATCTTTAGCGGTCACCTGGAACTACACCTGCTGATCTATTGTCCAGAACAAAGAGCATCTGAATGACTCGGCTTTCATTCGCACAGCTGAGCACACATCCTGTGATGAGCGCTTTTATGCAAACATCCTTTGAATAACAAGTAACATCAGAGCCGTCCAGTAAAAACTGTGTCTTTGCTCTGTGTTCGGATGCAACTCTGCATTTTAAGACGGGATGTAGAGCATAAATGAATATTCAGTAATTAATGACGTTTGAATGACTTGAGACGGATGTTTTGCAGTTTGAAACCAGGTAAAGTTAATTTGTATTAAAGCAAACTCAAGACCTTCCTCTGATTGATCTGATAGCTTTTATTTATTACTCTTCTTAGAACCGATTTTATTTCTTAATTTCTCTGTTTATTTACATATTTTAATCTATTTAATGTACACTATCTAGTACAGTAGCTCTATAACCAGAAGTATCAGGACGTCTGTCTTTACATGACCTTTAATGACGTCCCATTCTTAATCCGTAGGGTTTAATATGGAGTTGTTCCACCCTTTGCTGCTATAACAGCCTCAACTCTTCTGGGAAGGTTTTCCACAAGGTTTAGGAGTGTGTTCATGGGAATCTTTGACCATCTTCCAGAAGCGTATTGGTGAGGTCAGACCCTGATGTTGGACCAGAAGGCCTGGCTCTCAGTCTCCACTCTAATCCATCCCAAAGGTGTTCTATCAGGTTCAGGTCAGGACTCTGTGCAGGCCAGTCCAGTTCCTCCACACCAGACTGGATCATCCATGTCTTTACTGACCTTGCTTTGTGCACTGGTGGCAGCCATGTTGGAACAGGAAGGGGCCATCCCCAAACTGTTCCCACAAAGTTGGGAGCATCAAATAGTCCAGAATGTCTTGGTCTGCTGAAGCATTAAGAGTTCCTTTCACTGGAACTAAGGGGCCAAGCCCAACCCCTGAAGAACAACCCCACACCATAACCCCCCTCCACCAGACTTTACACTTGGAACAATGCAGTCAGGAAGTACCGTTGTCCTGGCAACCTCCAAACCCAGACTGGTCCATGGGATGTCCAGACAGAGAAGTGTGATTGGTCCCTCCAGAGAACTGGTCTCCACTGCTCTAGAGTCCAGTGGCGGCTGCTTTACACCACTGCATCAACGCTTTGCATTGACCTTGGTGATGTGAGGCTTGGATGCAGCTGCTGGTCCATGGAAACCCATTAATGAAGCTCTACCACTGTTCTGGAGCTGATCTGAAGGACACACCAAGTCTGGAGGTCTGGAGCTGATGACTCTGCAGGAAGTTGGCGATTTCTGAGTTGCTGTTGTTCCCAGTTGTTTCCACTTTGTTATAAAACCACTAACAGTTGACTGTGGAATATTTAGTATGGAGGACATTTCATGAATGGACTTATTGCTCAGTATCAACCTATCATGGTACCACCTTGAATCCACTGAGCTCCTGACAGCGACCCATTCTTTCAGTAATGTCTGTAGAAGCAGTCTGCATGTCTAGGGGCTGGATTTATACACCTGTGGTCATGGAAGTGATTGGAACACCTGGATTCAACTATTTGGAGATGAACGTCCCAGTTCTTTTGGCAATATAGAATTTATTTTTTGTATCTACATTTTAATAATGGATATTTTATTTCATTTTATCTCATCATTGTTCATTTTAAATAAGCTTTTCCTCGGTTCCCCTGTGTTTTAGTCTTTTATTGACAGCTGTGGGCTGTTTGCACTGTTTTATTGCATATTTGTATTATTTTCTATGTAATTTGATTGATTGATGTTATCAGAAATGATTCCCACTGAAAAAAAAAACCCAAAATTGGCAAGAAATTATAATAAATTTCCACTAACCAGCTTAAAACTTGTGGAATTCTATCAATTTAACTGAAATATGAACCTTAAAACCCAGAATAAAGTGTGAATAAATGAAAAACAGGAGTGTGTGTTGACATATCTGTTTACTGAACATGAAACATCCACATGCCACAGAGCATCATCACAGTATCAGCAGTAGAAAACCCATGCTTCTCCTCGGGCGACGATAACGCCGTAATGACAATAATAATAATAGTAATAATAAAACATGAAAGATGATGGCGGAGGTGGGGCTGTGGGGGTTTGTGGAAGCTGCGCCGTCCTCAGATGCACTTGAGCAGGTAGGAGTTGCAGTTCGCCGCTCGTCCACAGTCGCAGAGCTTCCCGATGCGAGGGCCGAACTTCATGGCACACCGGTCGCCCATCCCGCACTGAGGAGGAGAGGGAGAATCGCACGTGTTAGACGGGAATATTCGGCGCTAAAGCTGCAAAAATGAGCCCCAAATGATGCAGCAGACACCAGCCCGGACCTCCATTTACTCTGATTAATGACTCTAATTACTTCTGTTAGTGCTGCCTGATGGATTCCACAGGAGAATGAAAACAAAGAGAACTAATTGAATCCTGTTCATCAGCTCAGGCTGTGGCTAACAGGCTGATTTACTTCTGCGCTTCCAGCTTTGATCAGCCCGTTAATTGAAGCGCAGTCGTCGGCATTTCCTGGTTATCTTTTAATTAGTGGCAGGTATCTGTTCCTTTAATTAAACAGCAGCAGGAGCGACGCCGGGCTGCTGCTGCTGCGTCGGTATTAAAGCGGGAGGCGTCACCAGGGGGATGCTGCCTCGCTTCTCCGTGGAGGGAACCCTCTGCATCCGACCCAGCAGAGCCTCCAGCGCCTCGACCTGCAAGGAGAAACAAGAAAAGAGGAACGTCTGACCAACCATGCTAGCTCAATGAACACAGTCCTGGAGGCAGTTTATAGGATTAGCATGGTGCTAATATTAAAGCAATCACTTGTGGAAGAAAGAAAACAACAAAAAGGTGTTTTATCTGTTGGACATTAATGCAAACTAGCGCGTATTTAATGAGATAAAACCTCATTTGCAAAACTAAACATCAGGTTTCGGGAGCTGCCATGTGGGTTTTCAGATTAAAACGCGGAATTTTCCGGCAGCACAGTTTTATTCTCCTCCATGTTCTTGGAGAGGGTTTGCTCGAACGTCATTCACAGCCTAATATAAAAGAACATTTTCACTACAGACAGAAGCGTGTTTCCAGATTTCACCTCCAATAGTTATATTTATTTTTAATTTTTTTTAAAGATTTATTTTTGGTTAGCTGAATTTGCCCAGTCGAGGTTAAATTATTATTAATAAATTACAGTTATATGTTAGAAGAATTGTGCTTATGTTAAGAATTATTAGGTAATCATTGAGTGACTGTCAGGACTTTAAAGTCTGCATGTCAGCAACCATGAATCACCATAAACATTCCAAGCTGTATGTACTCAGAGAACTGACCCAGTAAGATTGTGTAAGTGACACTTATCTTGTACTGATTGATTACCAAATAAAAGAGCCAAGGACAGAAGGACTACCAGAGAGCTGGAATACTGTAGCGATAAATACTGCAGAGCTGTAGTGTCCATTCTGAGTGCTGTCTTCCTTCCTGTGCTGTGTGTATTTTCAGGTTTTGAACCTAACATTATATCTAAACGGTCTGCAAGGTTTTGAATTTGGTTGTTCAGTTAAAGCACTCCTGACTTGAAAATTCCACACTCTGATCTAATCTTTTTTTTTTTTTTAAGGCAAGGCAAAATTTTTTTGTATAGCACATTTCATGTACAAGACAATTCAAAGTGCTTTACATAAAACATTAAAAGCATCACAGAAAGAGAAATAAAACATAATTAAGACATTGCAAAAATTAAAATAATGTAGAATAGTTATATTAAAATGATTAAAAGCAAGATTAGTTAAAAGATACCGTGCAGATTTCATGCATAGGCGCATGAGAAAAGAAATGTTTTTAACCTGGCTTTAAAAGTTTCTACATTTTGTGAAAGTTTAATCTCCAGTGGCAGTTTGTTCCACTTTTTTTGCAGCATAAAAGCTAAATGCTGCTTCTCCACGTTTAGTCTGGACTCTGGTCTGGACTAGCTGACCTGAGTTCTTGGATCTGAGGGCCCTGCTGGGTTTATATTCTTTGAACATATCACGGATGTATTCTGCAGGTTTAAGGTTTATTTTTGGCATTTTCAGCCTTCATTGGAGAGGACAGGACAAAGATGGAAGCAGGAGAGAGAGCGGGGAAGGACAGGCGGTAAACGGCCGAGGTCGGAGTCGAACCGAGGACAGCCAACATGCGAGTCCCCTGACACAACCACCAGGCTATCGGGGCAAACCGTCCATCGTTATAACAAAATATAACACGCTGCTGCGGAAGTTCAGTATGTGCTCTGCAAATGTGAAACGTGCCCTCTTCAGAGCCTATCGTACGCCACTCTACACGGCCCCCTAGTGGTGGAACTACAGGCAGGGGACCATCCGCAGACTGACTGTAGCCTATAATGACCCCTTTAGGCTGCTGACGAGGTGCCCAGGTGGCACAGCGCCAGTCAGCTGTTTGTGGACGCTCACATTCCCACCTGTGAAGCCCTGCAGAGACATTTAACGTTTAAATTTAAGCTGGAGGAGTCCGAAAACTCCATCATAATGACTTTGACAAACCCTCACCTGAGCTCTTGTCGCTACACCTCTCTGTTGAGGAAACACTGGATGGACAAACTATTTAACTGCACTTTGGACTAATTATATCCTGTTTTTTTTTTTTACCTTGTTTACTTTTATCTCTATGGACCTTTATTTGTGTCTGTATTAAATAAAGAATGAAAATTAAGGTGGTTTCATCCGAACTTTTTTGTTTTGTGTTCTTTATTTCCATCCATCCATCCATCATCTATTCACCACTTAATCCTCTGTAGGGTCGCGGGGGACTGGAGTCTATCCCAGCCGACTCGGGCGAAGGCAGGGTTCACCTGGACAGGTCTCCAGTCTATCACAGGGCTACATATAGAGACAGACAAGCACACTCTCATTCACACCTACAGACAATTTATAATAATCAATTAACCTCAGCATGTTTTTGGACTGTGGGAGGAAGCTGGAGAACCCAGAGAGAACATGTAAACTCCACACAGGAAGATCCCAGGCGTCCTAACCGGGACGCGAACCGGGGATCTTCTAGCTGTGAGGCGTTCTTTATTTCATTCATTTGAAATTTTAAAAAAAAAGCAATTTAACTTAAATACGAACGTTCTCTGATCTAGAATGAAAGGAGGCAGAAAGAAGACTAGTCTCATTTTATCTGCTCCTTTATCCCAAGAAATCAATTTAGAAAGAGCGTCCTTTAAAAAACAACAACATAAACAACATCCATCCATCATCCGTACACCGCTTAATCCTCTGTAGGGTCGCGGGAGGATGGAGTCGACTCAGGTGAAGGCAGGAGACACCTGGACAGGTAACCAGCTACATATAGAGACAGTCAACCAAGCAAACACACCTACAGACAATTTAGAATCATCAGTTAACCTCAGCATGTTTTTGGACTGTGGGAGGAAGCTGGAGAACCCACAGGGAGAACATGCAAACTCCACACAGGAAGATCCCAGGCGTCCTAACCGGGACGTGAACCGGGGATCTTCTAGCTGTGAGGCGACGCTGCTAACCACCGAGTCACTGTGCAGCCCCATATATAATAAATAATATAATAAAATAAAACAGCTGCCGGCCAACACAGACAGTCACAAACCACTTTAGCTCCCAAGTTACAGTTCAGTTAATCCTATTCACAACAACAATCAAACATAACTAACATATTTCATTCTATTTCTTTAACATTCTGGCTTTAGTTATTCTTTTAAATGTGATTTTTGACTTGGATTCTTTGGTTTCTTTGCTCAGATTGTTCCGTGTTACAGAAACTCAACGCTCCACCAGTTTAATCCTGAGCCTCGTTTTTTTTTTTTAAAGATCTCTGTTCTTCTCTTTCTCCACATCTTTTCTGAACGTTGATCGGCAATCAAAATCTCAACCATTTTAACCGAAGGACTAATGCATCTGTTGGATCCCTGCATCGTTTTCTGCTGATTATTCTTGCGGCTGAGTTGATGCTTTGCAGGCGTTTCCCCCGCATTTCAACGCAGCAGGTCAGAAATGGAACCATCATGGTGTCTAAAACGTACAAGGCTTCGTTATCCGGTGAATCCCTGCTGTTGCTTTTCATATTTTCACCTTTGCATAACATTGCTTCCCTGCCTCTGTTGATTTCACATTTAATTCAATAACAAACCATCTGCATGCATGTAGGTTTGTCCTACATGGTGTCTCTGCGTCATGTGTTAAAGCGATTCCAGCTGCAAAATAGTGAAGAATAAAGAAATGTGTTCTTATAATTTGATTCCTGCATCATCAGGAGGCTTGACTGGTTTATTCTGTAATATTCTTCAGTGGAGGAACAGAGATTCTACTGATGTAACTGCATTTTAGATGAAGGTTCTCTGGGTTTAGTAAAGACGTCCTGTGATAATAAGTCAGGTCATGCATGATTTTAATGCACATTTCTCCGAATCCAGCTCAACATATCTGGTTTGTCTGGAAGCTTTGAGTCTCAACCAGGAGCTGAAATAAATTTGAGTTTAACAGAAGAAGATTAAAAAAGATCAGCTGCATGCAAACATTTAGACATTTATTAAACTAGTTTGATATAATATTTAATTTTTAGAACGACCTCAGTAAATGTTAGTTTTAATATGTTTTATAAAATCTCCATAATAAAAGAGAGAAGCCGTGCACAGGCCTGCAGACACATGCACACGATCAGCTCTGCAAAAATGCAAAAGTTGCACAACCATGTTTCCTTATTTCCCCCCCTGAACCCGCTGAGATGCTCAACCAGCCCCGTCGCTCCTCCTCACCAGCTCTCGGTCCGCAGCAGACTCCGCTTTGTCTTCTCCAAACTCCTCCGAAGCCTCCTGAGAAACTTGGCCGTGACTCAGAGCCGACAGCAGGCCGAGCAGCAGCAGCAGCCCGCGGAGCGTCCCGGAGCTCTCCATGGTGCTGGTCCGGTGGAGGAGGGTGGAGGTCCCGGTAGGAGGAGGGTGGAGTTTCCAGAGGAGGCAGCAGACGAGGGCCGGAGCAGCGGAGGGTCGCAGCAGGAGCTTCTCCCTGCAGCCCCCCGGACCTCCTGCTCTCTTATAGCGGCTCTGAAGCTCCGCCCGGAGCCCCGAGGACCAGCGAGCAGGAGGAGAGTCTGGATCCAGCGCTGATGATCCCACCGACGCTCAGGAGAACAAACGACACTTGACTGAAGACTGATTGAAGCATCGCTCCAGACTGAGCCTCTTTATTTATCATTTCATTACAATATATGGAAAAAAAAACCTAAAGCATTGCAATCAAAAGTATTTTAAAACTTATTTACTGATGTGTATTATGTGTATCTATTTAGTTTATAGGTTATTGGATTTAAAACAATTAAGTTGCTTTAGTTTTAAGTAGATATTTGAACTCATTTTTATGCGTTAGTTGATTTAAAACTGATTTCAATTAAGATAATTGGCTTTATGAGTCAGTTTTTAAAGAAAAGTTAAGATCAATTTTTCTTTGGGGTTATTAAAATCTTATCTTATCTTATAGAGGAGGTCCACTGGCAGTAAAACAGCCTCAGTGCATGATGCTGCCACCTCCATGCTTCACATCATGATGCTGCCACCATGTTTCACATCATAATGCTGCCACCTCCATGCTTCACGTCATGATGCTGCCACCACCATGCTTCACATAATGATGCTGCCACCACCATGTTTCACATCATGATGCCACCACCATGCTTCACATCATGATGCTGCCACCACCATGCTTCATGTCATGATGCCGCCACCTCCATGCTTCATGTCTGATGCTTCCACCACCATGCTTCACATCATGATGCTGCCACCACCATGCTTCACATCATGATGCTGCCACCACCATGCTTCACGTCATGATGCTGCCACCTCCATGCTTCACGTCATGATGCTGCCACCACCATGCTTCACGTCATGATGCTGCCACCTCCATGCTTCACGTCATGATGCCGCCACCTCCATGCTTCACGTCATGATGCTGCCACCACCATGCTTCACGTCATGATGCTGCCACCTCCGTGCTTCACATCATGATGCTGCCACCACCGTGCTTCACATCATGATGCTGCCACCACCATGCTTTACGTCATGATGCTGCCACCACCATGCTTCACATCATGATGCTGCCACCACTGTGCTTCACATCATGATGCTGCCACCACCATGCTTCACATCATGATGCCATCACCATGCTTCACATCATGATGCTGCCACCACCATGTTTCACATCATGATGCCACCTCCATGCTTCACATCATGATGCTGCCACCACCATGCTTTACGTCATGATGCTGCCACCACCATGCTTCACATCATGATGCTGCCACCACCATGCTTCACGTCATGATGCTGCCACCTCCATGCTTCACATCATGATGCTGCCACCACCATGCTTCATATCATGATGCTGCCACCACCATGCTTCATATCATGATGCTGCCACCACCATGCTTCACATTATGATGCTGCCACCACCATGTTTCACATCATGATGCCACCTCCATGCTTCACATCATGATGCTGCCACCACCGTGCTTCATGTCATGATGCTGCCACCACCATGCTTCACGTCATGATGCTGCCACCACCATGCTTCACATCATGATGCTGCCACCACCGTGCTTCATGTCATGATGCTGCCACCATGCTTCACATCATGATGCTGCCACCACCATGCTTCACATCATGATGCTGCCACCACCATGCTTCATAGTTCTGACTGATGGACTTACATATGTCTAACATTATACTCTTTTTACAGACTTGTGCGTTTCCCTTGGCCTATTATAATTATGATGTAGGCACATCGATCTCTAGGCTCATCTTTTGCTGAATGAACAGGTTTTTGTGCTTATTTATTTGTACAGGACACAACATGATTTCTTTTTTTTTTGGTATTTGCACTTTATGAAACCATCATATCTCTTTTGACTGACTGTGACATTGTTCTGTCAGCTTGGGTTAGACTGACCTCTTATTTCTGGGTAGTTCAGAAATGCTCTTCTGTTTTTGTTTTGTGTTGATTCTCTCTCCCATCAGGAAGCTGATGCTTATTATCTGTGTGTCAATTTGTAACTGATTGGATGCAGGTTCGTTTGTGGGGACTCCCTATTTTAGATGACCTGCCCTTTTCACAAATGTTCGCCTGACGAAGGCCTATGACCGAAACGTTGCGCTAATTAAATAATCTTTTTTTTGAAAGTGAGACAGTTTGCTCATTCTTCAACTTTATGCGTTTTCTTCTCCTACTGTTGTTAGTAGATGTGCGAAGGTTTCTCTTCTTTTTGAGTGTATTTAAATCAACAAAAATATATTTTAAAATATAATTATTTAAAAATGATTATTTTAAGGGTTCAAAATGGTCAGTGAATGTTTAACAGTCAGTTTCTTGCTTTGCTAAATTAGATATCTTGTAAAGGAAAATATTAATTTACATATTGACTGTAAAAAAAATAAACCGTACATATGTCCACCTGTATTTTTACTTTGTTTTTGTGAGATAAAAAACCCTCTTTGACTGCGTTTAAATCAGCTAAAATATCATTATTTTACAGAATTTTGCTTTTCTTTTTACCATTTGTATAGTTTTTGAATATTATAGTATTTCACCTTCTATACGTTGTATTTCTGACTCCCTTGTGTGTGTTGTTTTGCTTTTTTGCAGTGCACAGATCCTCCTATAACTTCCATCCATCCATCATTTATACACCGTTTAATCCTCCACAACAACAGATCAGGTGGTTTGATGCTCAGTAACAGCCTGGATGAGAGGAAACAATCAAATCAAAGCCTCTAAATGAAGTGTGTCCTTTTCTTTTTCTTTCCTTCCAACCAGCAGAGGTCCTCAGTCCTTCCCTCACCTGTCCGTCCATCATTCCCAGTTCTCCCAGTCAGCACCTGAGTTTTTACACCTGCAGTCAAGTCTTTGTTTCCTGTAAAGTCGCCTCGTCCTGTCGTGTGTTTGGTTTCGGTTCTTGCTTTCCTGTTTGTTCCTCCTGCTAACTGTTCCGTCCTTCCCAGTCCAGTGGGCGGAAGTTTGTGTTACCAGAAACGATTTGCATTTAAATATGTATACTGAACACGAACAACTGAGATAAAAGCTGAAATTTCGTGTTACATGATTAGAATTTTCATTTATTTCATTAAATCTGTGCTCCACTCCAGGGAGGATACGATTTTAGAGCAACGGGATTTAATTTCAAACTATTATATACGTAAATATAAATATATTTGGTGTCAGGTTTATTGGAAAAACCGCTTCAATTCAATACGGAGTCGTTCTACGTCCACCGAGGGCTCATGGATCATCTTGAAATAAATCAGTGAAATCTTCTACCTAAATCATGGATTCTTGCTAAACCCAACAGTTCTACTCCAAACACTTCTAGAGTTATGAATTTTTGAAAACCGTCCAACTTCATTGGTTCTTCTAAAGCAGTGGTTCTCAACTGGTGGGTCGGGACCCAAAAGTGGGTCGCGAAGCCATTTTTAAAGGGTCGCAGAAGCAAAAAAAGTAGTGGTATAAAGTCTTTTATTTTGAAGGACGTGTTTCTTAAGACAGTGGTTCTCAACTGGTCCAGCCTCAGGACCCACTATGTCTCTATTAATAACAGTCGCGACCCAGATTGTTGAAGTTTGCTGTTCCTGTTAACAAATTAAGGTTTATTTGGGTGTAGTCTCAACATATTTTGATACAATTTAGGAAAGTTTTGGCTTATTCTTTTTGCAAATTTTGCTATATTTGGACGTTTTTGCCAAGTTTTGGGCATATTTTGTCCCATTTTGACAGATTCTGAGCACATTTTGGTTCATTTTTGGGACGTTTTAGCATAAATTTCCCCAATAAGCTGGCAGAACCAAATCTAGAGGTTAGTAGTGGGCAACTACTGGTGAAACACGTCCTTGAAAATAAAAGACTTTATACCACTACTTTTTGCTTCTGCAACCCTCTAAAAATGGCTTCGCGACCCACTTTTGGGTCCCGACCCACCAGTTGAGAACCACTGGTTTATTATGTTTTCAATGGATATGAAGACATCCCAAAGAAATCAGAACAATCCTTCCTGGAATAAAATCCTGTTAAAACGTCCTAAAAAGCAGATTTTCCAGCTCTGAAGCTAATTCCAGGAAGACCTGTGGCAGTCAGTTTTAGATGTAGCACCAAATGACATTTAGATCTGACAGAACTAAGCCAGTGGTTCTCAGTGTTTTGATTTCTTTGGGATGTCTTCATATCCATTGAAAACATATTAAAACAGTGGTTCTCAACTGGTGGCTCGGGACCCAAAAGTGGGTCGGGAAGCCATTTTTAGAGGGTCGCAGAAGCAAAAAGTAGTGGTATAAAGTCTTTTATTTTCAAGGATGTGTTTCTTATGACACAGTTTGTTTTCAATAGCAGGATATTTAGTGGTGGTGACACCAGTAGTTGCCCATTATTAACCTCTAGATTTGTCTCTGCCAGATTATTGGAGAAATTTATGCCAAAATGTGCCAAAAATGAACCAAAATGTGCTCAGAATCTGTCAAAATGGACCAAAATATGCCCCAAACTTGGCAAAAGCGTCCAAATATACCAAAATTTGCAAAAAAAAATAAGCCAAAACTTTCCTAAATTGTGTCAAAATGCGTTGAGACTCCACCCAAATGAACCTTAATTTGTTAACAGGAACAGCAAACTTCAACAATTTGGGTCATTATTAATAGAGACATAGTGGGTCCTGAGGCTGGACCAGTTGAGAACCACTGATCTATGATGTTTCTACCCAACAACACATCTGGATGGAACTGAGGGAATATTAGTGGAGATATCATGTTTTGATGATTAATTATAGATTTTTACTGTTTAAATTTCTGTAAAAATAAAAAAAATCAGCATAATCTGTTGACATGATCACAAGTTCCAGCTTTTCCTTGAGGTTTCTGGATGTTCAGTAAAAAAATCTGACAAATGCTGTAAAAATAATCAACTGGTGGCTTTAAAGACGCTTTAGAAGAACCAATGAAGTGATCAGATTTAACGCAATAGATCTGTGGGGTTTATCAAGGTTCTCTGGTTTAGGTAGATGTTTCTGATCCATGAGCTCAGCCTGGAGGTTCTCAGTGAGCTGGTTTGGAACGACTCACCTTTAAATTTCACTTTATATGAGCCCAGTCTTTATTTCTGTTTTCATTTTTGCAGAGAAAAATGTCAAATCTGCATCATTTTACATTTAAGAAGCATGAAGAGGAGTTATTCTTTCTTAAAACCTCAGTCAGACTCATTACTGATGTGGATTTACACTAATTTATAATCAAAATTAACTGAATAGTTGACGACTGATCGGTTCATCGTTGCAGCTTTATCCTCCATTCGCCTCTTCAGCTCAGGAAAACCTCCTCTGACTGTATTTCTTCTTCATTTTTACACCACATGTGGGCCTTTAATGCTTCCATTTAACATGAAATCACTCCAACTGATTGATCTCCTGGCGAATAATTAAATAGATGACAGTTTGTGGATGAACTGATCGCAGCTCCGGTGGAATAAGTGATGATTTCCAGCTCACAGTAACAGTTTAGACGCATCTTAATGACGAGCGTTTTAATTAAACAGAGGCCAGAGTTCGACCAGTGATTAACGAGGGCGGGTCGTCGCTTTGAAACAATAAACCATTAAACAACAACATCACAGTCAAACATGTCCGTTATATATATATATGATGAACTGTGCAGCCCTATAGTGACGAAGGAGGAGGAGGAGGAAGGGTTTATACAGCTTTGGGCTTTTATTGTTAATCAGAGAAGCGGCTGCAGTGAAACTGGTTTAGATAATAAGAAAATGTTGAACACTGGTTTGTTTGTTTGTTTGTTTCTCGTTCATTTAACTGATTAACATTTAATTAACTGTGCAAAGTGAAGGAAACTATTCTATACATGTGATGCTGTTATTGGCAGTAAGAGAGGTGCATCGGATTTGGAACAATAATAATGATGATGATGATGATAATAATAAGAAGAATGAGAATAATAATAATGATAATAATTTTAATAATAGTAATAATAATTATTAAAAAATAATAATTTTAATAATAATATATTTTTGAAATCATAATTATAAATTAATTTTAACAACAATAATAAAAAACAATAATAATTGTAATAATAAAAATAATAACACTTTTAAAAATCAAAATTTAATAATAGTAGTAATAATAATAATTAAAAAAAATAGTAATAATAAGGAGAATAATTTAAAAAAATAATTTTAATAATAATAACAATATCAATTTAAATAATAATAATTAAAACAACAACAATAATAATTTTAAAATAATAATAATAATAATAATAATAATAATAATAAAGATGAGGATGATGATGATAATAATTCTAATAATAGTGATTATAATAATTTAAAAAATAATTTTAATAATAATTTTAACAATAATATATTTTTTAAAATAATAATTTAAAAATAATTTTAACAACAACAATAAAAAAACAATAATAATTGTAATAATAAAAATAATAATACTTTTAAAAATAACAATTTAGTAGTAATAGTAATAATAATAATTTTAAAATAATAATAATTGTAATAATAATAAGAATAATTTAAAAATAATTTTAATAACTATAACAATATCAATTTAAATAATAATAATTAAAATCCATCCATCCATCTTCTGCTGCTTATCCAGGGCCGGGTCATGGAGGCAGCAGTCTAAGCAGAGAGGCCCAGACTCCCCTCCCCCCAGACTCCTCCTCCAGATCTTCCAGTGGGACCCCGAGGCGTTCCCAAGCCAGCCGAGAGACATAGTCCCTCCAGGGTGTCCTAGGTCTACCCCGAGGCCTCCTCCTGGTGGGACATGACTGGAACAATTATAATTAAATAAATTAAATTAAATAATTAAAACAACAATAATAATTTTTAAATAATAATAATTGTAGTAATAATAATAATTATTATTTTAAAAATAATTCATTTAATTGTGAATCAGTTAAGAAAATGATGATTAACCAATATAATAATCAACCACTGATTTAAAACCTTAAAACTAATAATGAGATCCAGGACCAGCAGGTTTGAAGTGATCATGTATTAAACAGTAGGTCAGGTTTAGAATCCACATGACAGCATTAGTGTTTGATTGACTTCTGACTTCTGAGACCCTCGTAGTGATCCTGACGGCCCCTGGAGGCCCCCGGACCTCACGTTGAACCCCCTGGTCCTCCAGAGGCCGGCAGGCGGCGCTGCGGCCGCACTTTGTCCGCCTTCGGGCTGCCGAGCTCGGTTTCCTGAAACGCATAGTTGAGGATTAGTCGGAACACACCCAGAGACAGCAGGGAGGTCTGAAGAAGCCGCAGAGGTCTGAGAAGGATCCGCAGCGCCGGAGCTCCTCGGCGGCTCATCTCTGCTTCACTGCGGCTCTGAGCTCCAGCGGCGCGTCGCTGCTTCGGTTCCGGGAAAGTTTGAGCAGCGCAGCGGAGAGTTTCTCCAGGAGGATGTCAGCTTCAGAGGAGACGGACGGACTCCGGCCCAGATATGGCTGTAAGTTCCCTTTAGTCCCTCATCAGGGTCCAGGAGGAGGTCCGGACCCTGCTGCTGCTGCTGCTGCAGACCCTGCGGACGGTTCGGGTCCAGCTGGGGGTTCTGGCTCCTGGCCCCGGGCCCTCTGCTCATCACGACTTCCGCGTTTTTACAACCAAGCATCGCAGCAGCAGCAGGGAGGAGGCCTGCTCCAGACTTGTCCTCAGGTTTAGATCCGCAGGTCTGGACCCCCAGAGCCCAGACCAGGACAGATCAGCAGCTTTAAACCAGGAGGTGGGGGGGTCCGATCAGAACCAGAACCAGGAGGCTCTTTGTGGAAGATTAATCCAGAGAAACAGTGAAGTTAATGTTTTCTCACACAGCTGGAAACCAGAAGCAGCTTCTGAGCTCAGATCAGTGGTAAAAGGACATTTCTGGAGTTTTTCCTCCAGTTTTTGCTAAAATCAGCTTCTCCTTGCTCAGAAGTGGATCATGAATGACTCCAGTGGATCCTCCAGCTGGAAGTCAAGGCTGGTCCAGGTAGTTTTGGTTTTTGAGGACTTATTGGTGTTAAAAAGGTCATTTCTGGAGTTTTTCCTCCATTTTTCCCTTCAGTTGTTGCCTAAATCCAACTTTACCTGTTTAGAAAGTCGCCTGGAAAAATGACTTTTATGGATCCATCAGCTGCAGATATCTGGAATCCGTTTGCTCAGCAGCATCGTTCCAGTGTGTTTTACATTTTTGACCACATATCTGTCTTAAAAAGGCCATTTTTAAAGTTTTCCCTCCACTTTTCCCTCCAGTTTCAGTTAAAATCAAGTTGTTCCTGCTCAGAAAAGTGGCTCTAAATGAGTTTGAACTGTGGAAGTCCAGTATTTTCAGTTAAAATCACATTTCTGTGGCAAAAAAAGGTCATTTCTGAAGTTTTTCTTCCACTTTTCTCCTCAGTTTTTGCCTAAATCCCATTCTACTTGTTGAAAAAGTGGCCTGTAAATTACTTTTATGTACTAATCAACTGTAGAAAACAAGGCTGGTCCCAGTAATTTTGGTTTTTGGTGCATATCCAATGTAAAAAAAAGACCATTTCCTTAACGGGCCCCTTCAGTTTTGCCTAAAATCCCATTTTATCTGCTCAGAAAGTGGCCTGTAGATTAATTTTATGTGTCTGTCAACGGCAGAAATTAAAAATCAGCAGCATCGTTCCGGTATATTTTACATTTTTGACCACATTTCAGTGCTAAAAAGTCCATTTCTGAAGTTTTTCTCCTACTTTTCTCTTCAGTTTTTGCTAAAATTACATTCTACCTGCTGAGAAAGTGGCCTTTGAATGACTTTTATGTACTAATCAACTGTGATAATCAAGGCTGGTCCAAGAATATAAAGTGTTTGCCCTCATTTCTGTAGTAAGAAAGGCCATTTCTGCAGTTTTTCCTGCACTCATCCTCCAGTTTTTGCCTAAATCCTATTGTACCTGCTCAGAAAGTGGCCTTTGAATGACTTTTATGTGTCTGTCAACTGCAGAAATTTAGAATCAGCAGCATCATTCTAGTACATTTCTGATTTTTGACCACATTTCAGTGCTAAAAAGGCCATTTCTTATGTTTTTCTTCCACTTTTCTCTTCAGTTTTGCCTAAAATCCCATTTTATCTGCTCAGAAAGTGGCCTGTAAATGACTTTTATGCTTCCATCAACTGCAGAAATTAAGAATCAGCAGCATCGTTCCAGTATATTTTACATTTTTGACCACATTTCAGTGCTAAAAAGGCCATTTCTGAAGTTTTTCCTCCACTCTCCCCTTCAATTTTGCCTAAAATCCCACTTTGCCGGTTAAAAAAGTGGCCTTTAAATGACTTTTATGTGTTAATCAACTGTAGAAATCAAGGCTGGTCCCAGAATATGTCATTTTAACCACATATCAGTGCTAATAAATGCCATTTTAAAAGTTTTTCCTCCACTTTTCTCTTCAGTTTAGCCTAAAATCCTATTGTATCTGCTCAGAAAGTGGCCTGTAAATGACTTTTATGCATCCATCAACTGTAGAAATTAAGAATCAGCAGCATCGTTCCAGTATATTTTACATTTTTGACCACATTTCTGTGCTAAAAACGGCCATTTCTTATGTTTTTCTTCCACTTTTCTCTTCAGTTTAGCCTAAATCCCCTTCTACTTGTTGAAAAAGTGGCCTTTAAATGACTTTTATGTGTTAATCAACTGTAGAAAACAAGGCTGGTCCCAGTAATTTTGGTTTTTGGTGCATATCTGAGGTTAAAAAAGACCATTTCCTTAACTGGCCCCTTCAGATTTGCCTAAAATCACACTTTATCTGCTCAGAAAATGACCTGTAAATTGATTTTATGTGTCTGTCAACGGCAGAAATTAAAAATCAGCAGCATCGTTCCAGTATATTTTACATTTTTGACCACATTTCTGTGCTAAAAAGGCCATTTCTGAAGTTTTTCTCCTACTTTTCTCTTCAGTTTTTGCTAAAATTACATTCTACCTGCTGAGAAAGTGACCTGTAAATGACTTTTATGTACTAATCAACTGTAGAAATCAAGGCTGGTCCCAGAATATGTCATTTTAACCACATATTAGTGATAATAAAGGCCATTTTAGAAGTTTTTCCTCCACTTTTCTCTTCAGTTTAGCCTAAAATCCTATTGTACCTGCTCAGAAAGTGGCCTGTAAATGACTTTTATGCATCCATCAACTGTAGAAATTAAGAATCAGCAGCATCGTTCCCGTATATTTTACATTTATGACCACATTTCAGTGCTAAAAAGGCTATTTCTTATGTTTTTCTTCCACTTTTCTCTTCATTTTTTGCTAAAATCCCACTTTGCCAGCTGAAGAAATGACCTGTAAATTCATTTAATGTGTCCGTTAACTGTTACAATCAAGGCTTGTCCCAGAAAATCTAATGCTTGATCCCTTTTTTGTGGTAAAAAAGGCCATTTTTAAAGTTTTCCCTCCACTTTTCCCTTAATTTTTTGCTAAAACTAACTCCTACCTGCTGATAAAGTGGCCTGTGAATGACTTTTATGTGTCCGTCAGCTGCAGGAAACCTAGAATCAGGTTTGCTCTGCAGGATTTTAGTATTTTGCACCATTTTACTGAGTTTTACTGGAGGTTTTATCCTTTATTGTTGCTCTCAGTTCAGTCCAGGCTGCTTTTAAAGCTGCTGCAGACCTAAGTTTGATTGGTTTTGTTTAGAAAATGGAAAAATAAACTGATGAATTTATGGAATTTGCACCCAGGAGTCAGGTTTTTAATGGTTCTGAAGCTGATGAAGCTGGTGAAGCTGATGAAGCTGATGAAGCTGGTGAAGCTGATGAAGCTGGTGAAGCTGATGAAGCTGATGAAGCTGATGAAGCTGATGAAGCTGGTGAAGCTGATGAAGCTGGTGAAGCTGATGAAGCTGATGAAGCTGATGAAGCTGGTGAAGCTGATGAAGCTGATGAAGCTGGTGAAGCTGATGAAGCTGATGAAGCTGATGAAGCTGGTGAAGCTGGTGAAGCTGATGAAGCTGATGAAGCTGATGAAGTGTCTTTGTGCTGACAATGAAAGCGTGTCCTTGTGTTTTGCGGCTGCAGCCGTCCTGGACGGGGTGGAGAGGCTCACGGCCGAGGAGATGGACGAGCGGCGGCAGCAGAACATGGCCTACGAGTACCTGTGTCACCTGGAGGAGGCCAAGAGGTGAGGAGGGGGAGCAGAGACGCCCCTCAGAGGGGGGAGGAGGGAGGTGGACGGGAAGAAGGAAGCCATCAGGGCCGCAAGTAGAGAGAGTTTATATTATTTACTGATAGTTACGTTGAGAAAACGTGAGGAAATAGTGAAAACCTGCAACTTTATGCTCCTAAAAACCTTCAATTGGCTACTTTCCCTTAAATTACAGCCCAGAAAACAAACCTATCTGACTTTATTCTCATCAGTGACAAAGAAAACGTCTCTAAAAGCAGATTTAAAGGGATATTAGTGGATATAAAGAAGGAATTACAGCATATAAAGTAAAAATAAAGCTGCCACGGCTCCAAATAATAAGTATTTTTGTTATTAACTGAGAGTTTGGGCAGGAAAATGTTAGAAAATAGTGAAAACCTGCCACTTTATGCTCCTAAATACCTTTAATTAGCTATTTTTCTTTAAATTACAGCCCAGAAAACAAACTTCTCAGACTTTATTCTCATCTATGGCAAAGAAAATTTCTCTCAAAGTGGATATAAAGAAGGAATTATAGTGTATAAAG
Organism: Dascyllus trimaculatus; assembly: GCA_024666655.1. Lineage (NCBI taxonomy): Eukaryota > Metazoa > Chordata > Actinopteri > Pomacentridae > Dascyllus > Dascyllus trimaculatus. The sequence continues at coordinate 37,671,444 of CM045445.1, read as the reverse complement.
TAAAAATAAAGCTGTCACGGCTCCAAATTATGAGAATCTTTGTAATTGACTGATGGTTTGGTCAAGAAAATGATAGAAAACAGTGAAAACCTGCAACTTTATGTTCCTTAAAAGCTTCTTTTTGCTAGTTTTGTTTAAATTACAGCCCAGAAAACAAAGTTACTTGACTTTATTCTCATCTATGACAAAGAAAACTTCTCTAACACTGGATATAAAGGAAGAAATATAGCATATAAAGTAAAAATGAAGCTGCCACGGCTCCAAATAATGAGTATTTTTATTATTTACTGATAATTTTGTAGAGAAAATGATAGAAAAAGGTGAAAACCTGCAACTTTATGCTCCTCAAAACCTTCTACTTGACTTTATTCTCGTCTATGACAAAGAAAACTTGACAGAACTTTGAATTTTTGCTATTTTATGATGAAAACTTGCTTTGATTGTTGCTCAGTCATCAGAATTGTTGCTTCTCTCATGTCTGACCTCCGATGGTGGAAGTCGTTGTGTTTAAAATTGCTTTTCGATCGTTTGAGCCCAACTTACTCGAGCATTTGTTCACTGTTTCTTCAGCTGCACGTGGATTCAGCTCAGTTTTACCCAGAAACTAGCTTTTGAAATGCTTCATGCTGCAGGGTTACGGTTATCTCATGATAAACTCCCCACAGGCTGCTTTGAATCTCTGCAAACGTCACTTTAAGTTGATTTTAAAGCCTCGGCAGCACAAACAAGCTCATGTAAAGCTGTTTTATTTGATTTTTTTAAGCCTCAGAGCTGTAAAGTGTTTAGATTAATCTCATTTTTAAGGATTTTTAAGGGTCTCTTATGTCGTCAAAGCCCTCGGATGGCTGCTTTTTATATGGACAGCGCTTAAAATGTGACGACTTTGGCTTCTTTTTCAGCGAAACACTTGAAATAATCTGTAAGTTCTGATCCTTTCCTCCACTAGACTTCAGAATATTAAAACCAGGATGTGTTTTACTCTCTGGGAAGCTCACTGATGGTTTTAGATGTTTGTTGGACTGGTTGACATGGTAACGTAATATTTTGTGTAATTTAAACTCATTATTTTTGCATTAATTGATTAAAAAGCTGAATTTAAGTTGAGGTAGTTTAATAAAATTGGCTTGATGACTTATTTCTTCTTCATCTTGAGGTCTGGATGTTCAGTCTTCTCTATTATCTTTGAGGCTACTAATTAAAAACACTTCTGATCGTGGAGGAAAATCTAGTTTCTTGAACTCAGTATGTTTGCTGGTTGAACATAATTCCTTTAGAAGTTGCCATGACTCCAAAACATTGACGCGATTGTTATTCTTTTATATATTTTTGAGTGTGTGAACCCTGTTGTAGTCAAGTTTATTTAGCTGCACGTTTAAAACACCCTCTTAAAGAAGAGTTTTTAGTGAGAAGGCGAGAAAAATACGTGCAAAAACGTATAAATATCGATTTGTAAAACAAGATGGAGGCGGGACAGCAACATGTCGGTTCAGTTTTTAAGATAAAATGACGACTACATAGATGGATTTATGGATTAACTATTCAACTGATGGCATCTCATTAGGATAATAACAATTAAAGCTGCCAGCAGCGTTGGACGGGTCCTCGCGTTGTTGCTGCATGTCCACCAGGTGGCGCTGTTACTGAGACTGGACATCGTCATCCGGCTGCCATCAGGACCGGACTCTGATCACTGCTATAATGTTTCAGGCCGATTGGAGCACGTACAGGCCAGTTAGACAGCACTTCCTGTTTCTGTCATGGCGACACAGCGAAACGCCAATTCGCCGCGGGCCGTCACGCCCACGCCATCTTACTTTTGCAAAACATTTTAATACCTTTTGCTCACCCATGCCTGTAGTATATGCCTGCCAAATTTGAGGCCTCTGGGAGTTTCAGGCCGATTGGAGCATGTACAGGCCAGTTAGACAGCACTTCCTGTTTCTGTCATGGCGACACAGCGAAACGCCAATTCGCCGCGGGCCGTCACGCCCACGCCATCTTACTTTTGCAAAACATTTTAATACCTTTTGCTCACCCATGCCTGTAGTATATGCCGGCCAAATTTGAGCTTCTGGGAGTTTCCACTTCGGACGAGTTTGCTCCAGAAAATTTGGAAAATTTCGCCAAAATCGCCAAAAATCTGACACATAATTCAAAATGGCCGACTTCCTGTTGCATTCTGGGTATGGGTTCTTGAGGCTTTTTTGTGCGTCTTGACGTGATACATATGTGTACCGAATTTTATAGCTCTAGGTAAAACATAGCTTGGGGGCCCAATTTTTAAAATTTTCTAGGGGGCGCTGTTGAGCCATGTTGCCACTCACATGTGCAATCAACCCAAAGTATTAAATTGTTCGCCAGGTCTGATGGGCGCACCAAATTGTACACGTTTTCGAGCTTCAAAATTGCGATGAGGCCTGTTCACACACTAACTCACACCCACAAACTGAAACCCATGCAAACACACACACTTGTGCAACTTGTACGTGTGTGTGTGTGTGTGTGTGTGTGTGTGTGTGTGTGTGTCAGCAGCCTCGTGTGTGTTTGTATCCGTCGTTGCCTCTGGAGTCGACGTCGCCGCACGCTTTCGAGAAGAGGAAGGATTGTGCGAGACAGGAAGTGACTCAGTCCCTGTTGACTTTGGTATCTCCCGCCGTTGCCGCAGAAACGCGCGGTTGTCACGGCAACGGGTTCCGGCGCGAGCCTGTGCTGCTGCGACGCTCCGATTTTAAAAAAAAGCTGAGGGATCGTTGGCGTCCGCCGCCCCTCGGCCTTCATGTTGGCGTCCGTCTGGGATGCTCAGGAGGTTCCCAGAGGGGTGTTTGTTGCGTCTTCGCTCAGTTTCCCTCCGTCTGCGTCATTATGGGATGGCGTTTTTTTCCCAAGGAATGCTTTCTAGGAACATCCAGACCCTCGTGTTCTCGTACTCGGTGTCTAAATCAGGACAGTTGTTTCCAAGATAAGAACTAAAAAGTGCATTTTCAGGTCAGCGAAAAGCAGAACTCCCACCCTGCTGCTCTGAACTCTGCTTGACTTGTGGCTTCTTTGGATTTTAGTCTATTTTCTGCAGCTTGTGGAGCAGAAAGGGCTCATAATTTAAAGTATCGGTGCATTAAACATAGCGTGAGTCTCGTCAGACGATGCTGCCACAGGGTTTACCACAGGAAACTAGCATATGAAGGTGGAAGTGTTGAGAGGAAGGTCTTGGTGAGCTTGTTGACCAAACATGGGTAAGTCGGCGTCACGGGACACGTCCATGGTTTCACCTCACGCTGCCAATTCAGCTGAAAGAACATACGTGGATTCTGTCCTCTTAGTGCCACGCTGGGTTGATTTGTTCTTGCAGATACTTTTATTGCACTGAGTCTGAAACTGAGAGTTGATTGTTGACCTTGAAAGCAGCTGATAATGAGATCCTCCAGTCGGTTCAGGCCTGGTGCAAACATAGACTTGTGTTATTTATAATGGAGATCTCTGTGTGTTTTGTTTTGAAGACCTTCTCCGCCAGTGAAAAAATATAAAAAAGGAAAAAAAGTGAGTTATGGTGATGAAAAAGAAATCAAATTAAGTCATAATTATGAGATGAAAACTCATGATCATGAGATAAAGTCTAGATAATACTAGATTTTTTATTTTTATTTTATTTTTTTATTACATGTCTATTTTATCTTATCTTTAATATATTTTATAAGCTACACCAAGACCTGAGAATCTGCATTTCGTTCATCCTGTAAAGGTCGAATGACAACAAAGAAGTCTGAGTCTGATAAAAATTCTTTATTATGAGATTAAAAAAGTCATTATTATGACATAAAAAGTCAAAATTACGAGATAAAAAGTCATATTTATGAGATAAAAAGTCATTATTACGACATAAAAAGTCATTATTATGAAATAAAAAGTCATATTTACGAGATAAAAAGTCACTATTACGACATAAAAAGTCATTATTACGAAATAAAAAGTCATTATTATGAAATAAAAAGTCATTATTATGAAATAAAAAGTCATTATTACGACATAAAAAGTCATTATTACGACATAAAAAGTCATTATTATGAGATAAAAAGTCATTATTACGACATAAATAGTCATTATTACGACATAAAAAGTCATTATTATGAGATAAAAAGTCATTATTATGAGATAAAAAGTCATTATTACGACATAAAAAGTCATTATTATGAGATAAAAAGTCATTATTACGACATAAAAAGTCATTGTTACGACATAAAAAGTCATTATTACGAGATAAAAAGTCATTATTACGACATAAAAAGTCATTATTACGAAATAAAAAGTCATTATTATGAGATAAAAAGTCATTATTATGAAATAAAAAGTCATTATTACGACATAAAAAGTCATTATTACGACATAAAAAGTCATTATTACGACATAAAAAGTCATTATTACGAAATAAAAAGTCATTATTATGAGATAAAAAGTCATTATTATGAAATAAAAAGTCATTATTGCGAAATAAAAAGTCATTATTATGAGATAAAAAGTCATTATTATGAAATAAAAAGTCATTATTACGACATAAAAAGTCATTATTACGACATAAAAAGTCATTATTATGAGATAAAAAAGTCATTATTACGACATAAAAAGTCATTATTACGACATAAAAAGTCATTATTACGACATAAAAAGTCATTATTATGAGATAAAAAGTCATTATTACGACATAAAAAGTCATTATTACGAGATAAAAAGTCACTATTATGAGATAAAAAGTCATTATTACGACATAAAAAGTCATTATTATGAGATAAAAAGTCATTATTACGACATAAAACGTCATTATTATGAGATAAAAAGTCATTATTACGACATAAAAAGTCATTATTACGAGATAAAAAGTCATAATTACGACATAAAAAGTCATTATTATGAGATAAAAAGTCATTATTGCGACATAAAAAGTCATTATTATGAGATAAAGTCATATTTACGACATAAAAAGTCATTATTACGAAATAAAAAGTCATTATTATGAGATAAAAAGTCATTATTACGAAATAAAAAGTCACTATTATGAGATAAAGTCATTATTATGAAATAAAAAGTCACTATTATGAGATAAAGTCATTATTATGAAATGAAAAGTCACTATTATGAGATAAAGTCATTATTACGACATAAAAAGTCATTATTACGACATAAAAAGTCATTATTACGAAATAAAAAGTCATTATTATGAAATAAGTCATTATTATTAAATAATAAAAAGTCATTATTACGACATAAAAAGACATCATTATGAGATAAAAAGTCATTATTACGACATAAAAAGTCATTATTACGACATAAAAAGTCATTATTATGAGATAAAAAGTCATTATTACGACATAAAAAGTCATTATTATGAGATAAAAAGTCATTATTACGACATAAAAAGTCATTATTACGACATAAAAAGTCAGTATTACGACATAAAAAGTCATTATTATGAGATAAAAAGTCATTATTACGAGATAAAAAGTCATTATTACGAAATAAAAAGTCATTATTATGAGATAAAAAGTCATTATTACGAAATAAAAAGTCACTATTATGAGATAAAGTCATTATTATGAAATAAAAAGTCACTATTATGAGATAAAGTCATTATTACGAAATAAAAATTCATTATTAAGACATAAAAAGTCATTCTAGGTATAATGACTCCATGTTGTTCTGTTTGATCGCTGTCGATGTGCTGACTGCATTTTAGAATACAAACTGAATCGATCAGTTCTTCAGCCTCGGCAGGGAGAAACTCTGTTTGTGTGAATGAAGGAAGACAAACCGAGTCGTCTTCGTCTGCAGTAATCAGAGAAGCTCAGCTGGTTTCTTTACAGTTACGTTTAGTTGGTGGTGACTCAGTAAGAAGCAGAACAGTTTTAAATGTGGTGCATAGATTAGTTAACTTGATAAGGAAGATAAAAGAGCAGCGATGGCAGCTCCGTCGCTGGTTAATGGATGTGGGTTGGAGACTTTGAGATGGATGTTGGCCGTTAGGAGCCTCGGGGCAGCTGGAGGCCCTGAAGACCGACGTTTGGGAGGACAGGAAGCAGCGACAGGATGGAGGAGATTGTTTGGGTTTGTAGCTGCTAACAGCTGCAGCTAATCCGGGGTTGGTTTCCGAGGGGAAGCGACGGATCTGTAAAGAAAACTTTTTAAAGGTTCTCAAAGCTGCAGGTTCTGTCCTCGAAGCTGCTGCTGAGGCTCCTGATTGGCTGCCGGAGCTCAGCAGGGAACACCTGAGCCTGCAGGGAGGAATGCTGGGAGTGTGTGTTGACGTGGTGGTACGAAGGGAATGCATGCAGCAGGGTGTGAGAGCCGAGCCGTGCACGGAGCAGGAATGCGCTCATCGCCGCTCAGAGATGCAAAGTAGGTGTCATCGCTCTGATTTGCATGTCCGGCCCGAGGCGACCTGTGGAGCTCATCGACGCAGCGTTTAAATGTTCGGTTGCCTGTTGAGCTGCTGGGCTACAGGAGATGATATTTATTGGTTTTCTTTGGGTTTTGAGTCGTCGTTGGATTTATAAAACGGTGCATCATCATGAAGGAGGGACACACTTTTATGTCATGTCCAAAACCATGCCTGGAGTCCTGTTAGCAAAGTTAGCATCAGTGCTAATTTGGCTGCATTGCATAAATTCGCCTCATGTAAAAGGAGAAAACGGTGAACGCTCTGATGTCCACGTTTAAAAATAATTCAACCATCACTGCCACGTTCAACTGACCCAGGTCCGTTTAGGAGATGCTCCAGGTAGTGACACGTGCCGATGCTACTATTTCGCTAGCTTCTAAATGCTAATGCTAAGTGCTAATTGAAACAACACTGCCACATTCAACTGGACCAGGCCCATTTAGTTGGTGCTCCAGGTAGTGACACGTGCCGATGCTACCATTTAGCTAACTGCTAAATGCTAATGCTAACTGCTAATTCAAGCAGCACAGCCACGTTCAACTGACCCAGGCCCGTTTAGGAGATGCTCCAGGTAGTGACCAGTGCCGATGCTACCATTTAGCTGCTTAATGCTAATGCTAACTGCTAATTCAACCAGTATTGTCACATTCAACTGACCCAGGCCTGTTTCGGAGATGCTCCAGGTAGTGACACATCCCAATGCTACCATTTAGCTAGCTGCTAAATGCTAATGCTAACTGCTAAGGAGAAAACTATAAATTCAAGCACCATGAATTTGAATATTTTCTGGTTTATTTCCTCTTTTTTTGACAGAAACTTGAAAATCTTTGGGTCTGTAAACAAAACAAGACCCAAAAAAAAATGTCACCTCGGGGTTATTAACCTCTAATAGACCAAACTACTGATTGGATAATAGAGAAAACTGGACTCCAGCTCCGTTCGGTGGATACAGCTGAGATTATCTCTATTATCCTTTAATCCAATGGTATTAAAACACCCAATAGAAACCTCATCCCATCTCCTAAACAGGCCTGGGTCAGTTGAACGTGGCAGTGCTGTTTTAGCATTAGCATTTAGCAGCTAGTTAAATGGTAGCATAGACACTGGTCACTACCTGGAGCATCTCCTAAACAGGCCTGGGTCAGTTAAAACGCCCAATAGAAACCTTTTTAACGTTCTATAAAAGTCTTTTTATCCAACGACGAGCCAAAACCCAAAGCAAACCAACCAACACAGAGCAGATCGTCCGACCAGAGAGGCTGAAACATCTTTCTTCCTGTTAGAAACCACAGTTCTGAGTCACCTCAAGCCCAACATGACGTCCTCTAACGTCTGGTTTGTACCACGAACCAGAGATATTCAGTTTAGTGTCACAGAGGAGGAAAGAAAGCAGAGAATATTCACATTTAAGGAGCTGGAATCAGAGAGTTTAGACTTTATTCTTTGGAAACAGCAGCTGATGGTGAAAGTGTTTTCCAAAAATGCAGCTTCTTCCATGTTTTTCCTCTTAAATGTTGCTCACATGCTTGAATAGCTGCAGGGGATTTAAATAACTGACAGTTTGTCGCTTCGTCGCTGCAGCTCTGTTGATTTTATCTACTTATCTTTAAACGTGGGCATCAGAGCGTTCACTGTTTTCTCCTTTTACATGAGGAGAATTCATGCAATGCAGCCAAATTAGCGCTGATGCTAACTTTGCTAACAGGACTTCAGGCATGGTTTTTGCACATGACATAGAAGTGTGTCCCTCTTTCATGATGATGCACCGTTTTATAAATCCAACGACAACTCAAAACCCAAAGAAAACCAATAAATAATCGTCATTTTTCCTGTTAATAATGATGTTTTTATGAGGGTTTGCATTCAGAAACTCAGCGGCCTTCTGCTTCTGCATCTCAGCCTGTGCTTTCTCTGCTGCTTCGCCTCCTTGGGAATGCGGTCGGACATGTTTCCAGTGTGATACCTATTGATCCGTGTACGCTCCCCCCACCCTCCTCCTTCACACAGACGCAGCAAAACCACGTCAGGCGGTTTCGCTGTGGATTCAGCAGCGTCTGAGGTCAGGATGCGTTTTCGGCTGCAGCGCCTCGCTTCCTGCAGGAAGTGACGTCACGCTGCTGAAAGGCTTCGGCTCCAAAGGTGAACCGGATTCCTGACGGCAGAGTGAAAGTAGTGGAGGAGGGCCGGGTTAATGACAGGTCTAATTAGGTCAGGTTTAATTATAAGAGGACAGAGCAGGTTTAAGGATAGGCTGCTGGAGCTGAAGTGTCTCCCTGAGCTGCAAATATTTCTGTTCTGTAGCTGATTTAAATCCAGTTAAACGGCTTCATCTCACGGCCACAGATCACAAAAGAAAAACAGTCCAGATGCAGTAGGGAATGTCTGCTGATTTGAATACAGTATAAATAAATATGGGGTCATGTCACGGTCCAAATGTTGTAAAAAAAAAAAAGAATTTCAATTTATAAAAACACAGGTTGTTGATGTTTACAGTATTTACAGTTTTTTTTGGCCTGTTTTTTTTTTTTTTTACAATTGACTTGTAAATTAATGCTTTTTTTTTTTTTTATTAGATATTAATTGTAATTTACCAAAACGGAAAAAAAATTAAAAATAAATAAACTAACAGGAAGTAAAATAATGATTTTTTTTGCTGATTTAAATGCAGTAAAAAAATAAAAACGGTAAAAGAAAACATGTAGATTAACACTTTTTTCCAGTGATTTCAGTGCATACTATCTATAATTTACCAACACAGAAAAAAAGGTAAAATAACCTTTAAAAAATATTTATGATTTTTCAGTCTTTGATCTAAATAATTTAATAATAATTTAATTGTTTTTCAGATTTAAATACAGTAAATGTTGTTATTGTATGGTGTAAATGTTGTAAAAAAAAAAATTACGTTTATTAAAATATTTAAGATTTTTTAATATTAAATGTAAATAATTTGGAAAAACCAACTTGATGTAAAATAATGATTTTTTTTGCAGATTTAAATGCAGTAAAAAAATGTGTCATTTCATTGGGACAAATGTAAAAAATAAAAAGGAATTACAGTTTATAAAAATACAGGTTTTTGATGTAGACAATATTTACAGTTTTTTTTTTTTACAGTTAACATGTAAATTAATATTTATTTTAGCGATTTTACTGGATTTTATCTGTAATTTACCAAAACAGAAAAAATATGTAAAAAAACATTCAAAACATATTTATGGTTTTTCAATCTTGAATATAAATAACAAATATTTTAAAAATAATAATAATGAATAAATAATGAGTTTTTTTTGCAGATTTCAGTACAGTAAAAAATAGTGTGATTTTATGGTCTGAATGTTGTGAAAGAATAATTTACAATTTATAAAAATACAGATTTTTAATGTGGACTTTATTTACAGTTTTTATAGTTAACATGTAAATTAATACTTTTTAAAATGATTTTACTAAATATTATCTGTCATTTACCAAAACAGAGAAAAATCTGTGAAATACATTAAAAATATTTATGATTTTTCAATGTTTAATATAAATAATAATATAAAAAACAATTAAAATAAAGCTTTTTTTTGCAGATTTAAGTAAAAAAAATGTTATTTTATGGTCCAAAAGTTGTAAAAGAATAAATTAAAATCATTAAAATATTAAGATTTTTTTAATATTCAATATAAATTTATTAAAAAATTAAAAAATAAGGATTTTTTTGCAGATTTGGATAGAGTCAAAAAACTAAACATGAGGAAATAAGGCGTCATTTCACAGGACAGACGTAAAAGATTAAATTTCAGTCCATAAAAATACAGATTTCTGATGTGGACGTTATTTACATTTTTATTTTTAATTTTTTCCTGCAGGTAACCAGTAAATTAATGCTTTTAATACTTTCAGTGATTTTACTGGATATTATCTATAATTTACTAAGCTGGGAAATAAACCTGTAAAATAACCTTTTACGTAACAACTTGACTGTCGTTTCGTTGCTGGTGTGTTTAGATAAAGACGGAAATCAGTGCAACGAGAACGTAGATAGAACAGTTCCTGTTGGCTTTAAACTGCAGTTTACATGTTAATTATTAACCCAGTTCTGTTCTTAATGAGGCCGACGATGAAATGAACACAATAAAACGTCCAAACACAAACCAGGGATGAAGTTCAGCAGGAGAACATCTCTGGTGCTCTACAGGCTGCTCAGATCAAATATGTGTTGTTAAATTGCTGATATCATCCAATAAAATCACAGAAAAATATTAATTTACATGTTTACAGAAAGAAAAAGTGGAAAAAAAACTGTGAAAAAAATCCACATCAAAAATTTGTATTGTTGAAATTTTATTTTGTTTTGTTATAAAGTGTGACCATAAAACTATACATAGTTTTACTGTATTTAAAACCCATAAATTTTAATTAATCTTTTTTTTCTGGTAATCTTGCAACCAGTTTTTCTCCATTTATTTTTTTTACATTTTTAAAGATTTTTTTTATATTTTTTTCACCAGCTGTTTCAGACCCAGTCTTTGAGCTTCATCTTTAACTAACGAATGTTAAAGTGGCATCAATTTGTATTTAAATCAACCAAAAGTACCTTTATTTTTCACACTTGTGTGATCATAATGTGTGAACATAAAACTATACACGGTTTTATTTTTTTTTTTAAATCAGCTAAAAAAAGTATTAAAATTCCTCTAGTTTTTAATATATTTTTGTGGTGCCAGTTGTTCTCCGTTTTTTTATTTTTTTATTACACATTTATTTTTTGATATTATGCTATTTTTCTGGTACCAGTTTTTTTTCCATTTTTATTTTTTATTTATTTATTTTTTACAGATTTATTTTTTGATATTATGCTGTTTTTCTGGTACTTATGCAGCCAGTTTTTCTCCATTTTTATTATTTTATTTTTTATTTTTACAGATTTATTTTTTGCTAATATGCTATTTTTCTGGTACCCATGCAGCCAGTTTTTCTCATTTTTATTTTAATTTTAAATTTTTTTTGCTAGCTGGAGCTCTCTGTCCTGCCTCATCTTAAAGAGCATAAACGTATAAATGAGCTCAGTTATTTCCTCTGACAGCCGCCCGTCATGTTCGGCCCATGGAGCTGCTCTCAGGTCGTCTGTGGCGTCCGGCTCGTGGAAAACAGGACGGTTTGTTCCTGAACGCAGTCATTAGCCTTTATTTAACCCCTCAGCGTGGACTTTCCATTTCCTCCCACTCTGCATGTCGTCTACCAGCTCAGTCTGAGTGAAGCATGGAGGCTGTAGCTCGGTTAACGCCTCCATTATTAAGTGTATATGGATGAAATCAGAGCACACATGCTAATATTAGCGCACCGCTTTGTTTTGTAGCATCACAGCTCATTCATCAAGTCCTGCACCTCTGTGGAAGCAGAACAGCCACGACAGGAAGTAGAGACACCTCAAGCATGTTTCATCTGCAGCTTTAACAGAGGTATAAAGCCATTAAGCACAACAGCAACATGGCCCACAGACGTCAACAACACTGGAAAAAAAAACATGGCGGCTGCACATATTTAGGGTCCGAGCACCAATGTGGGATTGTTTATTACTGTTCAGCACAATTTTCAAACGCACTTTTCAGGCCTGAAACATACTCGAGAACGCGTCTAACTTGGCGCGCGCATCAGAACTGGTAAAAATTTAAATATTTCGGGGGAGTTTTACACGTGTGAATGGCAAAATGGCTCAATGGCGCCCCCTAGAATTTTGAAAAACCATTCATTTTTGGCGTTTTCAGCCTTTAATGAAGAGGACGGGACAGTGGACGGAATCGGAAACGGGAGAGAGAGTGGGGAAGGACATGCGGTAAATGCCCGAGGCCGGATTCGAACCCCGGCACGGCCACTGCGCCTCTGCACGTGGGTCAGGCGACATAACCGCTAGGCTATCAGGACGCCCCACGCCCCGGAGAAAATTAAAAAGAAGCCTTTATATTCAGTTAGTTTCACGTACAGCCACAAAATTCCCTATGCATATGTGTCTCGACAAGACGTGCAATAAAGCCTCAAGAACCCATACCCACAATGCAACAGGAAAGCCGCCATTTTGAATTTTCGCCCAAAATTTTGATATTTTCTAGAGCGAACTCGTCCTGGAGGGTAACTCCTACAGATCTCAAATTTTGCCCACTCATACTACAGGTGGTGGTGAGCAAAAGTTGTTAAAATGTTCTGCAGAAGTAAGAAGGCGTGTCCGTGGCGGCCTGCGGCGTTTTGCCGTTTCGCCATGAAAAAACAAGGAAATGCTGTGTAACTACCCTGTACATGCTCCGATCGGCCTGAATATTCACATGCATGATCAAACTCGGGGCCTGAGGACATACATATGGCGATTTTCTGTCTCAGTCGCCAGCACGCCATGAAACAGGAAGTGCAGTCTGATTGGCCTGAAATGTCACATGTCTGATCACAGTCGGCCACATGACCATATAAGGACAGGTCAGTCGCAGGCCCATGCTGATGCTCGCTATCACGCCATGAAACAGGAAGTGTTGTGTAAATACACTGCACATGCTCAGAACGACCTCAAACTTCACATGCATGATCAAACTGCATCCCTGATGACACACATGTGGCCATTTCCTGTCTCAGTCGCCAGCATGCAGTGAAACAGGAAGTGATGTCTAACTACCCTGGGTGTGCTCCGATCGGCCTGAAAATTCACATGCGCGATAAAAATCCCACCCTGATCAGATGCATATGGCTACTTCCTGCCTCAGTCACCAGCACGCCATGAAACAGGAAGTGCAGTCTAACTAGCCTGTACATGCTCCGATTGGCATTAAAGCTTCACATGCATGATAAAAGTCCGCCACACATCTGTCCTATGTTCTCTGTGGAAACACTGCCTGCAGTTCAACCTGAAAATTTCCTGATTTTTTTGGTCACAGTTGAGTCACTCATGGCTTCTTGGTTGCGTCGAGACGTGCAGAATTTTTTCTTTTTTTATAGAATCAGATGCACACAGTTTGTTTTTGGCCAATTGGAAAATGAGCCACGTAGAGTCCACAGATTTTGATAACAATATGACGATTGTTAGACTGGAGTTGGATAATTTTCCCAGTGGAATCGAACATTACACATGATTAGTTCAAGCGCCGTTGGAAAGGTAAAATTATGTCAAATTTTTCTGTTTTTACAGTTTCAGGCTCTGACAGATGGTGTAATTTAGGTGATTTAAAAACCCATTTTCAAACCCACCACTAAGTTTTGGAGTTCAAAGGGTCAAACCACAGAACCTTCATTCATTCATTCATTCATTCATTCATTCATTCGAGGAGACAGACTTCGACTTTGACTTGATGTGAGGTAAAGAGAAAGATGCTGTTTACGTGGATTTCATGTGAACAGGTTTCTTATCCCCTCTCGCTCGGTGTTTCCAGGTGTCAAGATTTTTTCACGTCGTTGCTGCTCTGATGTAACAGGCGGTCCGTTGTGATGAGGTCATAGTAACTCCGTGTGTGTTTGTTTGCGCTGCTGCCAGAGGAATGCTGCCGCTAGCGATTGTGCACTTGCTCAGAGTGAAAGAAAACCCATTGTTAAATCAGAAGAAAGGAAAAAACAACTTTCAGCTTGTGTTTGTGTCAGAGCCGGTGTCACTGAGGAATGATGGGAATTCGGCCTGAGACCAGTTTGTTGCTGCTGGGACGGGTGACACCGATGGCTCAGCGGTGTGGCTGTTGGGTTACGTCACTGACAGCTGACAGTGGAGCAGCTCGCTCCTGATCTCTGAGTGGAAATGTCCCTTACAATAATGAATTCTGGGTAATTGAATCCACCTGCAGCCCTTGAAAACCAGGCTGGTTTAATTAGGGTCAGCGGTGTGTAGAGCCCTACTGCAACTCCTCATGTTATTATTATTTTACGAATCTTTGAATCGGCCCTAAAAATAATTGAAAACGCATATAACTTGGTGCACCCATCAGACCTGGTGAAAAATTTAATATTTTGGGGGAACTGCACATGTGAATGGCAAAATGGCCCAACAGCGCCCCCTAGAACATTTAAAAAATTGGGCCCCCGACGTGCGTTTCACCTTGAGCTACGAAATTCGGTGCACATATGTATCACGACAAGAGGCTCAAAAAATCCTTAAGAACACGTACCCAGAATGCAACAGGATGTCGGCCATTTTGAATTTACTGTCAGATTTTTGGTGATTTTGGCAAAAAATTGCGAATTTTCTAGAGTGAACTCGTCCTAGGCGGTAACTCCAAGAGATCTCAAATTTGGCCGGCGTATACTACAGGCTTTGGTGAGGAAAAGGTATTAAAATGTTTTGCAGAAGTATGAGAGTGTGCACGTAGAGGCCATGACAGAAACAGGAAGTGCCGTCTAACTAGCCTGTACATGCTCGAATCGGCATCAGACTTTACACGTTTGATTAGAGTCCGGCCCGGGTGACAGCCATATGGCGATTACCTGTCTCTGTTTTTACATGTCTGTTGTATTTTTTAGAAACACAGATGTCTTCCTTGAAATTTCACTGATGCTAACACATATAAGCAGAATCACCTTTATTGGCCAAGTAAGCGCATACGATTAACCTGACTGAGTTTTCTTTGGTCTCTAAGTACTTACACTCGCATTTAAACTAGAGCAACAGGTCATGGAAGGAAAGTTAGCGTTAAGATGATGTGTAGAGCTACAGATGTGTGTGTTAAAGAGCATTTTTAAAGTAAATGAGAGTTTTAGTGCAAAATTAAAGCGTGTCATTGCTAAAAATTAAAGTTTGACCTTTACCTGCTGACTTTAAAGCTGAACAGTTTAGCTAAATATTAATTCTGAATGATACATTTTCTTACTGCTATTCATGAAGTATCTGAAGTCTGGAACATTTGCTGTTATATATATATTTGTAATCTGTGGCTGTCTCCTAACTTGGCTGCTAGCCATTAGCGTAGCCGCAGCCGCTGAGAATGTAGCTAACGTCCTAATTTGTGGCGTCGACTGTGCTTCTTGTGCAGGTTGTGTCTCTGCTAGAGAAGCGTGTCTGTCAGATTGTTGAGGCTCGTCTTGCTGTTAAGGTGCTGTAGACAGCGTTAGCCACATGCTAAGAGGCGCAGCAAGCCTCTTAGGGATAGCCTTAGCCTAGAAACCCAGCACAGTAAGTTCCCGCTACACCGACAAGTGAATTATTGGGGGAGTTTTCAGTGTAGCAGGAATGCTTTTGGAGGTATTTATTACAACTTCAGCAACATCTGCTAAGTTAACTTTTAGGCACAGCTCCGCTAATTCACCGCTAATGTGCTCATCTGTCTCTCTGCGTAAACAATGGCTTTCAGTGGTCGATAATCAGCCTTGATAATCAACCACAGCATTAAAACCACTCATAAGTGAAGTGACGAACATCTATGATCTCGTTACAGTGCGATGTTCTGCTGGGAAACCTTTAGTCCTGGCGTTTACATCCCATAATGCATCACTTACAGGTGTGAAATCGGCGCATCAGGCCTCATTTTCCTCCTTCAAAGACCACCCTAAACAGAATTAGAGACGCACCAACAGACAAAGCGAGGCGTGCAGACTCTTACGTTGACATTTATTAAACTGTGACATGACAGAGTTTCGACACGCCACATCACCGCTTACATCACCTCCTTCTTCACATTAAGGGAGCTCGCCGGGTTGTGCAACGTCTCCGCCTTTTAATCTCCCCTCAAGAGGAGCCATTTGTATAAAGGGATGATTGTGGCAGAGCGGTAATCCGTCACAGCAAACATGAAGGCAATCTCTGTTTTTATCTTTAATCCGTCGGTCGGGTGTCGTCGTATCGCATCAGATTGGAGATTACGCTCTTCCTGCCTCACTTCCTGCTTTTCAGCTGAAATCCACAACACTGAAAATAAGACTCTAAGAAGTTTAAGAAAGAAGAAGCTTGAAAGTGGCAGAGGGGGGTTTAACTCGATGCAACTGTTTGGAAAAGGCTTTGAATGGTCGTGTCAGGTTTAAGAAGTGAGGCCGTTCCCACGCTGGTGATTCGTGTTGCCGTTTACAGAAGCCCCATCTTCTCCTTCTCGCCCTGAACAGCAGGACCAGCCCAGTTCCTCCTACAGCTCTGGCCATTCGCCTGTAATTTCCTGTTTTCAGAAAGTTTCCAAACGCTCTTGTGTATTGCTGCCACTGCCGCCGCTGCTGCTGCTGCTGCTGCAATGAATATTATGTAACTCCAGACCCTGACATTGTGTTGATGTGAGCAGAACAATGGCACAAGACCGATGTGACCTGCAGGCTCCATGCAAACCAGGCTTTTTACACTAGTTGAGTTATTTTGCTTTAAATTTCTGTAGTGGTAAATGAGTTGGGGAGATATCTTTATATTGTGATTTCAGTAAGTCAGACTAGTCCAGTGTTTAGCGTGCAATAGATTTAGAACATGTGATGAAGCTTTAGGCACCTATAAAGGCCTGACTGTCATGCAAAGTAGGTTGAGCTGCGTTCAACCAAAGAAAGTCTTTGTCAGCTGAAGTCATAGCTACTGTTCAACCAATTGATTGGTCATGAAGGGGAAGAAATCTGTCTTCTGTAGATGAGTTAAATGGGCCACAGTGCACTGATACCCCTTTTCCACCAAGAAGAACCAGGTGCTAGTTCTGGTGCTTACTTGCTTCAAATCCTCCTAAGAACCTGTTTGCTTTGAGTCCAGTTGGAGCCATTGGGTCACCATAAAACCACTACGCTAGCATCCATTACATAGCAGTTAAACACAATAAGGTCAACGCTCCCTTCCTTCCTTCCCTCCCTCCCTCTCTCCTTCTTTCTTTCTTTCCTTCCTTCCTTCCCTCCTTCCTTCATTCCCTCCCTCCTTCCGTCCCCTCGCTTCCTTTTTTCCTTCCCTCCCTTCTTCTCTCCTTCATTCCTTCCTTCCTTCCCTCTTTCCTTTCTTGATTCCCTCCTTCTTTCCCCTTCCTTCCTTCTTTCCTTCCTCTTGCTGTCTTCCTTTCTTCCTTCCTTCCCTCCCTCCTCCTTCTATCTTTCTTTCTTTCCTTCCTTCCTTCATTCCCGTTGCTTCCTTCTTTCTATCCTTCCTTCCTTCCCTCCTTCCTTCATTCCCTCCCTCTTTCCTTCCCCTTGCTTCCTTCTTTCCATCCTTTCTTCCTTCCTTCCCTCCTTCCTTCATTCCCTCCTTCCTTCCTTCCCCTTGTTTCCTTCTTTCTATCCTTCCTTCCTTCCCTCTTTCCTTTCTAGATTCCCTCCTTCTTTCCCCTTCCTTCCTTCCTTCCTTCCTTCCTTCCTTCATTCATTCCCTCCCTCCTTCATTCCTTCCTTCCTACCTTCCTTTCCTTCCCTCCTTCCTTCCTTCCCCTTGTTTCCTTCTTTCCATCCTTCCTTCCCTTTGCTTCCTTCTTTCCATCCTTCCTTCCCTCCTTCCTTCATTCCCTCCCTCCTTCCCCTTGCTTCCTTTTTCCTTCCCTCCCTTCTTCTCTCCTTCATTCCTTCCTTCCTTCCCTCTTTCCTTTCTAGATTCCCTCCTTCTTTCCCCTTCCTTCCTTCCTTCCTTCCTTCCTTCATTCATTCATTCCCTCCCTCCTTCCTTCCCATTGCTTCCAGGTGCAATGGGTGCTAGTTTTGGTGCTTAGTTGGTTCTAATCTGGTTCCTCCAAAGAACCTGTTAGAAGCCAAGTTGGAGCCACTGGGTCACTGTAAAACCACTACGCTAGCATCCATTACATAGCAGTTAAACAAAAGCAGTAAGTTGATGATAATATCTATGTTTATCTCTATAGATGGTCTTAAGGCTGATTGTGAGGCGGAGGTCCTCCTGTTGCCTGGACACATCCGTGATCACGCTACTGGTGGGACACAACTGTAGCGGATTTCAGGTCAACAGTTTGTGCTAAACTTCCAGGAGTCATTCCAATACATGTGTGATGGGACCAGGGACGTCCTGGAGAACAAGGACACTAATTAGCGCTTGTGTGTCCCTTTCCACCGTTGATGGTTGGTCACCATAACCCCGCCCCCAGCCCCTGACGTACTCGGTGCTTAGCTCTGGACCAGCAAAGACTTGGTGCTTGCTGAGCTCCAGTTTATAGAACCTGGAGTCGGTGCTTAGGAGGTGGAAACACAAAGAAGTGGAGCTAAGTCAGGCTCTGGCTGACCTGGAACCAGCTCAGTGGGAAAGGGGTATCAGTGTATGCTACTGCTAGCTTATAAATTACTTCTAAATCAACACTGAAAGCTGGTATTTGCAGCATATTGAATCATTTGAAGCTGGTTATTTTATACTGGGATTCTAAAAGCAGACCAGCTGTCAATATTGATGTGGTTTCTGAAAGTAGAACTATATCTACTGGCGATCATTCAAGAGCTATTGAGCAACCTAAGAGACAAGTTAGCTGCTGTTTTTAGATGATCTATCTTGTTGGTTGTTGAGCTGCTATTTGCAAAGTTTACACTGGACTTTGTGCATCTGTTTGAATGAAATGCAGCCACACCGATGACTTCTTTTGACTCTAAATGAAAGTTAAATAAGTTCAACATAGGAGTCTCCATGAGATTGGGCCAGTTCAAAGTTTGTGATGTGGGGGTAGTTTGTTCCTTGTGGCATCCTGGATTGAACTGTAGTCAAGTGTAGACGTATAGCCTGTGTGGAAATCTGCTTTTTAGACCTTATTTCTGGGTGTTTTTCATCAGATTTGACTGGTGTTGATGAATGAAAGGGATGAAAGTTGCCTCTGAGGATGTTTGACTTCTGTTGCATTTTGATTTTAAGTGCACGTTATGACCTTTTTACACAAAGAACCCAACATCAGTACTGCTGCTCTCTGAAACCCATTCACCTCAGTGGGTTTCATTGCACAACAACGTTTTGCTGCAGCAAGTTTGCACCCGCTGATGATGTCCGTATACGATGATGTACAAGCTGGTAGCTTTCCGCTTGACAGGGAAAGGTGACGTAGTCCCACTGGCAGTTTTGAAAACTCCACCCAGTGCACACCGTGTTCTGTCCCAAAGGGCCTGTAGGGTGTTGACATGTTAGCTTATGAGCCGTTCAGCATGCTAACATATTAGCATTGCGCTTATTGTACTGCTGGTAGTGGTTTTTTAATCTGTGCTTGTGAATGTGGTGCTTCCATAAGCATGACAGGAAACAACACAGTCATAAACTTTAAGAGGTAACTTCTCTCGCTGCAAACTGGTTGTTTAAATCGACATTGTTCAGCCTCCTCTGCTGAACTTTTTGGGTTAAACGCTACCTGGTGGCTGTTTCCCGGGAGACGGCGAGGCCTCCCAGAAACCAGGCCCGAGTCGCCGAGGCCGGCAGTAAACAGCACAGGAGGAGGCAGTGAAAGGGGGGAATGAAAGGGAGAGGGATCAGGGCTCCACAAAGGCCCTGCAGGAGCCGTCCCGCCCCTCCTCCACCGGAGTCTCACCTGTGAAACCTGAGAGCGCAAGTTACTCTTCCAGTTTGGATTTGTGTCACGGCCGGAGGAGCCTTGTTTGAATGTGAATGGTGGCGTCAGAGCCGAGCCGGTGCAGCGGTTCTCTGCTATTACTGCTGCTGGAT
Source organism: Dascyllus trimaculatus (assembly GCA_024666655.1). Taxonomy (NCBI): domain Eukaryota; kingdom Metazoa; phylum Chordata; class Actinopteri; family Pomacentridae; genus Dascyllus; species Dascyllus trimaculatus. The sequence goes on along the minus strand of CM045445.1, from coordinate 37,651,495 downwards.
TCGGCCCTCAGCTGGTATTTGCACTCGGATGACCTCGGTAGTGTCTGTGGCGCAGCGGCAGGTCAGATGTGATGGATAATTGTCCTCAGAGGGAGGCCCGGAGCAGCAGAGGTCGCAGCCTTTACTTGCGCTGTGCTTTTCACTGCATAAAACCCGACTGAATGTTTTCATCTGAACACACTGACTGATTAAGATAAAGGGCTGTGTGACCTCGGCGTCATCGTCTGTGAAGTTCTTTGCAGCGTAACATAACATGGCCGATTATTCCCCCCCCCCCACTCTGACCCACTGAGCAGCGTCTCACACAGATATCATGAGTACAGTCCATCTGCTGTCCGGCTGTTTGAATGCGAGAGGACGAGGTCAGCTGGTGTGCAGATTCCAGCGTTGCAGCAAAGCATGTAATGGACAGCTCGGCTCTCGCTGGTCTCTTTCCTGTGCTCCCTCCTGGCTTTCTTCCATTGCTTGTGGATTAGATTGAGGTTGGAGTTGTAAGAAAACATCTCTGTTCTTAAAGAGCCCATGTTCTGCACATTTACAGGTGCATCGTTTTGTGTTTGGGGTTTTACGAGAACATGTTTATTTTTCACCCCAATGGAAATGTTCAGTAAATCTCAGGCAAGTTGGAAATTGAACCAGATTCCACTTTCAGACGTCCATATCTCTTGAAGTATACGTCGTGGAGTCAGTCCCTCCAGGATTTCTTGGGTGTTTTTCCAGATTGTTGCTCCTAAAATGTCTGAATTCTCGGCAGCTTTTCTAAAAAATTGCGATGAAAGTTGGGATGTTTTAAGCGTATTTGTTGCGATAAAATTGCGGGAGACAGTAAAAAATTGCTAAAAAGTTGCCATTTTTCTTTGTTTTGTATAATTCATTAAAAATTTTAAAAGTTTTAAAAGTTAATTTCACATCCTGGCACACGCGTGTTCACACACACACGCTCACAGCTCGTCACGTCAGTTAATGAATCTAACTGACCTTCATTGTTTCAGTGCTGCCACAGATCTGGATGCAACAGCTTCATCACGGTGGTTTGTCTGGTCTGTGGTCCGCTGGTTTCACCCATTCTCCTGATATGTTTACGGTAGAAAAGTGTTTGTCAGTGGATGGTTTTGGTTTGTGTTCCACCTCAATATTCCACGGGGTGAAAACAGTTTAGCTCCGCTTTGGTGAAGAACATCAGGGAATTGTTTTGCAGTAGTTTTTGTTGCATACGTATCTGTATCTTCAAACCATAAACAAGGAAGTGAATCCGGTGACGTACGTGCATTACTGGGGACTGCTGTGATTGGTGGAACTCACGGGAGGCGGGACAAAATTGCGGAAAAGTCGCGGTGATTGGATGAAATTGCAAGGTCGTGGAGAATTCATGGAGATTGGTTGAATTTGGGTTAATTGTTGTGATCGCAGCATCACGAAGTCCTGGAGGGACTGTAGAGTCTTCACATGTTCAGGAGATGTTCAGGAGGTTCTGGTGGATGGAGAGAACGCAGCAGATTCTGGAAATCAAGACTCGGTGTTTTGCTCAAGACCTCTCACATGCAGTAAGATTATTCCTATAGACTCTGAGGTGGTCAAGGAACCACCTTCGCTGAGTTGATACTGAATGAGCCTTTGGGTCAGGGGTGGCCGAGTGGTTTGTGAAGTGAACTTGTAACCGGTGGGTCGCCGTTTCGAGTCCCCGGACTGGGAAGAGGTTGAGTTGGGAAAGTGAGAGCGACCGCTTGTCCCAGTCACCACCACTGTGGGCCCTTTAGCAAGGCCCTTAACCCCTGACTGCTCCTAGTATGTATAGTTAACTAAGAATAGGATGGGTCGAATACAGAGAAGGAGTTTCCCCTAAGGGATCAATAAAGGTTAGATTATTATTTAGCAACTGGCAAAACCTGGTTTTGTTTCCGGCTTCTTCTACTGTTTGTTACAGCTACGTAGCCTAGACAGCTAGCTCCTGACAACACAACACAGCCTAGTTTTGTTTTTAATATTTTTTGCAAAATCACTTCAAATTTGCCTGAAAATTACATGAAAACGTGGCTTTTTAGGACAGGAGGAGAGACCGAACCATCGCCAAAGTGGTTCAAGTAAGTTTGAAGGCCCAGCTAGCCAATAGGGGAGCGTTATGCAAATGTGCGACATGGTGATGTAGATAAGTGGCAGCCAGGACTTCAAACTGTGGGAGAGAACGGCTCCCTTTAGGCGTGGACTTTGGCTTTTTTGTAGGTTTGCAGACAAGAATGCAGCCCAATAACACGAAAGAAAGAAAGTGGAAACTCCAAAGAAGCAGAATGTGGGCTCTTTAAAACTCAATGTTCAATGACACAATGGAGGAGGCGGGTTGCAGTCGGCAGAGAGCAGGACGTTGAGAGGGCATCTGCACCTTGACATTGTGCTGCCTCCAGATAAGCTCAGCACACATGATTTGCCTTTCCAGCTATTCTGCAAACACACGCCACTTCCTTCTCTTTCCTTTCCAGGCACACATGGCTGCATTTATAACGCCGGGAACAATGCAGAGCAGAGCGCCGCTGAAAAGCACCGACACTGTGTGCGCTGTGCTGTCGTCACTCGACCTCTTCCTGCTTTACATCACGCTTCAGTCCCTTTGTAGCCTAAAGTTAGCGTAGCGTTTGACCTTGTAGCGGCTGCTTTATGTGTTTCTTTATATAATAACCAGCACTGCAGCAGTGTCCTGTAAACTTTTAAGGGTTCATTTGAGCATGTTTGGGCCTGATACAAGCAGATTTGGCTTGTGTGAGTGAATTTTACTTGATAAACTGTCATTTTAGCACATAAAATCTTGAAATAGGGTTTAAAAAGACTAATTTCAAGTAATCTAGTTAATGCAAAAGAGGCCTAGAGATAGACTTGTGGCTTTTATTGATGCTGAAACAGCTCAAATAAAGACTAAGTCGCTTATAGTGACCAGGCAAGTGATCGCTTACTTTAATTTAATCAAAAGGAAGCACCAGTGGATTCATTTATACTGAAAACAACTAGATTCTTAAATGTAAATTCAAGATTATTACACTTAATTAGATCTGCAGCAATCGCAACTTCCTGTATCTCAAGGCGGCAGCATCAATTTGCTTGTTTTGTCTGATAGTTGATGGTCGTATTGCAGAGAAAAGCAGCAAACCTTCACATTTACTGCAGATAATCAGTCAATCAACTGATTGTTTCCAAGCAGCAGCTGACCAGTAATTATCAACACATTATCAGCTACACATTGCTGGAAGGTTGTTAGTTTCTAGATTTATTTTTGACTATTTTAACTTTTATTTGTGCAGAAAACAAATCAAATATGTGCCTTAACCACTCAACCATTAGGCCGTAACAACAAACCAATAAGCAGCATCTGCTCCGGCACAGTCGCTCTTTGTTCCTGCATGTTTTGCTGTCATACAATAGCGAAAGTCAATTAAAGCTGATATTTTTCCTCTTTAATCTCATTTGCCCAGTAAACTGAATTAACGAGTTTTGTTTTTGGCTCTCGTCGGGCAGCATGTGCGTTAAACTGCAGCACAGTGAGAGCAGGAAGACAGAGGAGCATTGTTCGTGTTGGTTTGGTTTGTTTTTTTATTGCGTGAAGCCTCAGAAATCAAATAATTGATGCCTAAAAAGAAGCACGACTAATCTGTGAACAAATCCAGGCTTAAGTTATGAACTTAATGAGATTATTTGACTAAGCTGCTGCATTTTAGTGCTTCCCAGTCGGCAGGGAACCCTCTGGAGTCGACGGACGCCCCGGCAAGTCAAAATGACACGACTGATTTAAGACGACGTAGCAGCAAGACGCCTCGCTGAGTCTCAACTTGTGTCCAAAGTGTGGATTTCTAGCTATCCACCAGTCTTTGAATCGTGTTGATCGGCCAAGTGAAACCAGAGTTATGACAGATAATAAACACCATACTTTCTCCACGTTTGGAGCTCCTTACAGCTTTGGTCTGGTCCACTTGTTTTACTCCTTTTTCATACTTTACCAGGAAACCCAAGTGATCCCAGACGGGTGGTTTTAACCACGGCGGAGCGTCTTCCAGCTGTTAGCATTAGCCATCCCATTAGCATTAGCCATACGTCACAGAAGGAGAACAAACGGTCCGTCACATCCTGTGTTCCATCGGAAGGATTCTTGAAAGGACTGGTTGTTGAAATCCTTTACTATTCAGCGCAACAACTGGAGGCGTCCTCTTGGGTGGAGTGGAACTGGTGTCACCATGACGACACATCTTCAGTTGTTTCGGCCACTTATCACAAGACACCCTCCGCCAAGGTTGGCCCACCACAGGCTGATCAGACCTGGGTGTGTGTCGCATGGTGGCACCATGTGGCCACCCTCTGATCCCTACTTCCTTCAAAAGCCTCGTGGTGGATGTCCTACTTGTTTTTAGTTCCACAATTGTGAGACGGAGAAGGTCCGCCACAACTCTGGGCACTACGAGGTTCACAATTAAAACAACTCTGTGCATTGGCCATTCTTAATAAATGGTAAACGGTCTGCACTTATATAGTGCTTTTTCTACCTTAGTGGTCCTCAAGACGCTTTGCAGGGTGTCTCTCATTCACACATTCACGCTCCAATGGCGACAGAGCTGCCATGCAAGGCGCTAATCTACCATTGGGAGCAACTTGGGGTTCAGTGTCTTGCCCAAGGACACTTCTGCATGTGGAGGGGCCGGGGATCGAACCGCCAACCTTGCAATAAGCAGACAACCCGTCTACCACCTGAGCCACAGCCGCCTGTAATAGTCTTCAAACTTTCGTACTTGCTGCACGCTGCACACAGCGATGTTGTCGTTTATGTTGTGTTGAAATAACATGTTTTTGTGGATGTATGGCCGAAAGATGACAGATGATTTATGCAGGACGCATCTGACAGCACATTAGACACATTTCAGTACACATCATTGTCTCCTAATAGCACTGACCCAGCTTCTCTAAACAATGAAACCAATTAGGGACGACAGAACAATCCCTCTGAGCAGCACAAGGACAGACTTGTGGTCTGTTAGTGAAATTATCAGGCTCTGATTAAACATTAACCGCTGCGGAAACACTGACTCAGATGTAAAGCTGGGGAAGGGAAGTATGTGAGTCCAAAGTTTATTCATCTCCGCAGACTAAATATTATTAACAAGCCTCTCTGGCGTGCCGTCGGTAAGGCCTCGCTGCAGCAGAGAGGATGCAGCTCGACAAACTTTTGGCAAGAAGTCAGCGGTCTTCCTGCAGAGACAGTGTCAGTAGCAGAGTCTTCCTATGAGACTGGCCTCTGAACTCGGCGCCGACTTCAGCTTCCTGAAACTCGCGGGATCCGAGAGGGAATCAGATAATGGTTCCTGGTGCTTCCGTATTGTAGCGCTGTTAGATGTCTGTTATCTAAACTGAATCGGTTGACCTCGTACCCAAGAATATTGACTGATCAGAGGATTGCCCAGATAGAGGCCTGTTGGTTTGGTCTTAACGGTGTGATTCACCCAAATGCTTCTGAAATCTGCAATTTCTGAATACATATTTATATTTTGTTAGTTTATTTATGTGTTGATTTATTGAACAGGGACAGTACACATTCATAAACACTGCTGTAGACGTGCCAGAGGTTTTTTTCCCAAGAGTGTTATCTTCATTAATATAGGAAACACGTCAGAATAATAAACATGTTGCCAAAATTAGTGGCTTTTATTGAGCTTCATTAGCTCCATTTATTCTGTTAGGTTAAATACTATATACATTAAAGAGTTGGGAATTTTAGTTTTGAAGCCATTTTAATGCAATTTCTGTTGTAAGGGGTAATTCCAGTTAGAGAAAACATTGGTGTTTTTAAATAAGGTGTTATTCACTGCAAAAATATGCTAAAATCATATTATATGCTTGTTAAAGACTGATTTGTAGTCGTAATAAATTATCTGGAATTGTAAAAATGCAAGTATATTCACAGAGCACGGCTGTAGGTATGCTAGCAGTAGTGTTGGCTAGAGTGTAGTTAGCTACCTAGCTGCTACCGTTAGCCGGCTGTTTGCTAACTTCAGAAGTGAGTAAATCCTAAAAAATCGGAATTAATAATAAGATGATGGGGGAAGATATATAAAATTTCATGTGCTCCAAGTAACTAAGTATGTATTTAGTGTGTGCTGATAAAAACAGCTCCGCTGATGCCACACCGCTATGTGTAGTTATGTTAGGTAGCTAGCTGCTACTGTTGGCCGGTTGTTTGCTAACTGCAGAAGTGAGTAAACTCTGATTTTAAAAAAGAATTAGTAATAGGATGTTGGAGAAGATGAACAGCATTTTATCTGCTCTCACTGACAGATAAAAGTATTTAGTGTGTGCAGACAAAACAACAGCTTTATTTATGCTACACTGCTATATGTAGGTATGATAAGTGGCTAGCTGCTACTGTTAGCTGGTGTTTGCTAACTGCAGAAGTGAGTAAATTGAGATTTTTTTTGAGAAAAATGTAAAATAGGATATTGGGGAAAACATACAACATTTTATCTGCTCCAATTCATAAGTAATTATATATTTAGTGTGTACTGACTGTACTTTCACTGGTAGCCAGCTGCTACTGTTCGGCGGTTGTTTGCTAACTGCAGAAGTGAGTAAACTCTGATTTTTAAAAAAAAAATTAAATAAATAATAGGATGTTAAGGAAGATAAACAGCATTTTATTTGCTATCATTCACAGGTAAGAATATTTAGTGTGTGCTGACAAAACAACAACTCCTCTAATGCTACACCGCTACAAGTAGTTATGTTAGGAAGCTAGCTGCCACTGTTAGCCGGTTGTTTACTAACTGCAGAAGTGAATGAATTCAGATTTTTTTTTTTAATTGATAGTAGGATGTTGGGGAAATGAAAAGCATTTTATCTGCTGTCATTCATAGGTAAAAGTATTTAGTGTATGCTGACAAACCAACAGCTCCATTGATGCTACAACGCTATATGTAATTATGCTAGGTAGCTAGTTATGCTAACTCTAGTCTTTGTTGCACTCTGTAGCTACCTTTAGTTCCACATCGTGTTTTTTAGTTATTTTTTGCTGAGGAATATAAAAGACAAAGGAAATGTATGAATTTATATGTTTACAGTAGTTTGAGAAGCCAAAAAAGTTGAATTAGCTAAATTAATTTAGCATATCTGCAACGCTGAATTCAGTTTTTTCATAAAAAGGCCTTACGATGTGTTTAAATATTTTCTCTTTCTGGTTGTACGATATAATATCAGTTATAAACTGCTTTTGCATTCAATTGTGGGATGTTCTAAGATGGGACGACCACTAAAAGTGAGAGAAGTGCTAGCTGGCCTTTAGCATAGAGGGTCACTGCTGCTCGTTAGCAGTAGCTAGCTATAAGAAATTAATTGCCTCATAATGGGAAATGTCTTTTAAAAGTATTAATCACAAATTGTTCAATCCATCTGTCCATTTTATCCCAGGCTAGGCGGCATGTGTTTGATTAATTACATCATTAGGGATCCTTGTTTAAGAAATATGGTCATGAATAATTCTCAGCCGTATTGTCGCTACTGGGTTTCCATCATACTTGAGTCATTTTGACAGCACGTCATGAAATTAAATCACATTTCAAGTATTTAAAGGCTCCTAAAGTCTAACATTTACTTGTAGAACTGAAACTGTGTGAAAGTTTGGAGGTATTTTGCCATTGCATTGTAATGTCATACAATTTTAATATTTCCAGTTACAGTCCCAACAAGGACGTTGATTTAAAGTTTTTTTTTTCCACTTGGCCTCTCAATTATGACATGTATGTTGAGTTAGCCTTCACATAGCTTTCCCCAGAGGATGCTCGTCCACCTATCACATCTTTTATCTGACGTCTATTTGTTTAGAGTAGTTCTGAACATTCCAGACGATGCTCTCATACTCGTGGCTGCTCCTTTTAATTGTAGACATGCCTGTCGGTGTAAAAACACAATTTGATATTTAGTTTGGCTGCTCTCTGCTGCTGCTGTTGACGGCATTCAGAGATCTCAGGCTTGGCTGCAGCTCCTACTGGGTAAATGGAGGGTGTGTCTGTTTGCCTGGAAAAGGGTGTGTGAGGCTGATAAAAGAGCCATTACTTAGCAGCCTTTATGGAGCCTTTCACTGCTCCGGTGTGGAGTCAAAGCGGGGGCTTGTTCCTGGCTGGCAGGCCCAGGCCCCGCTCCATGGGTCGGCCACCTCGGCCTCAATGGCAGGCCTGTCTGGAGACCCCATGTCACGACTTCCTGAGAGGGAAGTTGTTTCAGCTGGAGGTTCGCTGTCCTTCGCAGTGAAAAGTGTGGGTGGGAAAGTGTCTTTGTGCAGGGGACCAAGTGTCTTAACAAGAGTTGGGAAATATCTGAAAGCGAGGCTCCGCTCCAGGCTGCAGCCAGTGAGGGTCGAGTCATACAAATGCATGTGTGTGCTTGCAGAGGGGGGTCTGGAATCTTTTAATCTTGCTCAGGATATAGTTAACCTTGTTGTTGCCTGACAAAGACCTCAGTTACTGAAGGGTGGGAGTGTTTTCTTATGAAAAGAGGGAGGCTGTTGTTCAGAAGGCCGTGTTTGACTTCACTGTGTCTGCCGTCACACTGTGAAATTCCACAAAGCCGATGTTCAGCTCAAGGTTTTCATAATCGCAGCTGATATTTCAGGGCTTTATTGAAGGAGGGCAGACAAGACTGAAAGCGCTGTTAATTATTAATAGAGGAGTATATGTTGCCTTAAGGTGGGAAGGGCAGTTATGTGTATGTACGGCCGGTGTATAACATTTGACCCAGTTTATATTTATATAGACTCTAATCATTAAAGGCTCACACGGGCTTAAAGTTGCAAATGAAGGAAGGATTAATTGATTAGCTGTCAACTGTAAATTAATTTTGATAGTAAATTAATGAGTTTATTGGGGAAAAAATGTCAAAACGTTACAATTCCCGCTTCTTAAATAGGAATATTATCTGGTTTCTTTGCTATTTTATGACAGTAAACTGAATATTTTAGGGTTTTAGACCAAACTCGCATTTTTCACCATTTCCTGACATTTTTTAGACCAAATAACCAGTTGATTCTTCGAGAAAATAATGAACGGATTAATCAACAACACCAACTAGAAAAGCACTCAGAGAGCTCATACCTCCGCCAAGCAGCTTCAGTCCACCTCAACACAATCTCCCAATTCACATATTTTCTATGGAACGTTACAGATACTAATGTAATTACATACAGTTCAAATGTCCGGCCTTCACTCCATCCGACCTAATGAACAGGATCGGCCTCTAGCGCAGCAGCTCCTAACAGCCTCCCAGCTTCTTAGACAACCAGAGATAAGAATGCCGGCCCAACCGTGCGTATGTCGCTCAGGAAGGAAAGAGAACTCCGTCACTGTCGCTGTCTGTCGCGTGGAGACCCAAAATGTCATGTGGTCAGAGGGGGTTACCCCAAAAACAAGAGCGCCCTCTGGTGGCTTTTAGAGTAAACCGCATGTAATTGTCCACCTGGTTACACTTTCATTAAAAAAAATTCCTGGATCCAGACGGTGATCCGGATCAGTCCCAAAATGTCGTCATCTGTTCCTTGTCCCATTTCACACATTTCCTAAACATTTCATCCAAATCCATCCATGAGTTTTCGAGATATTTTGCACACAAACAAACAAACAAACCAACGCCGGCCATCACATAACCTCCTTGGTGGAGGTAATAATCGTTAGTTGCAGCTCTAATGGAGGGAAAGTTGCTGTCAAGTTTGAAAGGAATGTTGGGCAAAAGAAATAATCAAAATTACAGCATTTATCAGAGAGAAACTACAAAAGCAGAAAAAACTCTACAAATGTTTATCTCTCTGATGGCCTACTTATCAGAAAGGTATTGTTCAATCAGGAAAAATGACAAAAATTCCGATATCAAATAAAAATCACTCTTATTTTTTGTCTTGTTTAAAAATGTGCCCAAAACACCGTTTGCATTTACGAGATTCTAGACGAAACAAACTTCAAACTGACTTCATCAGTGAGTCTGCTGTGACCAGTAGCCGCATAACGAGTACAGTCGTCACTTTGCTGTATCGCGGATTTTTAAATTGTGTATATCTAATTTTGTATCGCGGATTAAGAAGAATATTAAATGGAAATAAAACACGTAGCGTTCAGCAGATGAGCAGACAAAGACTCTATGGAAAACGCAGCTTCCTCTTGAGCTAGTTCGCCCACGTGAGATGGTACACGGCACGCTATTGGCTGGTGGATGGGAGGCGACCAATCAGAGCGCTGCGTCCTGTATCCTGGGCTCTGATTGGCTCAGCATCAGTCTCCTCCATCTCCCGTGTACAGCATGCATTCAGCATCTCTCCTTGTCCGTTTCACGTGGACGTCTGGTCACTGTGCGTCGTGTTGCCCTGTGGTGTTGGATTTATTTCCAGCCCTACGATGTCGCCCAAACGTTCTGCGCCTTCTGAGGCTTCTGGCACCGAACCCAAGCGTGGGGAGGGTTTATAAAGCCTTAGAATATATATAGATAATAAAATAAATATAAGGTCACTACTTCACTGGGGGTTCTGGAACCTAACGGCCACCATAGATGAGGGACCGCTGTAGATTTCAGCTGAACTGCAGGCAGTGTTTCCACAGAGCAGTAGTAAAAATATCTACAGTATGTAAGAGTCACTGTTTTATCTAATGGTGGTAAAACCTGTGGGCTCTGTGGAAATGCTGCACATGTTGATTGCATTTTTTCCCACAGAAATTCAACTTACATTTAGTCTTCTTGGGTATTTATCACGTTATTACTGTGTCGTACTGAAGAGAATAGATTTCGAGTTGACTGTACTTATAGTCGTGGTTGTGCTGTGAGGAAAACTATCACAGGAGCAAAGGACTACCAGGAAACTGCCTGGAGTTTAGAGGGTTAACAGACCAGAATGCAATGCATCCAAAAAATTGGATTAGCTCTTAAGTAAACGGAGTAAATGTGATCAGTCCCGAGACACTTACGAGCTGCTGAGCGGTGCAGCTACGGTTTGTTTACGTGCTCATCCCATTACCGGCGTGTTGAAGCAGGAGAGTCGGGATGATTTAAAGTTCCTGCTGTAAACGGGTCGACGTCTAACAGAGGGAAAGGGAGGTGAAGTTTTTGTAGCCGGAAAGTAAAACCGGCCCGTCTTCGTCTGCACTCGCTGCCCTGCGACGGCGTTCGTTGGTGGAATCCAGTCCGCCAGGCCGGGTCCCAGCGTGGGAGCTCAGCAGGCCTCCTCCGTGGCCCAGGGCTGACTCGGGCACACAGCAGGAATGTGACTCCACGATACGTGACCTGAAAGAAATGAAGTGTCACACATGAGGAATGCTGGGAACTCTTGGGAGGTTACCATGGGCCAGGTTGGGTGTTGATGTTGGAGCTCAGCCGGCAGAGAATCACTGATCAAACGTCGTCGTGTTACGCGGATAAACATGCAGAAAACATGATCGGTTCCACTGGTTTGACCCTTTTCTGGTGAGATTTAACCGCAACAGGTTAATTTCAAACCTGATAAAGGAAGGCAGTAACCGAGTAGAAGCTTTATTATTGATCTTGAGCATTATAATTCACATTTTAATACCATGTAATTAGCCTGGCTGCATTTTCGTTATGTTATATTTACTTACTGCTAGGCTTGTCATGATATTAAGATTTTACTTGATGACTGATTGCCATACAAATACCTATAATTCCGTCTTTTTCTGATCAGTTTATGCCCCTGCTATGTCTACGCTGGTGCCACCTTTGTGCTGCAAATCCAAGAAATCGACTCCTCTAAGTTGTTGGTTCTCAGAATGTGTCCACAGTGGTGCTTTGGTGTTCGACTCTGCAGCTAAATGAATGACATTAACGTCACTAGATGCTCACCGGTTGCCACTGAGCCGCAGCAGATGAAGGAAATGGTGATTTAAATGTGACGTTTCTGGTTCCTCGCAGCTGTTTCTATGGAGGAGAGTGGAATTATTCAAACAATTATGCAAAAATGATGACTCTCAGTTTAACTTTTGACTTTTTGGACTGATGAAAATTGGAAAGATAACTTTGCTGCTGTTAGATTCCTAAAAAAATAAGGATAAAACTACTAAATCTGGAATAAGGGTGGCACCAAAAGATGTTAGCATTGCACGTTAGCATTTAGTATTTTATTAATATTCTCAAATAGGGGTGGAACAGTACACAAAAATCACGGAAGTCTCGGTTCGGCAGGGAACCCTCTGGAGTCGACGGACGCCCCGGTGTGTCAAAATGTCATGACTGATTTAAGACGACGTAGCAGCAAGACGCCTCGCTGAGTCTCCGTTTCAACTTGTGTCCAAAGTGTGGATTCCTAACTATCTACCAGTCTTTAAATTGTGTTGATCGGCCAAGTAAAACCAGAGTTATGACCAATAATAAACACCATACTTTCTCCACGTTTGGAGCTCCTTACAGCTTTGGTCTGGTCCACTTGTTTTACTCCTTTTTCATACTTTACCAGGAAACCCAAGTGATCCCAGACGGGTGGTTTTAACCACGGCGGAGCGTCTTCCAGCTGTTAGCATTAGCCATCCCATTAGCATTAGCCATTCGTCACAGAACAAACGGTCCGTCACATCCTGTGTTCCCCTGGAAACTCCTACTTGTTTTTTTTCCGCAATACTGTTCAACTGTGAGACGGAGAAGGTCCGACACAACTGTTGGGCACTACGAGGTTCACAATTAAAACTATTCTGTACATTGGCCATTCTTAGTCGTCTTAAAATGTTCGTACCGTGGTAGACCTCTGCACCGAACCCAAAGTTCCTGTACAGCCCTATTCTCAAAGTATCCTGTGTTGGACAAGTAGGGATTGGACACTTTTTCTCTGCACATACATGGGTTTAAAGACACTGATGGTCTGACAGCATTCAGTAAAATGAGGCATCTCCTTACTGTTTAACCGATGGGATACATGCAACAATTAATAATCAGTTACAGTCATGATGAAGGAGAGTGTTGCTTATATACGGCTGCCAGTTAACACCCCTGATGGTTGATCTATCTATTAGACCAGTGGTTCTCAACTGGTCCAGCCTCAGGACCCACTATGTTTCTATTAATGACAGTCGCGACCCAGATTTTTTGAAGTTTGCTGTCCCTTTTAACAAATTAAGGTTTATTTGGGTGTTGTCTCAACGCATTTTAATACAATTTAGGAAAATTTTGGCTTATTTTTTTGCTAATTTTGGTATATTTGGACGTTTTTGCCAAGTTTTGGGCATATTTAGGCTCATTTTGACAGATTCTGGACACATTTTGGTTCATTTTTGACACGTTTCAGCATAAATTTCTCCAATAAGCTGGCAGAGACAAATCTAGAGGTTAATAGTGGGCAACTACCGGTGTGACCACCACTAAATATCCTGCTACTGAAAGCAAACTGTGTCATAAGAAACACATCCTTGAAAATAAGAGACTTTATACCACTACTTTTTGCTTCTGCGACCCTCTAAAAATGGCTTCGCGACCCACTTTTGGGTCCTGACCCACCAGTTGGGAACCACTGGATTAGACCATTTCACTTTATTTTACTTATTGAACATTATAAATCCCTCCCTGCTAATGAACAACGTGATAATTTGAAGTGCTCCTATTCTGTCAAAGCTTTGGGTCTCTGGAAACTTCAGTAGTGAACCGAGTCGGACTTTTCTGCAGCCGACCAACGACTGGAGCCACAAACAGTCGATGTCATGATGCATTGATTATGTGGAGACTTGAAATATAAAGATTTTGAAGAGAATTAATTCTACCAACTCAGTCTGAGCACTCGTCTTTGTTATCTGACCTCTGCACACCTTGACACTCTACTTTCAGTTTCACTTTGCTGCACTTATCTGATTCCACTGAGTCTCACTGAGGTAAACAGATGCTATCATTTTAAACAATCTGCTGTCTAGTCCAGCGTGCAGGGACCCCCCTACTTGAAGGGTCGATGCGTTTGCTGCCGTTCTAACGCCTCTCTGCTGTTGCTCTCCCTGCAGGTGGATGGAGGCCTGCCTGGACGAGGAGCTGCCTCCCACCACGGAGCTGGAGGAGGGCTTGAGGAACGGCGTCTATCTGGCCAAGCTGGGCAACTTCTTCGCGCCGCACACGGTTTCCCTGAAGAAGATCTACGACCGCGAGCAGACGCGCTACAAGGTGGGAACGTGGAGGGGACTCGTATAACATAGAATAGTAGAATAGCTTTGACTGCAGTGTGTTTGATGCACGTAACTGAGATTTGATCACTTTGTATTGCAACTACAGCTGCAACGATTAATCAATGACGAGACAGTTTGAGTTATTTGTAAAGAAAAAAAGCCCTAAATGAGAATATTTTAGTTTCCTGTCTCTTCTATGACAGTAAATTGAGTATCTTTGGGCTCTGATTGACATTTTTCTCCATTTTTTAAACATTTTATCAACCAATCTAGTCGATTTAATGAGAAAGTAATCAACAGACGAATTAATAATGTGGTTAGAGAGCCTCAGATGTTAAAAGATGAAATGATGAAGTAAAATAAATACAGTCAAGTCCTCTCCTGTCACAAATCATAAACATCCAGCTTCTGATTTCTGAATAAACGACCAAAGTGCTAATAAATGATCTCTTCTGGGACCCATGAGTCGCTGTAACAGCATCAGGACAGTCTTTGATTTGAAACAATCAAGAAAAAACGACATCAAACCTCAATAACGTGATAAACAGCAAGAATCACTCAGTTTAATTTAAAAAGCAGAAATCCCTGAAGCTTTAAAGGGAGAGTTCATCAAACTATGAAGCACCTAGAGAAGCCCTCATAGAGCTCAGACCTCCTCCAAGCAGCTCATTTCACCCCATATTGGGATTTACACCCAGAAATAATCGTCCCAGGATTGTTTTATCTCCATTATCAGACTCCTTGACCCAGAAAACAAACCCTTAGCATCTGGATTCACATTGATCTCATCATTAGTTCAATAGTTATTCACCAGAATCTCTTTCTGGGTAATGGTGGTTTCTTCTGGATCCAGCTCCATAGCTGTTGATTCTACAACAGATCTGTTGGATCCTCCTGATTCAGCAGAGTCTCAGCTACATGTTGGTGTTGACTGCATGTCTGGATCTTCATCTGTTACCTTACAGTGATGACCATTCCACAGGCCCTCTAGGTTTTCCTCTTCTGGATCCTAGTATCTGGAATTTTTCCCGGATCCGGATCAAATTTTGAGATGTTGTAGAAATTAGCAGGAACTGATCCTGTATTTTAACCAAGCAGTCTGGACATTTGTTGTGGAGTTACATGCACATATACATGCACATTGCCCTATCTCCCAATGCTAAAGAATCCTGCAACAAACTCCTGGATCCAGACGGTGATCTGGATCAGCACCAAGATCTAATCATCTGTTCCTCGTCCCATCATCCACCTTTCCTGAACATTTCATCAAAATCCATTCAGAACTTTTCATCTAAAGTTGCTAACAGACAGACAAACAGAAAAACATGACGTCCTTGGCGGAGGTAATAAACTGCCCTGTGCTGCTATTTCAACCATCTTCCTGACTGGCTCGTGTTTTTACGGCCTTTTAAAAAGCAGGAAGTGTCAGTCAGATCCTTCTGAGAGTGTTTTGAAGCCAAAAGGTGACGTAGCTGTAGAAGTATAGAGCTGTTGTTTGGCCTCAAAACACTCCTCTGACTTTTATGGAGCTGCAGAAAGATTTGCAACCGCGGTATTTGTAGTTGTTTTACCTCCAGTTCGTCACAGGCGGTGCGTTTTCCGGTTTTAATGCTGTAACCTGGTCGAAGCCTTTAAAGTGAAAGTGACCGACGTGATGTTCGGCTTCTCTTGCAGGCGACGGGTCTCCATTTCAGACACACAGACAACGTCATCCAGTGGCTCAACGCCATGTCGGAGAAAGGACTGCCAAAGGTGAGTGTTGTCAACGGCCGACATGACGCCATCACTCACCTGCACAACAATAACTGTTATTACGACATGGATTCAGGCCACTAAATGCCTGCTGTACAGAGGAGCTCGTGTTATATTTAGTTTCCTCTGTTTCTTCAGTGTATTAAAGTTGTTTTTTTGGTGTATGAGGGTCATTCCATGTCGACTCAGTGAAGGTAGTTGCTTGACCGCCTCAGAATCTCTGTGTCGGAAAGATCTTTGGCATCTGAAACCGACTTCGGCCCATTTTTAAGCTGAAATTCCAACATTTCCATCGTTTTTTTACCCCACAGAAGTTTTCAATAAATCTCTCGAGTCATATGAGTAAGTAAGTGAGTAATTAAGTAAGTGAGTAAGTAAGTGAGCAAGTAAGTAAGTGAGTAAGTAAGTAAGTGAGTAAGTAAGTAAGTGAGTAGGTAAGTAAGTGAGTAAGTGAGTGAGTAAGTGAGCAAGTAAGTAAGTGAGTGAGTAAGTGAGCAAGTAAGTAAGTGAGTAAGTAAGTAAGTGAGTAAGTAAGTAAGTGAGTAGGTAAGTAAGTGAGTGAGTAAGTAAGTAAGTGAGTAAGTGAGTAAGTAAGTAAGTGAGTAAGTGAGTGAGTAAGTAAGTAAGTGAGTAAGTGAGTGAGTAAGTAAGTAAGTGAGTAAGTGAGTGAGTAAGTAAGTGAGTGAGTGAGTAAGTAAGTGAGTAAGTGAGTGAGTAAGTAAGTAAGTGAGTAAGTGATTAAGTGAGTAAGTGAGTAAGTAAGTGAGTGAGTAAGTGAGTAAGTGAGTGAGTAAGTAAGTGAGTAAGTGATTAAGTAAGTAAGTGAGTAAGTGAGTAAGTAAGTGAGTGATTAAGTAAGTAAGTGAGTAAGTGAGTGAGTAAGTAAGTGAGTAAGTGAGTGAGTAAGTAAGTGAGTAAGTGAGTAAGTAAGTAAGTGAGTAAGTGAGTGAGTAAGTGAGTAAGTGAGTGAGTAAGTAAGTGAGTAAGTGAGTAAGTAAGTAAGTGAGTGAGTGAGTAAGTGAGTGAGTGAGTAAGTGAGTAAGTGAGTGAGTAAGTAAGTGAGTAAGTGAGTGAGTAAGTGAGTGAGTGAGTGAGTAAGTAAGTGAGTAAGTGAGTGAGTAAGTAAGTGAGTAAGTAAGTAAGTGAGTAAGTGATTAAGTGAGTAAGTGAGTAAGTAAGTGAGTGAGTAAGTGAGTGAGTAAGTGAGTAAGTGAGTGAGTAAGTAAGTGAGTAAGTAAGTAAGTGAGTAAGTGAGTAAGTGAGTAAGTGAGTAAGTAAGTGAGTAAGTGAGTGAGTAAGTGAGTAAGTGAGTAAGTAAGTGAGTAAGTAAGTAAGTGAGTAAGTGAGTAAGTAAGTAAGTGAGTAAGTGAGTAAGTAAGTGAGTGAGTAAGTGAGTAAGTAAGTGAGTAAGTAAGTAAGTGAGTAAGTGATTAAGTGAGTAAGTAAGTGAGTGAGTAAGTGAGTAAGTAAGTGAGTAAGTGAGTGAGTAAGTAAGTGAGTAAGTAAGTAAGTGAGTAAGTGATTAAGTGAGTAAGTGAGTAAGTAAGTGAGTGAGTAAGTGAGTAAGTAAATGAGTAAGTAAGTAAGTGAGTAAGTGATTAAGTAAGTAAGTGAGTAAGTGAGTAAGTAAGTGAGTGAGTAAGTGAGTAAGTAAGTGAGTAAGTAAGTAAGTGAGTAAGTGATTAAGTGAGTAAGTGAGTAAGTAAGTGAGTGAGTAAGTGAGTGAGTAAGTGAGTAAGTGAGTGAGTAAGTAAGTGAGTAAGTAAGTAAGTGAGTAAGTGATTAAGTGAGTAAGTGAGTAAGTAAGTGAGTGAGTGAGTGAGTAAGTGATTAAGTGAGTAAGTGAGTAAGTAAGTGAGTGAGTAAGTGAGTAAGTAAATGAGTAAGTAAGTAAGTGAGTAAGTGATTAAGTAAGTAAGTGAGTAAGTGAGTAAGTAAGTGAGTGAGTAAGTGAGTAAGTAAGTGAGTAAGTAAGTAAGTGAGTAAGTGATTAAGTGAGTAAGTGAGTAAGTAAGTGAGTGAGTAAGTGAGTGAGTAAGTGAGTAAGTGAGTGAGTAAGTAAGTGAGTAAGTAAGTAAGTGAGTAAGTGATTAAGTGAGTAAGTGAGTAAGTAAGTGAGTAAGTGAGTGAGTAAGTGAGTAAGTGAGTAAGTAAATGAGTAAGTAAGTAAGTGAGTAAGTGATTAAGTAAGTAAGTGAGTAAGTGAGTAAGTAAGTGAGTGAGTAAGTGAGTAAGTAAGTAAGTGAGTAAGTAAGTAAGTGAGTAAGTGATTAAGTGAGTAAGTGAGTAAGTAAGTAAGTGATTAAGTGAGTAAGTGAGTAAGTAAGTGAGTGAGTAAGTGAGTAAGTAAATGAGTAAGTGAGTAAGTGAGTAAGTGATTAAGTAAGTAAGTGAGTAAGTGAGTAAGTAAGTGAGTAAGTGAGTGAGTAAGTAAGTGAGTAAGTAAGTAAGTGAGTAAGTGAGTAAGTGAGTAAGTAAGTGAGTGAGTAAGTGAGTAAGTAAATGAGTAAGTGAGTAAGTGAGTAAGTGATTAAGTAAGTAAGTGAGTAAGTGAGTAAGTAAGTGAGTGAGTAAGTGAGTAAGTAAGTAAGTGAGTAAATGAGTAAGTAAATGAGTAAGTAAGTAAGCTTTATTTGTGTAGCACTTTTCACAGACAGCAGTCACAAAGTGCTTCACAGTAAAAGGAAAGAAAAAAACATATATAAAAGGTCATGTAGACAAACATGTAGAATAAAATACAACCAAGCACAACAATGGGTCAGTTTGGACTAGAGTGCTGCTGGAACAGATACGTTTTCAGGTGCTTTTTGAAAGCATCCACTGAGCCCAGAGAGCGCAGGTCTAAAGGAAGTTCGTTCCAAAGGCAGGGCGGCGTTGAAAGATCGGTCTCCTTTAGATTTAAAACAAGTTCGAGACGACCTCAGGCTTCGAGCTGAGCTGTACACTGCAAAAACTCCACATCTTACCAAGTTTATTCGTCTTATTTTTAGTCCAAATTGTCTCAACCCACTTGATTTAACTTGATTTTTGATCAAAATGCGTTGAGACTCCACCCAAATAAACCTTAATCTGTTAACAGGAACAGGAAACTTCAAAAATTTGTGTCGCGACTGTCATTAAAAGAGACATAGTGGGTCCTGATCCTGGACCAGTTGAGAACCACTGAGCTAAAACATAGCAGTACAGATGGATAATGTGCAATATGAGAAAAACAATGTGATTTTTGAACACTAAAATATGTAAACTCATTCAAAAGACCATTAAATACAATCACAAACCACTAAATATATATAATATGGGCTCTTTAAAGGATTATGCTGGTTTTGGAATTGGATCAATAAAGCAAACCCTTTTGTTTGAGGTTGATTTTTTTAAATTTAGGGTATAAAATGGATAAATATCAGTATAAAAATCAGCTTGCATGTACTTGAGTTTAGTGGCTGATTAATTTGGTTGATTAAATGCGACTGTGAGATAATTGCTAATGCTAGCTAATGCTGCTAATAGGTTGTTCTCTGTGTTCCATACAGGCTGAGATACATCCGTAAATGACAGTTGAGCACAATGCTGTTGCTAAATGCTCATATTACATTACAGCGCGTGTTTTATTTAGCAAAAGTGGACTTCAGACAGATTGTACGTCCACTTTAGCAAACTGAAAATGCTGATATGGATGTCGCAGCATGATATCGTCAGTAGATATTAGCATTGGATGCTCTCTCATTATGAGCGTGGGCCACTGAGAAACCAATGGTGGACCAAACCCTAAGTATTGGTCACATGGTTTTCTAGCTGTGTCCGACTCTTATCTTGTGGTGCAGTAAAGAAACTATAGAAAAGACCAAATGTAAGTAGATTTCTTAGATTGTGCTGCATTTGATGACCCATGCCATTGGAAACAAACATCTTTTAGCATGGACTAATATCGGAATAACATCATGAAGCCATTTGATTAATTGTGAAAAATGATTGAGAGCAGCCAGAAATCCTCTCGACTGTTGGAGTTTTGCACTGAAAACGGATTAGGTGCCTCAAACACGTCTGTGCAAGTTGATTTTCACGCTGAGGTATAATAAGCTGCTCCCCGCAAGGTGGAGAATCAATTTTAAATGCTATATGCTTTGGAGAAAGGCTGGTAAACTGTGTATGTTTTGTAGGAAATGTGCTGGATTGGTCCTTAAAGGTCCTTTAAGACATAAACAGAGGCCTATTGTTGTGAAAGCTCTTCTCCGGAGAAGTTTCCACCCTCGGGACACTCAACTGTGGAAACTGAATACTTGTCATTACGTTTGCAGGAGGGAAAAAAATAAAGATTGGCAGCCAAAAATATCACCGCTGCTGGCAGCTCCAGCAGAAAATGTCCGTAGCTGCCTGCAAAAGTTCCACTTCAGTTGCGCCACAGTTTGTGCCAGGGCGGTGATCGACGTTGTGTAATCCCTCATTTGAGCCAACGTCCTGAATCACTCCCTCACGAGCTGCGACATGATGAGATTGCCTGTGATTAACTCGATGCTCTGAACTGTGTTTCAGATCTTCTACCCCGAAACCACAGACATATATGACAGGAAGAACATGCCGCGCTGCATCTACTGTATACACGCTCTCAGGTTGGTGCCTTTCCTTTTGGGTTTTGCTGCACTGTGAGGCTGCAGGCTGTGAGGCCCTGCAGCTCAAAGCACGGAGGTTGAATGTGTCTTAATTCAGGGGCCACAAATGTCAAGAACTGCACTTTCTAAGGTCCAGCTTTGAAGGCCAACGTCTTTCCCCAGACCACGAAGGATCCACCAGTTTGATTCTACACCCAACTCATCCTGAGATTCATTCCACGCCGGTGATGTGAGATTATAGCGGACCGCCCCAACCCAGCAAACACTTAGACATTAAAGTGAAGTAGTAGTGGGGAAATTTCACCAAAATAAAACATGAATCAGTGTCAGGGTGCCTTGTGATTTCAGCCCATTTCATGCAGGAAGCGGTGCTACAATCCTGCCTTCAACCCACTGATGAAATGTTCGTAAGGAGTAGTAAAGCTACACTCTGGTTGTATACTGATTGGTGTTAAAGTTGACTGCAGCCGTCAGTTTCTTAGCGATGTAACAGGCAGGAACATCCTCCTCAGGTGAGACCGACTCAGGCCAAGCATTGTGGCCTACAAAGGGCGTGATTACACTTCCTTACAGACCTACCCAGTCAGATCCTTACTTGAGGACACATTTTATTCATGTCTCCAATTCTAGTTTCATTTAGCAGACGCTTATATGCAAAGCGACGTACACAGGTGAGGCAGCATTAAGGACTTTGCCTAAGGGTCCTCACTGGACTCCAACAATGCCAAGATCAGGGGTGTTAATCACTGATACCCCTTTTCCACTGAGCTGGTTCCAGGTCTAGTTCGGAGCCAGAGCCTGACTTAGCTCCACTTCTTTGTGTTTCCACCACCTAAGCACCGACTCCAGGTTCTATAAACTGGAGCTCAGCAAGCACCAACTCTTTGCTGGTCCAGAGCTAAGCACCGAATACATCAAGGGCTGGGGGCGGGGTTATGGTGACCAACCATCAACGGTGGAAAGGGACACACAAGCGCTAATTAGTGTCCTTGTTCTCCAGGACGTCCCTGGTCCCATCACACATGTGTTGGAATGACTCCTGGAAGTTTAGCACAAACTGTTGACCTGAAATCCGCTACAGTTGTGTCCCACCAGTAGCGTGATCACGGATGTGTCCAGGCAACAGGAGGACCTCCGCCTCACAATCAGCCTTAAGACCATCTATAGAGATAAACATAGATATTATCATCAACTTACTGCTTTTGTTTAACTGCTATGTAATGGATGCTAGTGTAGTGGTTTTACAGTGACCCAATGGCTCCAACTTGGCTCAAAGCAAACAGGTTCTTAGGAGGAACCAGATTAGAACCAACTAGAACCAGAACTAGGACCTGGTTCTTCTTGGTGGAGAAGGGGTATTAGAGGGGGCACCATCCCTGCATCCTGGGCTTAACACTGCTTAATGGATGGAGTCCACGTTGAGTTCATATCAACCTCTGATACATTCTCTGTCTCTTGGACTTTACCAGACCTCCGTGAACTCATGGATTTAGAAACTAAAAGAGCAGCCTCACGTTATGCTCACGCTATAAGCAGCAAAGTTAGAAAATGACCAGGATAAGCTGGGTGTAGAATCCAACGGGTGGATCCTTCGTAGTCTGGGGAAAGACGGCCACAGTGAAGAAAGATTTGGGTTAAACCTCGCTAGAATAAGTATTTCTTCCAGCTTTCAGAGAGAATTTTTGGAGAAAGAAAGAAAAAACACATGACTGGTGTCGGGAATCGATGTCGTAGCATCATGTCGCTGGTTTGTGTTGAAAATGACTTGCAGCTACTTGCCTACTTATGGATTACAACATCTCAATTCTGAATTGAGACACACATTCACTCTACTTCGATTCTCCTTCTGCTGATTTGCTGAAAAGCATCAATAACGGAGCTCCTGGGAGCCAAGAACTTAAATGCTTAAATGTTTATTACTGAGCTCTCGAACAACACAGGTGCTCTGAAACGCTGCGTGTTCCCTGTGGTCATTTGGGGTCTGAGCGTGCTTCAGGTCTGAGGTATTTTTACGAGGTGAACGGTGCAGTTTTTCAGCAGAAAGGCATTCGGTGGTTTGAGGTATGGAGCAGTCAGGAGGCCGACCAGAAGGAGGCTGTTTGCGTGCTTGTATAAACCCACAAACTACAAAACAGTGACACCCAAATGCTGCAATGGAGCCACGGAAGAATGTTAATTCAACTTAAAGAGCGCTGTAAGCAATGTTCTTCCAGCTGGTGTCGACATTAAAGCATAATATTTAATGCGACAGAGAATCAAAACTAAACATTTGCCAGGTCAAGACTTAGCCCCCTGAACTCCAAAACCTACCAGTTGGGTTTAAAAAGCATGTTTTTTATGATAAATCACAGAATGAATCATTGGATTTAAATATTTCCCAACAGTTGCACCGTTGTGAGCATGTTTGACGTGGTTCCGTTGGGAAAAATAACCAAAAAGAAGCTTTAAATTAGGACATTTCACCGAATTTGCATGGTTAGAAATGTCTAAAACATTTGCATCGGAGACTTTTCAAATGAACTGCAGGCAGTGTAGGAGACAGAAGACGAGAGAGGCTGAGAGGACAATGAAGCATCAATAAAATAAATGCAGCATGACTCAAAGCGGTAAACAGAGCAGCAACATGCCAGCAAGTTACAGCATGTGGAGCCGCCATTTTTCTTTACCAGTATTAGTAACACATGTGGGCACTTGGAAAAAGAAAATATGTAGTCATGGTTGTTCTGTTTCCATAGAGGTACAGGACTTTATATGGCAGTGAAAAATGAGTCCACAGTGAGTAAAAATGTGACGGGAGCGGAATAAAAACACCCACAAAGCGCCTGAGGTTCAGAGGGTTAAGGACAGTTTTACATCTGACTTCTAACCCAAACAACAAGATTTACGTCTTTGCAGTGAAAACTATAAAAGCCCTCAGAGAGCTCATACCTCCTCCAAGGAGCTTCAGTCCACCCCCAACACAATCTCCCAATTCACATATCTTCTATGGAACGTTACAGATACAAATGTAATTACATACAGTTCAAATGTCCTACCAACAATGCGGCCTTCACCCCATCCGACCTAATGAACAGGCGCGGCCTCTAGCGCGGCAGCTCCTAACAGCCTCCCAGCTTCTTAGACAACCAGAGATAAGAATGCTGGCCCAACCGTGCGTATGTCACTCAGGAAGGAAAGAGAACTCCGTCACTGTCGCTGTCTGTCGCGTGGAGACCCAAAATGTCATGTGGTCAGAGGGGGTTACCCCAAAAACAAGAGTGCCCTCTGGCGGTTTTTAGAGTAAACCGTATGTAATTGTCCACCTGGTTACACTTACATTTAAAAAAATTCCTGGATCCAGACGGTGATCCGGATCAGTCCCAAAACTTCAACATTTCTTCTTTGTCCCATTTCACACATTTCCTGAGAATTTCATCCAAATCCGTCCATGAGTTTTTGAGTTATTTTGCACACAAACAAACAAACAAACCAACGCCGGCCGTCACAGTGTTGTTAAATTCTACACTGCAAAAACTCCACATCTTACCAAGTTTGTTCGTCTTATTTTTAGTCCAATTGTCTCAACCCACTTGATTTAAGATAAATTCACTTTCCAGGTAACATTTCAGCAGATGGAGGGACATGTTTTAAGACAACGCATCTTAAATATCTTGTTAAGTCAAACAATCTTGAAATGATCTTGTTTTAGTTGTATTTTACCAGAAACAAGGTTCATTTCATTTCATACATGTTTCAAGCTGAGCTGTTGTTTGTATCAGATAAATAATCTGGATTTAACAAATAAAGTAAATGCATTTTATTGGAAAATCACCAATTCATATCAGAAAACAGCTGCATGTATAAAATGTGTTAAAAAAAAAACAAAGCAAATGTCTGCTTTTGAGTTAAAACACCTCCTTTTGGGCGTAGCTGGCTTCACCTAAAACACAACACCTTCAAATGCTGTCAAACACCACTAAATATTAGGATTTCTAGCCAACTGTGAGAAGACATTATATCTCAGAATGCTTCAATTAATCTGTGTGATCTGATTTCAAGTACAAGATGGTCTTAAATCTAGAGAAGAGCCACGATAATACAACTAAAATAAGTTGAATACATCTCAAATTAAGAAGCTGACATTAAACTTATTAAAGCTAAAATCTATTTAATTCTTTATCATGTCTGGTTTATTCTAAGACACATCAGCTTGACAATGCTGCTAAAATATAGCTTAAAATAAGTTTTCCCTGCTAATTTTAAGACCTCAATATTCTAAATATCATGTCTTATTTCAAGAAATCTGACCAAGCAAATGTTCACTTGTTCTGTTGGCAGATTTTTACACTTATTTCAAGGTAAAAGTGCCTGAAAGAAGTTATTTTTCTTGTTTTGGGAGGGGCATTTTTTTTCCAGTGTATAAAGTTATTCTTGAATCTCAGAGTCACTTTACTCCTTAAAAAGCGGCTCAGTTGTCTTCGCTACGTCATGGTGCTGCTCAGTAATCTGCAGCCTCTAAACAGGAAAGTGTCACGCATGGCAGCACGGCAGGAGTTGGAACATCTGTTTTGTGGTTTTAAAACGACTCCCATTCCCTCATTCTGACCTGTCGGCCTTTGAAGCTCCTTGGACTTACTGGAGACTAGATAACAGTCTGTCATGTTCCCTGTCCTTGCCTGACGTTCTGCCTGCTACGTCATGCCTCCGTATTCATTTTCCTCCTTCTTCTTTTCACAGCCTCTACTTGTTCAAGCTGGGTTTGGCCCCTCAGATCCAGGACCTGTATGGAAAAGTGGATTTCACCGGTAAGAGTCATCCGTTTTCCCTCCGCTAACCCAGTTATGTCACCTTCAACCCGGAGAGCCGCCACAGTTGACGCCGATCTCAGAATGTGCTGAGCTGGCCCGCGCATTTAGAGAACGTTGGAGGAGCCGCCACAAATGTGAAAGTCATTAGCCGGGAGCTTTTTCCTGTCGGTGAAAAGTTCCCGCTCAGCCTCAGAGATCTGATTATCGCACATGAGCCAGGAACAGTCTGTCTCCACGTCCTCCCCCCGCCCCCTTTTTTTTTCTTCCCTTGCAATCCACCGATCTGTTCCTTCTGTCTTCCCAGAGGAGGAGATCAACAACATGAAGAGTGAGCTGGAGAAGTACGGGATCCAGATGCCCGCCTTCAGCAAGATCGGCGGGATTTTGGCCAATGAGCTCTCGGTCGACGAAGCTGCATGTGAGGAGAAGGCTCGGATGTCACCGGGAGGAGGGCGGGGGGCCGTAGAGCTGCAGATTAAACTTCATATTTTAGTTAAACACAAGCTTTTAATTCAGCTGAAACAGTTGCGGTTCTCCTGAAACCCACAGAGGTCGATGCAAATGAGCATTTCTTAGGTGTCCTTACTGTACATTTGAGTGTATTTCATGTCAGTTTTTAAGCACAAGCTCATCTGCTGACGTCAGTTCTAATTCTGAAGAAGTTATATATGGTTTTAATATTAATAAGAAGACAGGAAACGATTGCAGCTAAAGTTTTAAAGCTGTTAAAGTTAGTTTTGCCTTTGTGCAGCACACAGCTTCCCACTGATTTCCTCCATATTTCCAGGATAACAGTTCTGATTTTATCAATGAAAATAACCAACTTCGTCGTCTTTCACTGCAAATTTTAGTTTTAATTTTAAGATTGGATAATAAGGTAAAATGCTGATAATTCGTCAATAAACTACAACGTTTTAGGGAAAGATTTCATTCACGAAGACACATTTTGTGCATGAAAATAAATGACTAACTGCAAAATTTACATCCTGCTCAGTCTAAAGGAAATCTAATCGGATAAAAGGTGAAATAAAAAGATTGAAAACTTTGTCAGTGAACTTAAAAGTTAAAGGGGACAGATTTTATTCATGAAGACAACTAACTAATTGCAAATTTTAATCCTGCAAATTCCAAAGGAAATACAGTCAAAAGATCAAATAAAAAGGTAAAATACTGATAATTAGTCAATAAACTGTCACATTAACAGGGACAGATTTTATTCATGAAGACACATTTTGTTCATGAAACTAAATAACTAACTGCAAATTTACATTCTGCAAATTCTAAAGGAAATCTTGTCACGTAAAATATGAAATAAAATACCATCAGGTCTCGGAAGCTAAGCGGGGTTGGGCCTGGTCAGTACCTGGATGGGAGACCATGAGGGAACACCAGGAAGCCTGAGTGGATGCAGTGAGAGTGAGTGGTTGGTGGTGGTCGGAGGGGCCGATGGAGCAGCCTGGCCTCCGTCAGTCTACCCCAGGACAGCTGTGGCTACATACGTAGCTTAGCACCATGAAGTGAATGAATAATGCAATGTAAAGGGTCTTTAAGTATGTAGAAAAGCGCTTTATAAAACCAATGCATTATTATTATTAAAAAGATAAAAAGCTGACGATAAGTTCAAGGGAATAGATTTTAATCATGGAAATTAACTGGATTTCACTGCAGATTTTAATTCTGCCAATTCCAAAGGACCTTTAATCACATAAAACATAAAACATAAAGATTATACACTGATGGATTACACACTGAACAAAAATATAAAGGCCCCATGTGAAATATTGACGCCACATGAAGTGCACCACCCAAAGTGAGCGTATACTGTCTGGTACTTGTACTAAATGGATATTTCTCTTGATTAGTGTCCCAGATTTGAGTCAATTTGATGCATTAATTCCATTCAGTCCATGGGTGTGGCATATCCAGACGCTGCTCCAACACAATGAGCAGTACTCAGACACTCCTTATACTGGGGACAATAAAAGGCCACCCCAACATGTCACATGTTGACCAAAGCAGCAACGCCTCAGATGACTCCGGTCATGAGGGAACGTGTCATTGCCATGTTGGAAGCAGGAATGTCCACCAGAGCGGTCGCTGTGCAGCTGAATGTTCACTATCAGACGACAGGACGTCTGAGAGTTGGTTTCCAACAGACGGGCAGTACTGCAAATCCACCTCATGTGGCCGACGTGGATGAGGTGGATTTGCAGTACTGCCCGTCTGTTGGAAACCAACTCTCAAACGTCCTGTCGTCTGATAGTGAACATTCAGCTGCACAGCGACCGCTATGGTGGACATTCCTGCTTCCAACATGGCAATAGTGGACTCAAATTTGGGACACTAATGAAGAGAAATATCCCTTTTGTTCAAGTACCAGACAGTATACGCTCACTTTGGGTGGTGCACTTCATGTGGCATCAATATTTCACATGGGGCCTTTATATTTTTGTACAGCCAGACGATGATTTTCTAGAATTAACTAAAGGTAAATAAAAATCCACGTACCAACAACCATAAAGCTCATAAATCAACTCCTCAGGTTTGTTTAATATGTGCAAATAATTAAAAATAGAAACTGTTATTACTGTCCTCTGGTCTTTGTAACAAACAGAATCTAATCTTTTAGGCAGTGTTTTTAACCTCCCTCCTATCTCGCTCTTATACTGAACTAAAAGTCAAACCTTTTAATCAAACTTTTGTTAAGATTCTTCTCCAAAATGCCAGATCCTTCCTTTCGGGTCAGACGCCACTCGTTCTACATGAACCAATAATCAGATAAACCCTCTGAGTTCATATGAATCACCGTCCTCTCCTCCGTCTTCAGTGCACGCCGCTGTGATCGCCATCAACGAGGCCATCGATCACGGAGTGCCGGAGGGAACGCTGGCCGCCATGCAGAACCCCAACGCCATGCTGGTCAACCTGGACCCCAGCTCGGCCCAGCAGTACCACGACACTCTGTACCGGGCCAAGGGGGAGAAGGTGGCCAGCTCACGCAAGAGGGTGAGGAGTCTGGTGTGCTCTGGTTTCACGGGTTGAGAGAACATACAGGTCTCATAATTTAGAAAAGTGGAAGCTCATTGGCGCTGTTTGGTTAGAAAATAGTTGAACACGCAGCCTGAAGCCGAGGAGAGTTTTGGCATTCGATGGGAAAATGTTGAAGCCAGACAAACCAGGAAGGCAGCAGACATGAAGGTGGCTGATAGATGAACTGAGGTAGTGGAATAAAACCACTTCATCGGTTCAGAAACCTTCCTGTAGAGATGATTGAATGTCAGATATGTGATGAATTAGGATTTAAAACATAAAAGGTATATTTTGTTAGCAAGCAAAGCTAATGAATGACTCGAAATTAGAGTGGGAAGTAAGGATAGGAGAAGAATGAGAAGATGGAGAGGAAGCAGGAGAGGAGGAAGAGGAAGGAGAAGAAACGGAGGAAGAAGTAGAAGCAACAGAAGAAGAAGTATCAGAAAAAGGAGGAGGAGGAGAAGCATCAAAAGAAAGAGAAGCAAAGGAAGAAGAAGAAGAAGAAACATCAGAAGAAGAAGAAGCATCAGCAGAAGAAGAAGCATCAGAAGAAAAAGTATCAGAAGAAGAAGAAGCATCAGAAGAAGAAGAAGCATCAGCATCAGAAGAAGAAGCATCAGAAGAAGAAGAAGCATCAGAAGAAGAAGAAGCATCAGAAGAAGAGGCACCAGAAGAAGAAGCATCAGCAGAAGAAGCATCAGATGAAGAAGAAGCATCAGCAGAAGAAGAAGCATCAGCAGAAGAAGAAGCATCAGAAGAAGAAGAAGCATCAACAGAAGAAGAAGCATCAGCAGAAGAAGCATCAGAAGAAGAAGAAGCATCAGCAGAAGAAGAAGCATCAGCAGAAGAAGAAGCATCAGCAGAAGAAGAAGCATCAGCAGAAGAAGAAGCATCAGCAGAAGAAGAAGCATCAGAAGAAGAAGGAGCATCAACAGAAGAAGAAGCATCAGCAGAAGAAGAAGCATCAGAAGAAGAAGGAGCATCAACAGAAGAAGAAGCATCAGCAGAAGAAGAAGCATCAGCAGAAGAAGAAGCATCAGCAGAAGAAGAAGCATCAGCAGAAGAAGAAGCATCAGAAGAAGGAGCATCAGCAGAAGAAGGAGCATCAACAGAAGAAGAAGCATCAGCAGAAGAAGCATCAGAAGAAGAAGCATCAGAAGAAGAAGAAGCATCAGAAGAAGAAGTATCAGCAGAAGAAGCATCAGAAGAAGAAGAAGCATCAGATGAAGAAGAAGCATCAGCAGAAGAAGAAGCATCAGAAGAAGAAGAAGCATCAGAAGAAGAAGAAGCATCAGAAGAAGCATCAGAAGAAGAAGAAGCATCAGAAGAAGAAGAAGAAGAAGCAGCAGAAGAAGAAGAAGCAGACAAAAGTCCAGTTTGGAAAGACAAATCATTTCCTCTGGTGTCCTTTAGGAGGCTTGTGAGGATATTTACTTCTAACCTAAATCCTGTTTGGTTTTTCTGCTCCA
This sequence comes from Dascyllus trimaculatus, assembly GCA_024666655.1. Taxonomy (NCBI): domain Eukaryota; kingdom Metazoa; phylum Chordata; class Actinopteri; family Pomacentridae; genus Dascyllus; species Dascyllus trimaculatus. Next base: position 37,621,709 of record CM045445.1, on the reverse strand, counting down.
ACAGCAAATGGAGAACGCCGACGCAGAGAGAGACATCTACGACGAGCTCCTCACCCAGGCTGAGATCCAGGGAAACGTCAACACGGTCAACGGTAAGAGACGCGCCGCTTCGCCGGTTTGCGAGTCCGTCTCGGGTTTTCTGTGGCGCAGCTTGTGAAACGTGGGCCGTCTTCTCCCGACAGTGAGCAACGCCCTGAGCGCCGCCGAGCAGGCCCTGCTGAGCGGCGACGAGGAGAAGCTGTACGAGGCGCTGAAGGCGATGGGCGTCCAGAACCTGCAGCCCCAGAACAAAGGCTGGTACCTGAAGCAGCTGCAGGGCGACCGGGAGAATAAGGAGCAGGTATGCATCGCTACAGCATCCCAGCTCTCTGGTAGTCCGTCTGTCCTTGGCTCTTTTTATTTGGTAATCAATCATGTAACACAGGGCGTCCCACACGTCAAGAGTCAGAATAAGATACGTGTCACTTACACAATCTTACTGGGTCAGTTCCTTGTGTTCTTAACTGTGAGTACATACAGCTTGGAATGTTTTATGGTGATTCATATCTTTACAATCATGGTTGCTGACATGTAGACGTTAAAGTCCTGACAGTCGCTCAATGATTACCTAATAAGTATAATTCTTAACATAAGCACAATTCTTCTAACACTAACCTTTCTGCATATTGGGATTAAAGTGGTCTGAGAGGAAGCCTGACCGGGTTTTATAGGCTTCAAGCATCAGTCCTGGGATGAGAGACAAATTAGAAGTGGTAGGATTAGGACAACAGTGAAGCCACCAGTGAAAGTTGACTTACGATTCGAAGATATCACCCTGCACTGTAAAAAATGCCCCTCCCAAAACAAGAAAAAAACCTTATTTCAAGGCACTTTTACTTTGAAGTAAGTGTAAAAATCTGCCAGTAGAACAAGTGAACATTTGCTTGGTCAGATTTCTTGAAATAAGACATGATATTTAGAATATTGAGGTCTTAAAATTAGCAGGGAAAACTTATTTTAAGCTATATTTTAGCAGCATTGTCAAGCTGAGGTGTCTTAGAATAAACCAGACATGTTAAAGAATTAAATAGATTTTAGCTTTAATAAGTTTAATGTCTTAATTTGAGATGTATTCAACTTATTCTAGTTGTATTATCGTGGCTCTTCTCTAGATTTAAGACCATCTTGTACTTGAAATAAGATCACACAGATTAACTGAAGCATTCTGAGATATAATGTCTTCTCACAGTTGGCTAGAAATCCTAATATTTAGTGGTGTTTGACAGCATTTGAAGGTGTTGTGTTTTAGGTGAAGCCAGCTACGCCCAAAAGGAGGTGTTTTAACTCAAAAGCAGACATTTGCTTTGTTTTGTTTTTTACACATTTTCCACATGCAGCTGTTTTCTGATATGAATTGGTGATTTTCCAATAAAATGCATTTACTTTATTTCTTAAATCCAGATTATTTATCTGATACAAACAACAGCTCAGCTTGAAACATGTATGAAATGAAATGAACCTTGTTTCTGGTAAAATACAACTAAAACAAGATCATTTCAAGATTGTTTGACTTAACAAGATATTTAAGATGCGTTGTCTTAAAACACGTCCCTCCATCTGCTGAAATGTTACCTGGAAAGTGAATTTATCTTAAATCAAGTGGGTTGAGACATTTGGACTAAAAATAAGACGAATAAACTTGGTAAGATGTTGAGTTTTTGCAGTGTAGGATGACATCTCCGCTACTGAACAGCTGAGTTAACGTTGGTTGCATCCCTGCAGTCGCCAAAGAGTGTTGAAACCTACAACAAGTCTTTTGGTTTCTACTTTCAGACGTCTCCAGGAGAAGCGCTGACCAAAGACGAGCTGCAGAGCGGCGTCGACGTGGCCAACGACATCGCTCAGGGCTACCTAAAGAGTAAGAGCATACGCTTCAACCAAACCTCTCACGGTCTGGCTGTGCGTCTGTAAAAATGCTGCTATTTTTCCGTCTCCCTGCAGTGCTGAAGGCGGTGGAGCGCATCAACGCCGCCATCAGGGCGGGCGTCGCGGAGAAGACGGTGGAGGAGCTCATGAACCCGGACGCTCAGCTGCCCGAGGTCTATCCGAACGCCGCAGATCTGTACCAGAGGGAGCTGGCCAGCCTGCAGCAGCAGAGCCAGGAGGTACCGAGACTCAGAACAAAGTACAGTGTGAAGGACCAACACCTGGGCTGTGGTCGGCATGGAAACGTGTGATCATGCGGCTTTTGAGGCTAAATTACAGAGCAGTTGACCTGAAAATAAAAGCTCTTCAGACACCGGAACCACACAAATGGTTCTGTAGTTACATACACATTAAATACATACTGATTTTACCTTTATTCAACTGCAGATTCATCCACAGTGCTGTAGTGTTGCAGACGGTAATCACATAATTGGTCTGGTGAGCAACAGTTTCTATGTTTTCATGTTAGGTGCTGCGTACTTACAATGGGAGCAAACGACTCGGTCATAATATTGCGCCTTAAGCTTTGACGGTCTTGCTCAGCCAGCTGTGGTTGTCTGCCGTGTGAAGTAGGTCGTCTGTCTGTGCTTTCTCTATGACTTAAAAAAAACCCGATCACAAGCTGCCCACATGCAGCGCTCAGTAACGACAGAGGAAGTATTTGCCCCCCAACAGAAATCTTGTATTTTTGCATAATGTGAGACACAGATAACCCAAGAAAACACAAAATTTAGATATTTATTGAAAGAAAAAATGCAGTCCAGCCCATCTTGCCCTCTGAGAAAAAGTAATTGCCCCCTTAGCTACCAGTCCAGTTGGGTTCAGTCTCTCCATCCACTGCCAGGCTTGTTGGATCTAAACATCACTAATAGAACCTGTCTGGTGTTGTGAAGCAGCTAAAGCAGCTCATGATGCCACGTTCTAAAGAGATCCAAGAACAGATGAGGAACAAAGTCGTTGACGTCCATCAGTCTGGAGGGTTACAAAGCCATTGCTGAGGCTCTGGGACTCCAGAGAAGCACAGTGAGAGACTTTATCCACTAATGGAGGAACATGGAACAGTGGTGGACCTTCCCAGGAGTGGACCAACCACCAACATGTCTCCAAGAGCGTCCATATCTAATCCAGGAGTCACAGAAGAACCCAGAGGAACATCTAAAGACCTGCAGACCTCACTGGCCTCAGTTAAGGTCCGTCTACATGATTCCACAATGAGGAAGACTCTGGGAGGAAATGGATCCATGGAGAGTTGAAGGATCAAACCACTACTGACCAAAAACAGCATAAAGGTTCATCTGGATGAGCTCCAAGACTTCTGGATAACATCCTGTGGACTGATGAGTCAGAGGTGGAACTTTTAGAAGACATGGGTCCGTTACATCTGGTGTAAAGCTGATACTGCATCCAGCAGAAGAACATCTACCAACAGTGAACCATGGTGGTGGTAGTGTGATGGTTGGAGGACCTGGAGCCATGAATTCTGCTCTCTATCAGAAAATCCTCCTGGAGAATCTCCAGCATCAGTTCAGGACCTGAAGATCAACACTGATGGTTCATGCAGCAAGACAAAGACCCAAAGACCACAAGCAAGTCCACCTCTGAGGGGCTCAGGAAGAACTAAATGAAGGTTCTGGAGTGGCCGAGTCAAAGTCTGGACTTGAATTCAAGACCTTAAAGGACAGTTCATGATTTAAAACCGTCTTATGTGACTGAATTAAAGAGTGGACCAACATTCCTCCATGGTGATGGAAAAGACTGATCACAAGCTGGAACTAACATTTAACTGTTGCTGCCAAAGGGACCAACCAGGTGTTAGGTTCAGGGGGGCAATTACTTTTTCACAGGGATGATTTCAGTAATTCCTCAATAAACCATCATTTAAAAATGGCATTTTATGTTTTGTGGGTTATCTCTGTCTAATATTCAGTAAATATAACTATTAGTTTGATGATCTGGAACGTTTAAATGTGAGAAATATGCAAAAATAAATTGCTGTATGGGGGGCAAATACTTTTGCACAGCACTGTATGTGATGTATCTTCTGCTGTGAAGAAGATTGTGGGACAGATTTATGTTTTAAAGATCTACAGTTTAATTAAATGCTAACTGAATCCCGACTTTTCTGAGCGGCTTGGATGAATGTTCTGCCTCTCTGTCCTGCAGGGCTCCCTGTCCCACCCCGAGCTGCTGGTTGCCGTGGAGATGCTGTCGGCGGTGGTGCTGATGAACGAGGCGATGGACGTCGGAGACCGAGCGGCTCTCTGGAGGCAGCTGTCCAGCGCCGTCACCGGGCTGAGCAACGTGGAGGACGAATACGCACAGAGGTGGCCGACGCTTTAACCCATCGTGTGTTTGCGTGTTTCCGTGTGTTCCGGCTGCTCATGCTGTCAATGTTCCTGCGTGTTGTCAGGTACATGGACGAGCTGATGCGTCTCAAAGCTGCGGCCAGAGAGGAAGGATGCGACTTCCTGACCTGGAACGACATCCAGGCCTCCATCGACCAAGTCAACCTGGCTGTTCAGGAGGAGCACGAGCGTAAGAGACACGAACGGTCGCGTCTGTTTGGAGCCAGATTCCTAATAAACTCAGTGGAACGTCATCAGGAGGCCCTTTAAATCTCCTGTTTAACATAGTCCTGGTGCTGAGGTGGCTCACTGCTGAGGCTACCATTTAGCTAAATGCTAATGCTAACTGCTAATTCAGCCAGCACTGCCACTTTCAACTGACCCAGGCCCGTTTAGGAGATACTCTGTGTAGTGACCAGTGCTGATGCTACCATTTAGCGGGCTGCTAAATGCTAATGCTAACTGCTAATTGAAACAGCACTGCCACATTCAACTGACCCAGGCCCATTTAGGAGATGCTCCAGGTAGTGACCAGTGCTCAGTGCTGAGGCTACCATTTAGCTAACTGCTAATTCAACCAGCACTGCCACGTTCAACTGACCCAGGCCTGTATAGGAGATGCTCCAGGTAGTGACCAGTGCTAATGCTACCATTTAGCGGGCTGCTAAATGCTAATGCTAACTGCTAATTCAGCTTGCATTGCCACATTCAACTGACCCAGGCCCGTTTAGGAGATGCTCCAGGTAGTGACCAATGCTCAATGCTGAGGCTACCATTTAGCTAGCTGCTAAATGCTAATTCAACTAGCACGGCCACATTCAACTGACCCAGGCCCGTTTAGGAGATGCTCCAGGTAGTGACCAGTGCCAATGCCACCATTTAGATAGCTGCTAACTTCTAATGCTAACTGCTAATTCAACCAGCACTGCCATCTCTAACTGACCTAGGCCCGTTTAGGAGATGCTCCAGGTAGTGACCAGTGCCAATGCTACCATTGAGCTCGTGCAAATGCTACATGCTAATGCTAACTGCTAAAATGCTTCAATACTACCACCAACCTCACCACCCACAAGGAGACCATACAGCCGGATTCACCTATAATGCTCGTGCTAACTGCTAAGATGCTACCATACTACTGCAGCTTTGGCTATTGTTAAATGCTAAAGTGCTACCATAGGCCTCGATACCACACACAACTGCTAAGTGCTAATGCAAGAAGGCAAACAAAACAAACCTGTGCCTTGCAACATGAACTCACCTGAGCAGAATAGAATAGGTATGTACACAAAGAAATGGAATATAAACAAATATAAAATCAATTAATAGTCTGTGAAATGTGATATATATAGACATGGTATTTAAACTATACATTTATTTGAAAAGAAAACATTTTAATCACAAGTCAGACTGTTAAAAAAATGTTCCGAGCTAACTGCTAACAGGCTAATGGGTCAGGTTCTTATGATAATCTTGAAAAACCTAGACTTTTGTAGGTAAATTATGTATATAAAAATACCAGTACAGTCGACTCTAATTATAATCTCTATGGTGAGCTCTGTGACCCTGAAAATTCATGTTTATTCATAGATTTAGAAGCACAACACATTTAAAAACGATGCTTCCTCTGCGTCCGTTTGTGTATTTTTAGGGATCGCTGCCATCGGCCTGATCAACGAGGCCCTGGATGAAGGCGACCCCATGAAGACGCTGGCGATGCTGCAGAACTCCTCGGCCAAGCTCACGGACGTGGACCCGTCGGTGGCCCAGCACTACCACGACAAGCTGCTGGAGGCCCGCAGAGAAAAGGCCCACGTAAGAATCTCACTGCTGCTGCCGAGCGTAGAGATAAACGTGAAGCCGACATTTGTTTTCCAGTAGTCTGATGAGCTGTATGCAAACGGCTCATGCAAACTGGGCCGGAGCACAGTTACATCCAGTCGTCTGTCGGCTGGGTCAGCATTTGACTGGACGTGTGATACGAACAGATGTGTTTGAAGGATTCAGGCGGGCCTTCTCATGGTGTAGCTAATGTAAACAAGCCGCGAGGGGCCGGAAGTACGCAGCTGAGCTCTTAGGCTTTAGATTTCCTCTCTAAAATACCCGACAGAGCCTGACAAGACACCAGCGCAGATTGTTTAGATAATTAAAGCACAAGTCCATTTTGAGATTTTGGGCTGTTTCGCATCTGTAGCATGTTTTTCTTTTGTAGAAGTGTAAAGAAAACATGCAAAATACACATTTAAATTACTGATCATAGTCTAATAGCAGCTGTAGATGATAATTACATTCACTATATTACCAAAAGTATTTGCTCACCCATCCAAATGATCAGAATCAGGTGTCCTAATCACTTCCATGGCCACAGGTGTATAAAATCAAGCCCCTAGACATGCAGACTGTTTTGACAAACATTTGTAAAAGAATGTGTCGCTCTCAGGAGCTCAGTGAATTCCAGCGTGGAACTGTCATAGGATGCCACCTGTACAACAAATCCAGTGGTGAAATTTCCTCGCTCCTAAATATTCCACAGTCAACTGTCAGCTTTATTATAAGAAAATGGAAGAGTTTGGGAACAACAGCAACTCGGCCACCAAGTGGTAGGCCACGGCTCCAAACTTCATGTGGCCTTCAGATTAGCCCAAGTACAGAACGCAGAGAGCTTCATTAATGGGTTTCCATGGCAGAGCAGCTGCATCCAAGCCTCACATCACCAAGTGCAATGCGAAGCCCCGGATGCAGTGGTGTAAAGCACGCCGCCACTGGACTATAGAGCAGTGGAGACGTGTTCTCTGGAGTGATGAATCTCGCTTTTCCATCTGGCAATCTGATGGACCAGTCTGGGTTTGGAGGTTGCCAGGACAACGGTACTTCCTGACTGCATTGTGCCAAGTGTGAAATTTGGTGGAGGGGGTTATGGTGTGGGGTTGTTCTTCAGGAGTTGGGCTTGGCCCCTTAGTTCCAGTGAAAGGAACTTTGAATGCTTCAGGATACCAAAACATTTTGGACAATTCTATGCTCCCGACCTTGTGGGAACAGTTTGGAGCAGAGTCCTGACCTCAACCCGATAGAACACCTTTGGGATGGATTAGAGTGGAGACTGAGAGCCAGGCCTTCTGGTGTCTGACCTCACCAATACGCTTCTGGAAGATGGTCAAATATTCCCATGAACACACTCCTCAACCTTGTGGAAAACCTTCCCAGAAGAGTTGAAGCTGTCATAGCTGCAAAAGGTGGACCGACATCATATTGAACCCTACTTTTGGTAATATAGTGTATCTAAATTCTGAAGGTTTTTCAGCCTATAACTGGTCAAATATCACTTATAGGCAGATTTATCGAACGTATTATTCCTAAAAACATGGTGGAAATGATTATTTATTGAGTGATGCATGTAAAAACCTTTGACTCGAAGGAAATTAGTGCAAATAAGTGCATTTTTTTAGCCTGAGAATGTTTCAACTGCATATTTAAACACAGAATATGACTAATAATAGTCCTGTGTGGGGAAGTTTCATAGTGATATGTATTTGCACGTACATGAGGCGACCAGTTTCCCCTCGTCTCTCCAGAGTTGTGGCGCCTCCATCGTGGTGCATTACAGGACATTTTGATGTATTGAGTAACTGTGAGACACTCGTGCTGCTCAGATCAGCTCGGTCGATGTGAGGTTTGGGCTCAAAGGGATGCATCAGATGGCTTCATGTGACTCAGGCCTCCGAGCAGACGCTGATGTCACGGTGCGACTCACTTCCTGCCACACGTCTGCACGGGTCGGTTCTGTTGTCTTTGGAGTCCGGGATCAAACAGAAGCGCCGTCTTTCTTCCCTGCGACTCATTTGACTGCGTTATCGTGACCCGAGGGACCCGATGAATGTGGCTCTTGTGTGCGGCGCATTTGCCTATGATGCAACAACCCGAGCACCTTATTTAGGCAAACGTTACAGTGCAGCAGCGAGACAAAGCTGCAATGCACAGAGGAGCAGAGGAGGTGAAATACCTACCAAGCATTACTCAAAAGAGGCACTAGGTGGTTTTCTGCTGTGGGAGCTCGGGGGATGTTTAGAGGAAAAGCCCCTGTTTTAACCTTTCTCTTTCTGTTGCAGTGTAGAATCCAGCAACAAGATCAAACAGCAGATACTGAGCAGAAAGAACGCAGGAAATAGAACAATGGAGGTTTATTATTTTAGCCTATACGGTGAATTCTATGTTGCTGTCTTGCCTTGTTGTGGTTCAGACTTGAAGACTTACTTTTCCCCCCTGATAACAGCCTTTAAACAGGTTTTATACTCACGGTTCTTGCATTTGGGAGGTGCACGAAAAGTTCCAGCCGCCTTAAAACAGTTCCTGCTGTGTGGAAAAACTGCCTTGAGTTAAAAGTTCCTTCCCAATTTCTTAAAGAAGGTTAGGTTTTTCCCTTTAATTTTGTGTTTGAGCTTTGTTTTTCTATGTGTAAAAAGTCTTTAAACTTAGACTACTGGTCACTACCTGGAGCATCTCCTAAACGGGCCTGGGTCAGTTGAAAGTGGCAATGCTGGTTGAATTAGCAGTTAGCATTAGCATTTAGCAGCTAGCTAAGTGGTAGCCTCATCACTGGTCACTACCTGGAGCATCTCCTAAACGGGCCTGGGTCAGTTGAATGTGGCAATGCTGGTTGAATTAGCAGTTAGCATTAGCATTTAGCAGCTAGCTAAGTGGTAGCCTCATCACTGGTCACTACCTGGAGCATCTCCTAAACGGGCCTGGGTCAGTTGAACATGGCAGTGCTGGTTGAATTAGCAGTTAGCATTAGCATTTAGCAGTTAGCTAAATGGTGGCATCAGCACTGGTCACTACCTGGAGCATCTCCTAAGTGGGCCTGGGTCAGTTGAAAGTGGCAGTGCTGGTTGAATTAGCAGTTAGCATTAGCATTTAGCAGTTAGTTAAATGGTAGCATCAGCAGTGAGCATTGGTCACTACCTGGAGCATCTCCTAAACGGGCCTGGGTCAGTTGAACATGGCAGTGCTAGCTGAATTAGCAGTTAGCATTAGGATTTAGCAGCTAGCTAAGTGGTAGCCTCAGCACGTGTCACTACCTGGAGCATCTCCTAAGTGGGCCTGGGTCAGTTGAAAGTGGCAATGCTGGTTGAATTAGCAGTTAGCATTAGCATTTAAAAGCTAGCTAAATGGTAGCATCGGCACTGGTCACTACCTGGAGCATCTCCTAAACGGGCCTGGGTCAGTTGAACGTAGCAGTGCTAGTGAATTAGCAGTTAGCATTAGTATTTAAAAGCTAGCTAAATGGTAGCATTGGCACTGGTCACTACCTGGAGCATCTCCTAAGTGGGCCTGGGTCAGTTGAAAGTGGCAGTGCTGGTTGAATTAGCAGTTAGCATTAGCATTTAGCAGTTAGTTAAATGGTAGCATCAGCAGTGAGCATTGGTCACTACCTGGAGCATCTCCTAAACGGGCCTGGGTCAGTTGAACATGGCAGTGCTAGCTGAATTAGCAGTTAGCATTAGGATTTAGCAGCTAGCTAAGTGGTAGCCTCAGCACGTGTCACTACCTGGAACATCTCCTAAGTGGGCCTGGGTCAGTTGAAAGTGGCAGTGCTGGTTGAATTAGCAGTTAGCATTAGCATTTAAAAGCTAGTTAAATGGTAGCATTGGCACTGGTCACTACCTAGAGCATCTCCTAAACGGGCCTGGGTCAGTTGAACATGGCAGTGCTGGTTGAATTAGCAGTTAGCATTAGCATTTAGAAGCTAGCTAAATGGTGGCATCAGCACTGGTCACTACCTGGAGCATCTCCTAAACGGGCCTGGGTCAGTTGAACATGGCAGTGCTGGTTGAATTAGCAGTTAGCATTAGCATTTAGAAGCTAGCTAAATGGTGGCATCAGCACTGGTCACTACCTGGAGCATCTCCTAAGTGGGCCTGGGTCAGTTGAAAGTGGCAGTGCTGGTTGAATTAGCAGTTAGCATTAGCATTTAGCAGTTAGTTAAATGGTAGCATCAGCAGTGAGCATTGGTCACTACCTGGAGCATCTCCTAAACGGGCCTGGGTCAGTTGAACGTAGCAGTGCTAGTGAATTAGCAGTTAGCATTAGCATTTAGCAGTTGGCTAAATGGTGGCATCAGCACTGGTCACTACCTGGAGCATCTCCTAAACGGGCCTGGGTCAGTTGAATGTGGCAGTGCTGGTTGGATTGTGTAGCAGCAGTGTGAACTGGCACTAGGGGGGCGACTCTGGGACCCCAGAGTTCACCTCCTAGCCTCCTGGAGGTGTCGTGGGACTAAGTAGAAGAAACAGCGTTGAAGGGAGGTTTCCACCTGATGACCCCCAGAGACGTGTTAGGAATCACTGCTCACTGGTAGGTATAGAGACAGATTAGGGATCCTAGGTCCTTCATGGAGGATGGATCCTTTCTTTTTAAACACAAGTATCTGGTGTTTAAATTAACTCCATCATCATGTAACATATTTGCATAAATCCTGACTTGGTCCTCAAACAGACCATTTTTTCCTTACTAGAACCACTTGAGCTTCAGAGTCTATACTCAGGATCTGGGGGTTACTAACCAGTGGTACCTCACTTTTATTGGACCAATCATAGCAGACTTTGACTTTTCAGGAGGCGGGGCTCTTTAAGTTAGATTGGAGAACTGATACCACTGTCGTGTTTCTTTGGGCTTCAGTGTGTTTTTTGACCAAATAATGCACGTAAACATATTCTAGTGGACCCCAAAACTTAAATTATGAACCAGCAAATGTGCATAACGTGGGGCCCTTTAATGTTAAATACATGTCTGACCTTGAAAACCTGGAAAAGTTCGATTAGAAGACTGATACCACAAAGCCTCAGCACTGTCACTGGGTTAGAAAGTGCTGCAGCAACGTACAGTCCCTGACAAAAGTCTTGTCGCATACGGACATAGTTACTTAAAATGGCATATAACTTTATTTCTAATCAATTAATTGTGACAATAAATAGTTCATTTTAATGTCAAGGGCTTCCATGTTAATAACTGGCTGCAAAATGAAACCATCAAAAAGTGTCCTGATGTTCACAGCTCGGTAAAGCTCATATCATCTGTTTTTGCAAAGACAAAAGTCTTGTCCTGTCTTTAAATGATCCAACCAATGATAAATTAAAGCTTCACCTGTGGCAGATACTGTAATTAACACTTTCCCAGATGTGTATAAAAAGAACCCCAGCACACCAGACCTTCATGTGAAGTGCAACCTGACCTCTGACAACATGCCAAAGGTTCAACCACAGACAAAAGTGCTGATCATCAAGAACCTGAAGACCATGTCTGTTGCTGAGGTGGCAGACATCTTTAATGTATCCAAACGTCAAGTGGAGAGGATAAGAAAAAGATGTGAAGAAACTGGTGACTTTCATGACAAGCCCAGGTCAGACAGACCCCGTAAGACAACTGTTCGAGAGGACCGCTTGTTGCTTCGACAGTCCAGGGCCAGCCCATTTTCAACTGCAGCAGAGCTACATGTGAACTGGTCGCCAGAAACCCCTGTATCTACAAGGACAGTTTGTCGAATTCTCTCAGGCAGCGGTCTCCATGGCCAAATTAGTGCTCAGAAACCAGCATAAACAGAAGACAACAAAAAAATCATGTTGCATTTGCCAAGGCCCACAGCTTGCAGAAAGGATGGACGGTGGAAAAGAGGCAGAAGGTTGATTTTTCTGATGAATCATCCATTGAACTACATCCCAGTCAATGTAAATGCTGCAGAAGACCTGTTGGAACCCACATGGACCCATGATTCACCCAGAAACCAGTCAAGTTTGGTGGAGGAAAAATCATGGTTTGGGGTTACATCCAGTATGGGGATGTGCGAGAGATCTGCAGAGTGGATGGCAACATCAACAGCCTGATGAATCAAGAAATTCTTGCTGCCCATTACATTCCAAACCACAACAGAGGGCAAATTTTGCAGCAGGATGGTGCTCCTTCCCATACTTCAGCCTCCACATCAAAGTTCCTGAAAGCAAAGAAGGTCAAGGTACTCCAGGATTGGTCAGCCCAGTCACAAGACATGAACATTATAGAGCATGTCTGGGGTAAGATGAAGGAGGAGGCTTGGAAGATGAAACCAAAGAATCCTGATGAACTCTGGGAGTCCTGCAAGACTGCTTTCTTTGCCATTCCATCTTCATCAATGATGGAATGGCAAAGTTATTTGAGTCATTGCCGAGACGTATGGATGCAGTCCTCCAAGCTCATGGGAGTCATACGTGATATTATTTTTTTTTTGCAAAGCACCATGACTTTATGTTCTGATGTTATTGTAGCATGTTTGTGTATTCAAAATAAATTATATGTATAATTTATACATTTTTTTGTATGCGACAAGACTTTTGTCCAAGCAAAATCTGACCTTTCTGTCCTAATTAAAAGGTAAAACTCAATGAATGATACAAAACCTTTTTTGGTGTAATAAACATAATCTAGAGGGCTTTGCCTTTCATACAAGCCATTTCTGATTCAAGTTGATCAACTACAAGTCATGTAGTTATTTGTTGTTCCTACAACTTGGATAAGCGACAAGACTTTTGTCAGGGACTGTACAACAAGTCTGAAGTCCGAAGCACGTAAACAGAGAAAATGACAAGCCTGTGCAGAATAAGGGCTCTTTAAGGAGGCATCTCGGCGGGTTAGTTTTAGCCCCGAGTCTGTTTTCGTCCTGTGTAAATACTGATAAAGGAAACTTCTTATCAAGCTCGGATTCCAAAACACTCGGCCGCTGCCCCCGCTGCTGCTTTAAAAGCCAACATCACCGGTTACATCAGCTGGGAAGTCGGCTTTAGAAAACGGCCGCCAGAGAAAAAAAGAAGCTGGATTGGGAAAACAGTCGGCTGTTTTCCTGCTGATTTCACAGGCGTAGGAAATAACAACCTGGCTCGGCCTCGCTTCCATAAAAGGGCAGAAATCTGACCGCCGTGGGGACGAAGTCATCGGACGGTGAATGTGGCCGATTGAGGTGATGAAGCGAAGGTGGGGGAGGCGGTTGGAGCTTCCTGCCGGGTCTCAAAGGGTCGCCGGCGGTGAGATTGTCATCATCTGAGGAGGAGACGCAGGTGATGGGAGGTCAGGGGAGTTTGGACAAGAGGGAACGACAAAGCCGGTCTTCTTCGGCGCCTCATTAACTCGGCAGCATTAGAACGGTTAGTCAGAGCAGGAGCTGGCTTTGACTGTGAGCTCAGGGCCGTGCCCAGATAAACAGCAGGAAGTCCTGCCCAGAGTCGACCGACTAACAAGCTCAGCGCTGTCCCCCGTGTCTCCTCAGATGGTTATCGCTTCACTTTGTAGCTGCAACAATCACAGCTGTGTACATTTCAGTGCATGTACACTGGAAAACTCCACATCTTATCAAGTTAATTCGTCTTATTTTTAGTCCAAATGTCTCAACCCACTTGATTTAAGATAAATTCACTTTCCAGGTAACATTTCAGCAGATGGAGGGACGTGTTTTAAGACAACGCATCTTAAATATCTTGTTAAGTCAAACAATCTTGAAATGATCTTGTTTTAGTTGTATTTGACCAGAAACAAGGTTCATTTCATTTCATACATGTTTCAAGCTGAGCTGTTGTTTGTATCAGATAAATAATCTGGATTTAAGAAATAAAGTAAATGCATTTTATTGGAAAATCACCAATTCATATCAGAAAACAGCTGCATGTGTAAAATGTGTTAAAAAAAAACAAAGCAAATGTCTGCTTTTGAGTTAAAACTCCTCCTTTTGGGCGTAGCTGGCTTCACCTAAAACACAACACCTTCAAATGCTGTCAAACACCACTAAATATTAGGATTTCTAGCCAACTGTGAGAAGACATTATATCTCAGAATGCTTCAATTAATCTGTGTGATCTTATTTCAAGTACAAGATGGTCTTAAATCTAGAGAAGAGCCACGATAATACAACTAAAATAAGTTGAACACATCTCAAATTAAGACATTAAACTTATTAAAGCAAAAATCTATTTAATTCTTTATCATGTCTGGTTTATTCTAAGACACCTCAGCTTGACAATGCTGCTAAAATATAGCTTAAAATAAGTTTTCCCTGCTAATTTTAAGACCTCAATATTCTAAATATCATGTCTTATTTCAAGAAATCTGATCAAGCAAATGTTCACTTGTTCTATTGGCAGATTTTTACACTTATTTCAAAGTAAAAGTGCCTTGAAAGAAGTTTTATTTCTTGTTTTGGGAGGGACATTTTTTTTTTACAGTGCATGTAGGTTTCCAGGTTTCCCACACTTAGAAATGATCTCATGGTTTCTGAGGAAGCAAGAAGAAAAGTTCAAGCGCAGGAGTTCTCTCTCTCTCTCTCTATATATATATATAAATACACCAATTAACAACCCAACTGCCTCGGCTTTCACTTCCTCTATTTCCACCATGAGCTCAGGGCCTCCTCCAGCTCGCTGCCCGCTCCAGCGCCACACCCTGTCTAGCGCCTCCCGCCAAAAGCAGTGACTCATCGCCCGCAAATAGCGATTACAGCTGCAAACGCACAAACAGTCATCAGCGCTCGCCCAGGTAGGCCTCTGTTTACTATAAAGACCGAGTCCCGGCTGCTGCTGCTGCTGCAGATGTGAGCTGCAAACACAAACCCCCCCCCGCTCCTCCCCTCCTTGTTCCTCTCAGAACAACTAGTCAAGATCGGGTATCAGTGGAACCCGCCCACTTCTTTCACACACATGCAGAAGCACACCTCCCGGAGCTCAACGCGAAGGAAGGGGGCGGGACGGTGCTAGAAAGCAGCAGCAACAAGTAGCAGAAGCAGAGACAGAGAGCGCCATCTGGATGCAGCCCTGCTCCACTGCAGCTCAGTGCAATGCAGAAGGCCTCAGTGGGATCAAGTGACGAGCAGACGATTAAAAAAACCCACATTTTTCTGGTCTGTTTGTGGTCGAGTGTGTTGTTCGTCAAATATTTTTATTGATTTTCTTCCATTTATGGGATGGATACAGGGACATTACAGAGGTATCACAGCAGTAATCTCTCAAATGAATTAAACCCTGCAATAGTTGAAAGTGTCTTCTCAAAACCAAGGTGCATTAGTAGGCAAAAATACTTTCCATCCCAAACAACTTACTCAATCATACTCATTCATACCACAGACAACAAAACAGACAAGACAGTCGGATGACAAAAAGTATCAATAAGTGGAGAAATAATGCAACAAAAATTAATGAGGAGAAAAAGGGAAGGAGAGGAGGGGGGGAAATAATAGTGATAATAAACAATAACATTAAATAACAATAATAAATAAACATAATCGTCAGCTCGAAGGTTCATTGTTTTCAGCTTCAATTTGCAAAGTGTCTATATGAAGTAAGAAGGGCTGCCAGATTTTGTGGAAAGTCTGTAGGGAACCCTTAAGGGAGAATCTGATCTTCTCAAGTCTCACGCATTGTAAAATTTCTTGAATCCATCTATTATGTGTAGGTGGGGATGAATGAGTCCATTTAAGGAGAATGAGTCTCCTGGCAAGCAAGGTAGTAAAAGCGATAACATGTTGTGAGGACTTGGACCAACCTGGTGCCGGGGGCAGTCCGAAAAGAGAGACAAGGGGGTTCAGGGTTCACAGCACGACAGAGGACCTTTCCTAGAGTATTGAAGATGGCACACCAGAATTCAGTGAGTTTGGGGCGTGACCAAAGCATGTGTATGTGGTCGGCCGGTGAGAGTTTACATCTGTTGCAGGAATCAGTTCTGTCTGGATAAATCTTGGCTAATTTTGCATTAGTGAGGTAGCTCCTTTGTAAAATGTCGAGTGTGTTTTTAATGCTCTGGTAGTTAACTGACAATAACGTGCGCCTGCAATTAGGAGCTTCTCAAAGCTTAGCGATGCAGCAGAAGACGGAGGTGTTGTAATGTGAGTGCAGGGTGTGGTGGTGACTCAACAGTAGACGCTCACAGCTGGATGAGTTCACCACGGAAATGTTCGGTTTCTGAGGCGTCTCTTTTTTAGAGTTTATTTATTTTATTTTTTATTTAATAGGGACGATGCAATTAACGTATTTTCAGTACAAGACATGAGTCTGATGTGTTGCTTATAGAGTTTTAGCTCCAGCTGATTCTCAACTCTTGTCCCTAGTTGGGCTTTTACACAAGTAAAACACACAAGACCGCAATCGCTTAAAAATAACATAAGGTACAATCAATCAATCAAACTTTATTTATATAGCACCTTTCATACAATAAAAGCAATTCAAAGTGCTTCACATCAGTTAAAATATAGCATAAAAATAAAAAATAAAATAACACAAAAAAACTATCCCTTCCACCCTCCATTCATGAATATACACCCAACACATGCACGCACACGCACACACACACACACACACACACACACACACACTCAACCGCAAGGAAAACGCCACCATTGGGGTCGTCCACACTGGGAGGAGCCCCAGGCCACGACCACCGGGGGAGACCCACCCAAAACCCCATGACCCTGACAGACAGGGGGGCCCACACCGAGGTGAGGAGCCCCCCAACCAGCAGGGCCGAAGGGGCCCGCAGACAGCACCCCCAGCAGCAGACCCGATACACCCCCCAGTGTGGAGGACCCTCCTGAGGAAACACCAGAGTTAAAAACATAAAACTTACAAATATAAAATAAGATAAAATAAAAAGAAAAAAAAATTAAAAGGTGTTAAAAGCCTGATTAAAAAGGTGCGTTTTCTTAAATTTCTTTTAAAAGTATCAACAGTCTCTGCGGTCCTGAGGGTCTCCGGCAGGCTGTTCCACAGGCGGGGGCCGTGATAGCTAAATGCCGCCTCACCGTGGGTTTTAGTTCTAGAAGCTCTACAAGCAACCTGCACGAGAATAAAAACAACCCGGCTCACAGAACCAAGTTCAGAATCACCACAAATCTATAGAAAAATAACCAGAAGGGAAAGAAAAAGAAGAATCTCGTGAAACAGCTCTATATAACATGGAAAAGGAGAGAGAAAGAAGAAAATAATCTTACAAACCAATCTAAAGGAACTACTTAAACTGTAACACTTTGAAATGGTTACAGCTCTGGTTTGCTTTAAGCCAACACTTAACCTTCTTTGTGAAGGTTTTAAGATGAGTCAGTGATTTTATTCCAGAGTTTACAGGCTTTAACTGACAGAGCAGATTGTCCAGAAGCTGTTCCTCTCTTACTGTCCTGTCTTTGAATATATTTATGAAGAGGTTCAGGTGCAAGATTATTTATACATTTGAATACTAACTTAAGAAAACACAAGTGTACTAAAATGTCAGAGTTGAAATGACGATCCTGCTGAATTTAACACCACAAGTTAGTTTGGTGCAGAGATGTTTTCATTTCAGGCAGATGCAGTTTAAATTTCATCAGAATCTCCAGTCAAACTGATGTTAACATCTTCTGTCAACATGCACGCTTCGCTCCGCCCTGGTTTTTACAGATGTAGGTGTGTTTTGTCTGTCTTCACACATCTGTGAAGACTTTCTGCCTCAGTCTGATATTTTACTGTTTGTGCTTTGTTTGATAAGGACAGATTGTTGTGTTTAATCTGCAACACAAGTGGCCTTTTTATGAAACTATGAGGTTGAAATGATAAAATAAAGTGAGTGCAGCAGGTGGTTAGCAGCGTCGCCTCACAGCTAGAAGATCCCCGGTTCACATCCCGGTTAGGACGCCTGAGATCTTTCTGCGTGGAGTTTGCATGTTCTCCCTGTGCAGTGTGGGTTTTCCTCCTGCAGTCCAAAAACATCCATCCATTATCTATACACCGCTTAATCCTCTGTAAGGTCGCGGAGGGCTGGAGTCTATCCCAGCCGACTCGGGCGAAGGCAGGGGACACCTGGACAGGTCGCCAGTCTATCACAGGGCTACATATAGAGACAGACAACCAAGCACACTCTCATTCACACCTACAGACAATTTAGAATCATCAATTAACCTCAGCATGTTTTTGGACTGTGGGAGGAAGCTGGAGAACCTGGAGAAAACCCACACTGCACAGGGAGAACATGCAAACTCCACGCAGAAAGATCCCAGGCGTCCTAACCGGGGATCTTCTCGTCCAAAAACATGCTGAGGTTAATTGATGATTCTAAATTGTCTGTAGGTGTGAATGAGAGTGTGTTTGGTTGTCTGTCTCTATATGTAGCCCTGTGATAGGCTGGTGACCTGTCCAGGTGTCTCCTGCCTTCACCTGAGTCGGCTGGGATAGACTCCAGTACCCCATGACCCTACAGAGGATAAAGTGGTGTGTAAATGATGGATGGATGGATGAAGTGCAGCACGACACACAAAGTCCCACATTTGTAACGTTTCAAAGACGAGACATGAGTCCAGATTTGCTACTGAATCATCAAATGTTACTTACAGCGATCAGGCATAACATTACTACCACTTGCCTAATATTGTGTTGGTCCCCCTTATGTGGTCCAGAATGCTCTGAACCATTGGACCAGAGGACCTCTCAGGGTGTCCTATGGGGTCTGGAACCACTGGATCCTTTGGCTACTCTGGCTTGTCCAGTGGGGCCTCTGTCAATCCAACTGGTTCCACTGCATCCTGTTGATGCTTGGTCAGAATGGGTTGTAGGAAGTCTGGAGGTCACATCAACATGTTGGATCATTGTCATGTTCCTCCACATGTTCCTGATTGGTTGGTGTTGTTTCCATGTGGTGGGGGGCATTTTCATCCAGTGACATTTGGGATTTCCATCAGCATGAGGGAGTGTGTTTGTTGTGGGACGATGTTTATTTGGGTGTCTAAGTCTGATCAAGGTTTTCCATCAGAACACCACATAGAACCAATATGATCCATGTTATTCACTTCACCTGTCAGTGGTCAGGATGTTGTATATTTCTTTAGAAGTGGTGAAGTTTGCTACTGTAAAACTGCCATAAGAAGCAGCTCCAGTGGCTATAACTGCTGATATTCTTGTTTGAATGCAGGAGACCCAGGACCCCTCTGCTGTACTGTGGCTGGACGAGATCCAAGATGCCATTCTGAAGGCCAACCAGGACACACGGGAGGCCCTGCAGTGTAAGATATGCATGTTTATCACACCCTTCACTTGACCAGGAGGGTTTAAAAAGGTCTGACGGGGGATGTTTGTGTTTGCAGTCTCACAGTCCATCCAGGCCATCAATGAGGCGGTGGACAGCGGGGATGCAGCTCAGACGCTGGCTGCTCTGCGTAACCCCGGAGCAGGACTGTACGGCGTCACGTCGGAGTGTGGTCAGACCTACCAGGACGACCTGGTGAAGATTAAAGACGAGAAGAAGAAGGAAGGTGAGCAGAAAACAACCTGAATATATACTGAAAAGATAAACTCAACATGTAGAATAAACAAACGCTGAGCTACATTGATGGACTGCATTCAAACGCAAAATGCACTGCAGTTTAAATTTAACGATTATCTTCACTGTGACTCTATTTATCAGGCATTTTGTGGATTAATCGCTTCGTTGTTTGGTCTATAAAATACCAGGAAATGGTGAAAATTCTCCATCTGTACGTCCTGAAGCCCGATATGACTTTTACAGTCCGTTTACTGTCATAGAGATGCAAAGAAAACAGAAAACATCCAGATTTAGGAGGCTGAAATTAGAGAGTTTAGACGCCCACTCAGACGTCTGATGTGAAAACAGACCTGCTTCATAGCAAGAAATATCTAAACTCGTCTTCCAAGCTATGAAGGGCTTCAGAGGAGCGATATGCAAGATTTTTGAGCGTAAATTAATTAATGTAACGGCACATAAGTATCTGCTATGTGAAGTTGTGGTGGAATAATGTTGTCCTTAGACCAGTGGTTCTCAACTGGTCCAGCCTCAGGACCCACTAAGTCTCTATTAATAACAGTCGTGACCCAAATTTTTAAAGTTTGCTGTTCCTGTTTACAAATTAAAGTTCATTAGGTGGAGTCTCAAGACATTTTGATACAACTTGGGAAAATTTTGGCTTATTTTTTTGCTAATTTTGGGATATTTGGACGCTTTTGCCAAGTTTTTTGGGCATATTTTGACCCATTTTGACAGATTCTGAGCACATTTTGGTTCATTTTTGGGACGTTTTAGCAGAAATTTCTCACAATAATCTGGCAGAGACAAATCTAGAGGTTAATATTGGGCAACTACTGGTGTCACCACCACTAAATATCCTGCTACTGAAAGCAAACTGTGTCATAAGAAACATGTCCTTCAAAATAAAATACTTTATATCACTACTTTTTTTGGGGGGGTTCATGCTTCTGCGACCCTCCAAAAATGGTTTCGCGACCCACTTTTGGGTCCCGACCCACCAGTTGAGAACCACTGTGTTAAAATATACACTTTATATACATGATTGAACCATATTAGATATATTTAACCAATGAACTGTGCAGATATGTGCTAAAATGAATGAACTTTTAAAGATGGACTCCAGTAAAATCAGGGTTTTTAGCTTATTATTGTGTCTCTATGGTGTTTTTAATACGCTGGAGGACACATCATGAGTATTTCCACCGTCTCTAAAACAAAGATTCAGACTTCCTAAAGTCTCTTGCATTAGAAACCATCAGTCATCCTGCAGGGGGGGACTTCCTGTATCGTTATCCTTCTTTAGAATCCAGTTTCGGTCCAAACATGTCCGGCTGAACGACTCCGTTGTAGCACAGAGCAGCTTTAAAGCAGAGTCGGAGGTGAGCTGGTGTGCTCAAGCTGCACATTTTAGTGCAAGAGTTGCGTCCGAGCCATTTCAGGGCACAAAGGGGTTACTGTCACGGGGCAAAGATGTTTTATATCTGACTTTTTTGGGGGTTAAACCTACGAGATTCATTTTATTTAAACAAGAAAAGCAGCAATAACTCATGCTAATAATTACGTTATTTTTGACACGTTTTAGCATAAATTTCTCCAATAAGCTGGCAGAACCAAATCTAGAGGTTAATAGTGGGCGACTACTGGTGTCACCACCACTAAATATCCTGCTACTGAAAGCAAACTGTGTCATAAGAAACACATCCTTCAAAATAAAAGACTTTATACCACTACTTTTTATGGGGTTCATGCTTCTGCGACCCTCTAAAAATGGTTTCGCGACCCACTTTTGGGTCCCGACCCACCAGTTGGGAACCACAGCCTTAGAGAGTAAAGTCCCGCTTCCTCTTTGTGTGTTGAAATTTCTGCAGCCGGCCCAGCTTGTTGGTAACGTGCGTGCATGTGAGTCCCTCCCTTTGAAACTGTCGGCCCTCCCCATGCTTAGAAACAGACACGATACTCATTCCTGAAGGTGCCTGAAATATACAAAAACGGACATTACAGTAAGTTTTAATCTGAGATGTTGGTGCTGTAGAGAGTTCTGAAAGGTACACTGTAAAAAATGCCCCTCCCAAAACAAGAAACAAAACTTCTTTCAAGGCACTTTTACCTTGAAATAAGTGTAAAAATCTTCCAACAGAACAAGTGAACATTTGCTTGGTGAGATTTCTTGAAATAAGACATGATATTTAGAATATTGAGGTCTTAAAATCAGCAGGGAAAACTTATTTTAAGCTGTATTTTAGCAGCATTGTCAAGCTGAGGTGTCTTAGAATAAACCAGACATGATAAAGAATTAAATAGATGTTTGCTTTAATAAGTTTAATGTCAGCTTCTTAATTTGAGATGTATTCAACTTATTTTAGTTGTATTATCGTGGCTCTTCTCTAGATTTAAGACCATCTTGTACTTGAAATCAGATCACACAGATTAATTGAAGCATTCTGAGATATAATGTCTTCTCACAGTTGGCTAGAAATCCTAATATTTAGTGGTGTTTGACAGCATTTGAAGGTGTTGTGTTTTAGGTGAAGCCAGCTACGCCCAAAAGGAGGTGTTTTAACTCAAAAGCACACATTTGCTTCGTTTTTTTTATTACACATTTTACACATGCAGCTGTTTTCTGATATGAATCGGTGATTTTCCAATAAAATGCATTTACTTTATTTCTTAAATCCAGATTATTTATCTGATACAAACAACAGCTCAGCTTGAAACATGTATGGAATGAAATGAACCTTGTTTCTGGTAAAATCCAACTAAAACAAGATCATTTCAAGATTGTTTGACTTAACAAGATATTTAAGATGCGTTGTCTTAAAACACGTCCCTCCATCTGCTGAAATGTTACCTGGAAAGTGAATTTATCTTAAATCAAGTGGGTTGAGACAATTTGAGTAAAAATAAGACGAATTAACTTGGTAAGATGTGGAGTTTTTGCAGCGATGAGAGAGTAAATCTCTCATCGCCGAAACTAAAAATCGTGCCTTGCTCATGTCTTCTGTCTGCTGCTGCCTGTTTAGGTGATAATGGCAGCGAGTGGGTGAAACACTGGGTGAAGGGGGGACACAACTACTACTACAACCTGCAGACCAAGGAGGGCACCTGGGTGGAACCGGAGGGCTTCCTGCAGAACAACACCCAGCTCAACAAGGAGGACATCCAGGTAGGGGTCCCCTCCCGGAGCAGCGCTGCAGGGTCGTGGCTTTTCTCAACACCGCCGCATTAATTAGGGTCCGAGCACTACAGTGCAAGGACCCTATTGTTCCTCTAGTGTTTCTTTGGCGGTTTCTTTTTCTTACGCCACTTTGAACCCCAATTTGACCCCCTAAACATGCTCAAAAACTCACCAAATTTGGTACACCCATCAGGACTGGTGAAAAATTTGATATTTTGGGGGAATTACACATATGAATGGAAAAATGACTCAATAGCGCCACCTAGAAAATTGGGCTTTAGTGGAGTTAATACGGCTAGTTTCACGTACAGCTATGAAATTTGGTACACAGGTACAGTAGCCCAAGACGAAAACATTCCTGCTTTTAAAATTTCAAAAAAGCTCAACGGCGCCCCCTAGAGCACGTGGTGCACAGGCATTGGAATTTAACGAACTCCTCCCAGGATTTTTATCCGATCTTCACCAAATTCGCTGTGTGGAATCTAGACCCCTCCAGGATGAAAAGTTATTAAAATCTCGTGGCTGCGTCACACGGTGTGGGCGTGGCATGGCGGCCATTTTGAACAAAATCGCCATAATGAACGAAATGGGTTCTGGAGGTGAAGGGATCCACGTAAAATCACCAAATCCACACAAATCCTCATTAATCTCAAGCCCTAACGTTTAATATACAATTCAGTAATGGACGTGGTCAAACGGCTCCACAGCGCCCCCTACAAATATTCAAATACTCATATAAAATCTCTGCTTTATCCTACAAACATGCAATTTGGTACATACATATAGTATCCCAAGACCAACAGATTTGCACAGTCGAAATTCCAATGGGCTCTATGGCGCCCCCTAGACAAGGTAGTCTGGAGAGGAGTGCAGTGAGGAGCGAGGGCCCGTCCGACACTGCTTGCAGCTTTAATTATTGTTTTCTTCTCCCTGCCAGGGGGTGGTTTCTGGGGTGACCACGGCCTACAATCGAGAGCAGCTGTGGCTGGCCAACGAGACTCTGATTACCAAGCTCCAAGCTCGTTGCCGTGGCTACCTGGTGAGGAGGGGCCTAAAGGAGCGAATGAGCTTCCTGAAATCCCAGGACCCGGCTGTTACATGCATACAGGTGAGATAATCTCGGCTGCATGCGCTAATAGAAACACCAGTCTGATGATTTGAGTCGCGCTGATGTGACGTTTTGATTCCCAGGCCCACTGGAAAGGCCACAAACAGAGGAAGAAGTTCAAAGAGAGAAAGCAGTACCTGAAGGACCACAGTGACGAGGCCGTCAAGGTAAAACTATAGTGCAGTTCTTGTATTATCGGTAGTGAAAATGCAGCTGAGACTAAAGGAGTGTCCTCCTCAGATCCAGTCGATGGTTCGGATGCATCAGGCTCGTAAGAAGTACAAAGATCGTCTGAAGTACTTCAAGGATCACGTGAGTGTTTGGCGCCTGAAACCCTGACAGGTCAGATTAGCTTTAAACTGAATGTCGGGCGATTTCAAGTAAACAAGAGGAGGCTTTGTTTACGTTTACTGTCACAAAAAATAATGTTTAAAGTGAACAAATGGCTCGTTATTTAATGAAAGCTTTAAATCATGTTGCCGTGACAAGAGTTTCCCCCCCCGAGACCGTCTGCTGACATTTAGTCTGGGTCCTGGGGGGTCAGAAGGAGGCTCGTTTAACACTTTGACGTATGTGAAGTCCCTTCCTGTCTGACCCGCTGTGGATTCCTGTGGTGCTGTTTGTAATGAGGGCTATTGATCAGACGAGTGATTGCTGTTTTCATGCCGCAGATCAATGATGTGGTGAAGATTCAGGCTTTCATTAGAGCCAACAAGGCCAGAGACGACTACAAGACGCTCAGTGAGTACGACTGGTGACGATCAGACGAGCTCTGTCTGGATTTAGCGGTTGTGTGATGTTTTTCTGTCTCTCCACAGTCAACGCCGATGATCCTCCGATGGCCGTGGTGAGGAAGTTCGTCCACCTGCTGGACCACAGCGACCAGGACTTCCAGGAGGAGCTGGAGCTGATGCGGCTCCGCGAGGAGGTCGTCACCAACATCCGCTCCAACCAGCAGCTGGAGAACGACCTGAACCTGATGGACATCAAGATCGGCCTGCTGGTGAAGAACAAGATCACCCTGCAGGAGGTGGTGTCCCACAGCAAGAAGCTGACCAAGAAGAACAAGAGCCAGCTGTCCGACATGATGATGATGAACAAGCAGAGGGGCGGCCTGAAGGCTCTCAGCAAGGAGAAGAGGGTCAAACTGGAGGCCTACCAGTACCTGTTTTACCTGTTACAGGTAACAACACAGTGCATCACCGTTCTTTGACTGGTTTGTCTCTGTGTTGGTCATATTCCACTGCTAGAAAGCACTTACACTGCAAAAACTCCACATCTTACCAAGTTTATTCGTCTTATTTTTAGTCCAAATGTCTCAACCCACTTGATTTAAGATAAATTCACTTTACAGGTAACATTTCAGCAGATGGAGGGACGTGTTTTAAGACAACGCATCTTAAATATCTTGTTAAGTCAAACAATCTTGAAATGATCTTGTTTTAGTTGTATTTTACCAGAAACAAGGTTCATTTCATTTCATACATGTTTCAAGCTGAGCTGTTGTTTGTATCAGATAAATAATCTGGATTTAAGAAATAAAGTAAATGCATTTTATTGGAAAATCACCAATTCATATCAGAAAACAGCTGCATGTGGAAAATGTGTTAAAAAAACAAAGCAAATGTCTGCTTTTGAGTTAAAACACCTCCTTTTGGGCGTAGCTGGCTTCACCTAAAACACAACACCTTCAAATGCTGTCAAACACCACTAAATATTAGGATTTCTAGCCAACTGTGAGAAGACATTATATCTCAGAATGCTTCAATTAATCTGTGTGATCTGATTTCAAGTACAAGATTGTCTTAAATCTAGAGAAGAGCCACGATAATACAACTAAAATAAGTTGAACACATCTCAAATTAAAACATTAAACTTATTAAAGCTAAAATCTATTTAATTCTTTATCATGTCTGGTTTATTCTAAGACACCTCAGCTTGACAATGCTGCTAAAATATAGCTTAAAATAAGTTTCCCTGCTGATTTTAAGACCTCAATATTCTAAATATCATGTCTTATTTCAAGAAATCTGACCAAGCAAATGTTCACTTGTTCTATTGGCAGATTTTTTCACCTATTTCAAAGTAAAAGTGCCTTGAAATAAGTTTTTTTTTCTTGTTTTGGGAGGGGCATTTTTTACAGTGCATGTACCAGGTCTGTATTTGTGTTTCTGAATGATGCACCAACTATTTCACCTGAGGTAAATCTGACACCAGAGCTCCTTATTTCATTACTTTTTTAGGAGCTGCTGTGCTTCAGTAACTGAACGGAGACCAGAGGCTTCTCTGTGCACGGCTGCCTACACTGTAAAAAATGCCCCTCCCAAAACAAGAAAAAAAACTTATTTCATCAAGTGGGTTGAGACATTTGGATTAAAAATAAGACTAATAAACTGTAAGATGTTGAGTTTTTGCAGTGCACAGATGTCTAGCAGCCTTTACCCATGTGTTTTAGGAATACTGGTAAATTCTAGCATCAACATGTGAGACGTTTAAGGGACATCGGTAAACTGAAGCTTGAGAGAACAACCTGAGTTACGCTGTCCGCCTCTATCGCCAAAGAAAAACTGCCTTTGACCAGCTTTAGTCAAACCTCCGATAGGATAAAGAGCAAAATCATGAAGTTGGAAAAGGCGTAACTGTGTTCTTCCTCCTCTTAGACCAACCCTACGTATCTGGCCAAGCTGATCTTCCAGATGCCGCAGAATAAGTCGACTAAGTTCATGGACTCTGTGATCTTCACCCTGTATAACTACGCCTCCAACCAGAGGGAGGAGTACCTGCTGCTCAAGCTCTTCAAGACGGCCCTGCAGGAGGAGATCAAGTGAGAATCCTAATTATCATTCATGACGACAGTTTTGAGTCCGAGGAAGCCTAAACGTTGCCTTTAACAACCGTCCGCAGGTCCAAAGTGGACCAGATGAAGGAGATCGTCACGGGAAACCCCACAGTCATCAAGATGGTGGTGAGCTTCCACAGAGGCGCCCGGGGGCAGAACGCACTGAGGCAGATCCTGGCGCCGGTTGTCAAGGAGATCATGGACGACAAAACGCTAAACATCAAGACGGACCCGGTGGACATCTACAAGAGCTGGGTGAACCAGATGGAGACGCAGACCGGAGAGGCCAGGTGAGCTGGACATGAGGGGGTCTCAGCATCGGGTCCCAGACGGGGTCGTCAGCAAGAACCAGTCCAGTAAAATCCTTGTTTCAGAATGACCTGTCCTGATCTGTCAAAGTTAGATCAGATTAACAGAGAAACTAAGGTAGAATGATAGAGATAAAAACAGATAGAGACCGAAATAGATGGATAGAGACAGAGATAGAGACTGAGATAGAGATAGGGATAGAGATAG
This sequence comes from Dascyllus trimaculatus, assembly GCA_024666655.1. Taxonomy (NCBI): domain Eukaryota; kingdom Metazoa; phylum Chordata; class Actinopteri; family Pomacentridae; genus Dascyllus; species Dascyllus trimaculatus. Next base: position 37,594,476 of record CM045445.1, on the reverse strand, counting down.
AAACTGAGGTAGAGATAGATAGAGAGAGAGACTGAGATAGAGAGAGATAGGGATAGAGATAAAGACCGAAAAAGAGGTAGATAGACAAAGAGATAGAGATAGAGACTGAGATAGAGATAAAGACCGAGATAGAGATAGAGACTGAGATAGAGACTGAGATAGAGGTAGATAGAGATAGAGATAGGGATAGAGATAGATACTGAGGTAGAGATAGTTAGAGAGAGACTGAGATAGAGATAGGGATAGAAATTGATACTGAGGTAGAGATAGATAGAGAGAGAGACTGGAATAGATAGAGATAAGGATAGAGATAGAGACCGAGATAGAGGTAGATAGAGATAGATAGAGACTGAGATAGATAGAGATAGAAACTGAGATAGAGATAGATAGAGACTGGATAGATAGAGAGACTGAGATAGAGATAGAGACCGAGATAGATAGAGATAGAGACTGAGATAGAGATAGAAACTGAGGTAGAGATACATTGAGAGAGACTGAGATAGAGACAGAGATAGAGACTGAGATAGATAGAGATAGATAGAGACTGAGATAGATAGAGATAGATAGAGACTGAGATAGATAGAGATAGAGACCGAGATAGAGGTAGATAGAGATAGGGATAGAGATAGAAACTGAGGTAGAGATAGATTAAGAGAGACTGAGATAGAGATAGGGATAGAGATAGAGATAGATAGAGATAGAGACCGAGATAGAAGTAGATAGAGATAGGGATAGAGATAGAAACTGAGGTAGAGATAGTTGCAGGGAGAGACTAAGATAGAGATAGAGATAGATAATGAGGTAGAGATAGATAGAGATAGAGACTAAGATAGATAGAGAAAGGGATAGAGATAGAGGGAGAGAGACTGAGATAGATAGAGATAGGAATACAGATACAGACCGAGATAGAGGTAGAGATAGGGATAGAGATAGATAGAGATAGAGACAGAGATAGAGACAGAGACTGAGATAGAGACTGAGATAGAGGTAGATAGAGATAGAGATAGGGATAGAGATAGATACTGAGGTAGAGATAGTTAGAGAGAGACTGAGATAGAGATAGGGATAGAAATTGATACTGAGGTAGAGATAGATAGAGAGAGAGACTGGAATAGATAGAGATAAGGATAGAGATAGAGACCGAGATAGAGGTAGATAGAGATAGATAGAGACTGAGATAGATAGAGATAGAAACTGAGATAGAGATAGATAGAGACTGGATAGATAGAGAGACTGAGATAGAGATAGAGACCGAGATAGATAGAGATAGAGACTGAGATAGAGATAGAAACTGAGGTAGAGATACATTGAGAGAGACTGAGATAGAGACAGAGATAGAGACTGAGATAGATAGAGATAGATAGAGACTGAGATAGATAGAGATAGATAGAGACTGAGATAGATAGAGATAGAGACCGAGATAGAGGTAGATAGAGATAGGGATAGAGATAGAAACTGAGGTAGAGATAGATTAAGAGAGACTGAGATAGAGATAGGGATAGAGATAGAGATAGATAGAGATAGAGACCGAGATAGAAGTAGATAGAGATAGGGATAGAGATAGAAACTGAGGTAGAGATAGTTGCAGGGAGAGACTAAGATAGAGATAGAGATAGATAATGAGGTAGAGATAGATAGAGATAGAGACTAAGATAGATAGAGAAAGGGATAGAGATAGAGGGAGAGAGACTGAGATAGATAGAGATAGGAATACAGATACAGACCGAGATAGAGGTAGAGATAGGGATAGAGATAGATAGAGATAGAGACAGAGATAGAGACAGAGACCGAGATAGAGACCGAGATAGAGGTAGATAGAGAGAAAGATGGAGATAGAGATAGAAACTGAGGTAGAGATAGTTAGAGGGAGAGACTAAGATAGAGATAGAGACTGAGATGGAGATAGAGATAGACTGGGATAGCAATATAGATAGAAATAAATAGATAGAGATAGATGCATAAATGGAGAGATAGAAATGGAAACTGATAGACATAAAAATATAGACAGACAGAGAGACAGACGGATAGATACTAGACAGATGATAGATAGATGGATAGATTCTAAATAGATAGAGATAAATAGAAATAGAGATACGAGGTAGGATTTGTGTAAAGCTACACATGCTGAGATTTATGAGCTCCCTAAATACTTATAAAGACAATGAAGCATCAACATTTTCCCCACAAAAAATATTATTTTTAACTTGTTGTACAAGATAAAAACTTGTAAGTACAAACTTGCTTCCTGTTCTTGTACTTTAGCTTGTTGTTGTTTCTATTATTATTCAAGTAAAAGGTCAGAATATAGTAAATATGTTGAGGAAAATGACGTTCTAGTGTGGGAGTAAAGTTACAACATCCTAGGTGGAATTCAAGGTGTCTAGTAACTTTTACATGTTACACTTAAGAAAAATAAGGGAAGTAAAGTCTGAAATCTGTGCAAAAACAACAGCAAATCGTTCTGGTAGAAGAAAAATAAAGAGTTTTATTAGAGGCGACCGTGACCCAGAAGAAGTCTCCAAGTTCAGCCGCTCGTTCTGTTGTCTGATAGTAAAAAAATGCCTCCAAGTTACAGAACATTTTTCTAGTCAGTAGCAGTGTTTTTGCAGTGATTACTCGTATTTCCTGATTGACGCTGGTGGTCTGTCTGCAGTAAGCTGCCGTATGACGTGACTCCAGAGCAGGCGATGGCTCACGAGGAGGTGAGGACGAGACTGGAGGCCTCCATCAAGAACATGAAGACCATCACTGACAAGTTCCTGTCGGCCATCATCGTCTCCGTGGATAAGATTCCGTACGTTCCTCTGAGTTTCTGTCTGCGTGGACGTTTAGTTTTTCCTTCCGGTCTGACCTCGGCCTGTCTGTTCGGGTTCTGTCCTTCAGATACGGGATGAGGTTCATCTCCAAGGTGCTGAAGGACACCCTTCACGAGAAGTTCCCCGACTCCACCGAGGACGAGCTGCTCAAGGTCTGCATCTTTGATTTGGAGCTTCTTTTATGTGTCACATAGACCAGTGGTTCTCAACTGGTGGGTCGCGAAGCCATTTTTAGAGGGTCGCAGAAGCAAAAAGTAGTGGTATAAAGTCTTTTATTTTGAAGGACGTGTTTCTTATGACACAGTTTGCTTTCAATAGCAGGATATTTAGTGGTGCTGACACCAGTAATTTCCCACTATTACCTCTAGATTTGGCTCTTCCAGCTTATTGGAGAAATTTATGCTAAAACGTCCCAAAAATATCCGTTTCTAAGCATGGGGAGGGCCGACAGTTTCAAAGGGAGGGACTCACATGCACGCACATTACCAACAAGCTGGGCCGGCTGCCGAAATTTCAACACTAGGACGTGTTTCTTATGACACAGTTTGCTTTCAATAGCAGGATATTTAGTGGTGGTGACACCAGTAGTTGCCCACTGTTAAACTCTAGATTTGGTTCTGACAGCTTATTGGAGAAATTTATGCTAAAACGTCCCAAAAATGAACCAAAATGTGTTCAGAATCTGTCAAAATGGGCCAAAATATGCCCAAAACTTGGCAAAAACGTCCAAATATACCAAAATGAGCAAAAAAAAGCCAAATTTTTCCTAAGTTGTATCAAAATGTGTTGAGACTCCACCCAAATACACCTTAATTTGTTAACAGGAACAGAAAACTTTAAAAATCTGGGTCACGACTGTTATTAATAGAGACGTAGTGGGTCCTGAGGCTGGACCAGTTGAGAACCACTGAACACAGTCGGATCAGACATTCGGATTAGTTTAATTGTGTAAGATCAAGGACGTGGCGACTTCAACCACAGCTTCAGTACTGCTAAAGGTGACTAGCTTAACGCTGGGCTCAGACTACAGGGGCTTTGAGCTGTTTTAATACTGTTTCACTTATGACTGATGTTTTGCCCGGATTAGCTGGTAATGTGAGAGTTTTACAGATCCAGTCTTAGACCTCTAAACCCTACAAACCTCCCTACAAAGTTACACCGTTTACCAGAGCCAGATTCAACTGTTCCTTGATGTAATCATGGAAGAAATGTGGTTTTAATGGGAAAATTAACCAAATCTAAGCTTTAAAATTAAGATATTTCCTCAAAATCTCTTTAATGTATGTGTCTAATTTATGCATTTTCCAAAAAATAAACCCTTTTGTACCAGATTATGCAAAAGACAACTTCAACCAACAGTCATGCGGCCATTCGGCTGAACTGCAGGCAGTGTTTACACCAAGCAGAGGGGAGGCAGTTATAGAAACGAATATGAGATGTAGAGTGAATCGACACAGGCTCCATCAGTAGAATAAATGGCTCAAAAACAGTGTAAAGAAAGGGCAAGTTGTTGGAAGATCATCATCATCAATGTTTATTTAATCCTCGAAAATCATTGAGGTTTAACTCATTTGCAGTGATGTCGAGATACAAAAGCACAACACACCGGGTGAAAAATAAAACTCAGCTGAAGCATTTACACTCCGTCATAAAGCAGGTTGAGATAACAGACCTGAAGTGTCCTGGAGAAATGACAGAACTCAGATTTAAAGCCTGCTGTAGATGATTAAACATAGTCGGAGCAGGTTCACCAAGTTCTGAATGAACCCTCAGAACTTTAAGTAAAAGACGGTTAGCGGAGCGAGTTTGGTCGGAACCAGCTGTGGCCCAGGTCAGTGAAGATGTTAGATAAGGAGGTGAGCGACCGGTGAGAACTTTATAGATATAAAATATAGATGTTTGTCAGGCCTCTGTGCGGAAGAAGGGCATCCTACTTTGTTATAAAGGGTGTAGTGATGAGTGTTGTGGGGATCTCTGGTTACAAATCCAAGAGCAGGATGATAAACTGACCCAGCGGTTTGAGAGTGGAGGCAGCAGCAGCCTATAAAACACATCTCCATAGTCTAGTAGGGAAAGAAAGAATGCCTCAATCACATTTTAGATACCAAGGTATGTATTGACAGAGACTCTCTCAGTCTGAATCCATCCAGCGTGGAAAGATTAAGACTTTCAAAATTTACACTGAACGAAAATACAAACGCCCCATGTGAAATATTGATGCCACATGAAGTGCGCCACCCAAAGTGAGCGTATACTGTCTGGTACTTGTACTAAATGGATGTTTCTCTTGATTAGTGTCCCAAATTTGAGTCCACCACAGCCTCAGTGATGCATTAATTCCATTCAGTCCATGGGTGTGGCATATCCAGACGCTGCTCCAACACAATGAGCAGTACTCAGACACTCCTTATACTGGGGACAATAAAAGGCCACCCCAACATGTCACATGTTGACCAAAGCAGCAACGCCTCAGATGACTCCGGTCATGAGGGAACGTGTCATTGGCATGTTGGAAGCAGGAATGTCCACCAGAGCGGTCGCTGTGCAGCTGAATGTTCACTATCAGACGACAGGACTTTTGAGAGTTGGTTTCCAACAGACGGGCAGTACTGCAAATCCACCTCATCCACGTCGGCCAACATGCCAATGGCAGTGGTGGACTCAAATTTGGGACACTAATCAAGAGAAATATCCATTTAGTACAAGTACCAGACAGTATACGCTCACTTTGGGTGGTGCACTTCATGAGGCATCAATATTTCACATGGGGCCTTTATATGTTTGTTCAGTGTGCATCTCTGGATCTCGTGAAAACCTTAAGTTTAGTTTGAGATGAGTTAAGAACCAATTTCAGGTTGGTGAGTGCAGTCTCAAGAGCATTAAAACATAATTGGAGATGTTCAACTGCATCCTGTGCAGAGTCGGCAAAGCAATACAGAGCAGTGTCATCAGCGTAGAGACGGATATGACAGGTAGTTATTGAAGAGACAGTATTGTTGATGTAAGATACATTCAGCACGGTGAAGCATCTTTGTAGAGTCGTGCAGAGCAGTGTGAGGAACGCCTAGTTGGTAAAATATAAGTAGTACATTTACAGGATTATACATAGAAGACATGTTGCACCACAGACTCCATTTTGTTTCCATCTGCTTCCCTATTTTAATGTTTGTGACGTTCATCCTCGTGCGTGTGACGCAACCTGATTTCAAGATCTGTCAGGATTTTGAAACTCCCGTAGTCTGAGCCCAGTTTGAAACCTTACATTTGGATTTCAAAACACGATAGAAGGACGTCGCCTGCACCACACAGTTAGACTTTCTCCATAGAGACAAAGAGATTGACGTCACCCATCGCCTCACAGCTTCTCCTTCCTCTCCGGTTCTGCTTTTTCCTGCTGGTCACACATTTCTGTCCTGTGTTTTTCCCCTTCTTTCTGCTGCTGCTGCTGCTCTCTTTCCACTCTGCCAACCAGCTGCAGCCTCTCTTTCCGAATCGCGGTCGTCCTCCTTCTGTCTGTCTGCTGACGTTAAGGTGAGCCTCGCCACTACTCCGGCTCTCCTGTTGCTGTGTTCTGACACTTTTAAGAGCTTTTCCTCATTTTGCAGCAGCACTTAACTCCTCATTTCACTCATGGTTAATCTAAATCAGGGGTCTCAAACTCGCGGCCGAGGACGATATTTTGTGGCCCCCTACCTTACATTTAAGTTTAGCGCTAGTCCGGCCCCCATGTTTCTCTCAAACACACCTTTTTGCCGAGTTGTTGCATGTGCTGTGCTCACTCATTAGGCAATATAGGCAAATGGTAAGGGCCCCGTGGCCTCCAGGGTGGACCACAGAATTGGCAAAATATTCATCTTCAGTGTAATTGTATTTTGCCAAGCCACACGGACAAAAGATTCTTGACCCCTAATTTCTGTCCTTTCCGAACTCTAATCTAAGCAGATACTTCATTTTGACAAGCAAGAACACAATTTGGAACAACTTCACTAATAAACAACAGCAGCAGGTCGCCATAAACCCCGCTACACTCCACACTCATGGTGCCAATCATAGACATATATACGTAGACGCCGTGTTGACTGCCGCTGCCGATTGGAGCCGACGTGCCTACGCGGCGGCCATCTTGGTACAGTGCCACTCGCCCCTACAGTGCATTACGTCTATAGAGGAATGACATGTCTGCACTATAAAAGTGATCATAAATCCATCAGTTGTCAACATATATTGTTTGTTACAAACGTCAGACATGGAGGACGGACAGGCAGACATAAATAGAACAAAAGCATCCAAGCATCCTGTGTCAAAGCTACATGTGTGACGTTTTTAACAAACCAAACCGTTTGGAAATCGGTGGAAAATTCAGTGAATAATTCTACTTTAAGATTGTGGAGTACCTCTTACCTCCATAGACTTACATTCACTCCCCCCTCTGCTAGCCCTGTACCAAGATGGCGGAGCTTTAGGCACGTCCCTCCACAGTCAATGCGGCGTCTACGTATATATGTCCATGATGCTAGCAACGTTAGCAACGCCGAACTGCCATAATGCATCGCAGCCCAACAATCCCGTACTTTGCGACCGGCTCTGCGATCACTACAACATTAAAACTAGTTATTACTACTAACTCTTAAAGTGGAAAAGCTCCACTGGTACGTTGAGTTTGAGACCCCTGATCTAAATGGTCCAAAGGGTGGAAAAAAAATCTCATTTAAATCCCTAAAAATGTAAGTTATCCTATATTATTGAGTTCCTTTTTACAGTAGCACTAACTAGAGCTAATGTTCTACTAGTTTTCACTCTAATAAAAGCCCATAAATGACTGAAACGATGCCACGTTTTCCAGTCCTGATCATGATTTGGTTTCGACCCCTCAGATCGTGGGGAACCTTCTGTATTACCGCTACATGAACCCGGCCATCGTGGCGCCCGACGCCTTCGACATCATCGAGGTGTCGGCCGGCGGTCAGCTGACCACCGAGCAGCGGCGGAACCTGGGCTCCGTCGCCAAGATGCTGCAGCACGCCGCCTCCAATAAGATGTTCCTGGGAGACAACGCCCACCTCAACCCCATCAATGAATATCTGAGCGCCTCCTACCAGAAGTTCAGGTCAGATCTGTTGTTAAATGGTAAATGGTCTGCACTTATGTAGCGCTTTTCTCTACCTTAGTGGTTCCAAAGAGCTTTACAATGTGTTTCCATTCACCCATTCACACTCCAATGGTGACAGAGCTGCCATGCAAGGCGCTAATCTACCATTGGGAGCAACTTGGGGTTCAGTGTTTTCCCCAAGGACACTTTGGGATCGAACCGCCAACCTTGCGATCAGTGGACAACCTGCTCTACCACCTGAGCAACAGCTGCCCAAATACTTCCTTAAATACGAAACAGGAAGATAAAACTCTGTGGTTTGAGGCTCATTTGACTTTATCCCTCCATTTTTCCCTCACAGGCGTTTTTTCCTGGCGGCCTGTGACGTCCCCTCACTGGAAGATAAGTTCAACGTGGATCAATATTCTGACTTGGTCACAGTCACCAAACCTGTCATCTACATCTCCATCGGAGAGATCATCAACACTCACACAGTCAGTTCAAGTGTCGCCTGTGCATCCCCGTAAATTGTTCACTCGAGGATGTTTTTTCAGATGTTTTGTCTGCTCCAGTTTGACTAACAGCGATTTGGTGTTTCTGCCCCGTTAGCTGCTGCTGGACCACCAGGATGCCATCGCCCCGGAGCACAATGACCCCATCCACGAGCTGCTGGAGGACCTGGGAGAGGTCCCCACCGTGGAGTCCCTCATTGGTGAGTCGAGTCAAGTTCTGAAAGGTACACTGTAAAAAATGCCCCTCCCAATACAAGAAAACAAAACTTATTTAAGGCACTTTTACCTTGAAATAAGTGTAAAAATCTGCCAACAGAACAAGTGAACATTTGCTTGGTCAGATTTCTTGAAATAAGACATGATATTTAGAATATTGAGGTCTTAAAATTAGCAGGGAAAAATTATTTTAAGCTATATTTTAGCAGCATTGTCAAGCTGAGGTGTCTTAGAATAAACCAGACATGCTAAAAAATTAAATAGATTTTTGCTTTAATAAGTTTCAGCTTCTTAATTTGAGATGTGTTCAACTTATTTTAGTTGTATTATCGTGGCTCTTCTCTAGATTTAAGACCATCTTGTACTTCAAATAAGATCACACAGATTAATTGAAGCATTCTGAGATATAATGTCTTCTCACAGTTGGCTAGAAATCCTAATATTTAGTAGTGTTTGACAGCATTTGAAGGTGTTGTGTTTTAGGTGAAGCCAGCTACGCCCAAAAGGAGGTGTTTTAACTCAAAAGCAGACATTTGTTTTCTTTTTTAACACATTTTCCACATGCAGCTGTTTTCTGATATGAATTGGTGATTTTCCAATAGAATGCATTTACTTTATTTCTTAAATCCAGATTATTTATCTGATACAAACAACAGCTCAGCTTGAAACATGTATGAAATGAAATGAACCTTGTTTCTGGTAAAATACAACTAAAACAAGATCATTTCAAGATTGTTTGACTTAACAAGATATTTAATATGCGTTGTCTTAAAACACGTCCCTCCATCTGCTGAAATGTTACCTGGAAAGTGAATTTATCTTAAATCAAGTGGGTTGAGACATTTGGACTAAAAATAAGACGAATTAACTTGGTAAGATGTGGAGTTTTTGCAGTGTAGCAACAACATCAGGTTTGCAAGAGTAAAAGCAGCATCAGAATGGGACTATTTATACCCCAGCAGGTTTGAATGAAGTCTTTTCTTTAAAAACAAATTAAAAAGTGCATTTATCAGAGCCACAAACTGTAAAAACAGAAGCTATTGTTGGGTTTTTTAACTGTATTCCGCGTGTCTCATTCAGGAATTTGCTTTTGAAAGAAGTTAAACTTTGGTTTCATCTGTTTTTTATGGGATTATAACGACGTCACACTGCACAGAAGACAGTCTCTCCTTCTAGTCATGGTTGTTCTGTTTCCGTGGAGGTGCAGAGCTTTATATTACGGTGAAAAATGAGCCCACAGTGAGACTAAATGTATGATAGATGCTAGATCCAGGGGGTCTGGCTTCCTTTCATTGAGGGGCCTGTTTGCACTTGTGTGTAAAATAATGCAGGATAATTATTTCATTTGTACCTCCAGGATTCATTTGACCTGCATGGATGTAGCTGAGGTTACTAAAGCAGGATGTGTTCTTATTCAATCCTTATCTCCAGTTCAGGCAAGCACAGACCCACCTCATGTCCTCGTGCCAAACGATGTAATGTCAGTTCATATTTAAACAATGCATATTGAAGCTGTGTGGGTTCTGCAGTGGCTTTATGATGTTGTGCAACTGGTGTGAATGTTTTCTAACGCCTTGTGTGTTTTAATGTTTTGTAAAGCACCTTGTAACTCCAGTTCTGAAAGGTGCTATAGAACTAAAGAGTATTATTGCCGTTTCATCTGCTCAGGTGAGAATCCTCTTCCTGCCGACGACCCCAACAAAGAGCTGATGGGGAAGACCGAGGTTTCCCTCACGCTCGCCAACAAGTTCGACGTCCCCGGTGAGGCCAACGCCGAGATGGACGCCAAGACCCTCCTGCTCAAGTGAGTTCAGGCTGATCAAGCCAGCGAAGCGGAGAAATGTGGTTGTTTTTAGCATAGACATATATACGTAGACGCCGCGTTGACTGCTGCTGCCGATTGGAGCCAACGTGCCTACGCGGCGGCCATCTTGGTACAGTGCCACTCGCCCCTACAGTGCATTACGTCTATAGAGGAATGACATGTCTGCACTATAAAAGTGATCATAAATCCATCAGTTGTCAACATATATTGTTTGTTACAAACGTCAGACATGGAGGACGGACAGGCAGACATAAATAGAACAAAAGCATCCAAGCATCCTGTGTCAAAGCTACATGTGTGACGTTTTTAACAAACCAAACCGTTTGGAAATCGGTCGAAAATTCAGTGAATAATTCTACTTTAAGATTGTGGAGTACCTCTTAGCTCCATAGACTTACATTCACTCCTCCCTCTGCTAGCCCTGTACCAAGATGGCGGAGCTTTAGGCACGTCCCTCCACAGTCAATGTGGCGTCTACATATGTATGTCTGTGGTTGGAACATCCCATCCGTCCATTCTACATACACCGTTTATCCTCTGTAGGGTCTTTCACAACAACTTCTTTCCACGTACCGTAAGAATTTGCTCAAAAACTGGTCTGATGGTATCAAATCCTCCAATCTCAGTTGTTCCTAACATATCATGGAAAGTCTCAGATATGAGGAAGTGGCTTGCGTTTGTCCTCAGGCTGGTTTAGATCAATCAGAGGTTGTTTTACACACAGCTGGGCTTACAAACACCGTTTTTAAAAGGCCACCACAAAAGAAATACGGCCCATTGATCCCAGTGGCCGTAACAGTCGTTTTCAGACCCCCAGAACGCCGGCTTGGTGTGGACGATACACGGGTTTGATGGACTATTAGTGCGTTTAGGCCTGGGCTCGTCTTCATGTGGAAGGGGCCTCAGACTAGAAGACAGATTATTATTACTGCTTGTGCTGTAATTATAGCCAAACCACCGATTTAGAGTCATTCAACTGCAGAAAGTGTTTCGACTGTGGTCAGGCAAGACGGAACATGCTGAACACTGATATACCACCAGGTTTAAGTGGTGCATACAGTTGGGTGTCGTCAGCATAGTAGTGAACATCAACATTGTGGCTGCTCAGGATAAGTCCCAGGTATGTTGTGAAAAGAAGGGGGCCCAGTATGGACCCCTGGGGCACCCCACAAGAGACGAGGAGGCATCTGAAAAGGATCTATTTGACAGATAGGAGGAGAACTAGTCCAGTGGCAGTTCGCTGTGCTTCAGCTATTCAGTTATTAGTGAAAATTAATTCTAAATCAACATAAAAAACTAGTATCTGCAGCATGAAAAATCAATGTTTTATCCAGAAATGGTCACAACATCAGACCAGCTGCCGTATTCATATGATTTATAAAAGCAGAACTCTATCAGCCGGTCCGTATCGACCAGCTAATCAGTCAGGAACCTCTTTTCTCTGTTTCCTTTCAGCACCAAGAGGCTCATCGTGGACGTGATCCGGTTCCAGCCTGGAGAGACTCTGACGGAGATCCTGGACTCAACAGCGAGTCCAGAGCAGGTCAGAAATCAAACCGCGGCAGATGTTGTCATCCCTCAAACTGATTGAGCGTCAGTGACCTGAAGAATAATTACTGCAAACACGTCGGCAGCGTCTGTTTCAAATGAGTGGAAAACTGCTGGAGGTCATACTGAGTTTGCATTTCAGACATGTGTAAAGACAGAAGGTAAAATAAATGCACCAGAGATCACGGGGAATTTAAAAATACACTAAAACTAATGATTCTCAACAGTGTTACTGCTATTATTTGTGTTGCACTTGTGTATATTTGCCGTAAATGCACCAAATTTAACGAAGATAAAACAGAAAATGCTGCTGTTTGAATAAAAATAAACAAAAATATTAATTTAAAATGTCCTGATTATTATTAATGGAAAAACTCTGGTTTTATTCATAAAAATCTTTTATTAATCCATTGATAAAATAGTGTTTTTTGACTTGGAGAGCCTTCAATTACTTTTTTTTATTATATACGAGGACTTTCTTTGCACTGCTGATTCCACAGGTCACCTTTTCCACACTTTGTTTATTGTCCATTTTCGTTAACAGGATAAACAGCAAACCGCAGACGTTCACAAAAGCCCTCCTTCCTTTCAGCTGTCAATAATAAAAGATTATCGGCGAAGAGAAAGAAAAAAATAAGTAAAACCACACATAAAATAAAAAAAATAAAAATCCAATCTCCGTGAAATCAAGTACAAGGAGTAAGTGATCATAGATAGAGAAGGAATAAATAAAAAAGGTTGACTCATACTAGTTCAATTAGAGGTGAAACAGCCAATCACAGGCCTTCCTGGTGCTACGACGGTGGTGGTGTCAACAGTCGTCGTCCAGTCACGGGCAACTGTACGTTTAGGTCGTCTATAAAGTGTAAGATAGGAGTCCTCATCTCATAGAACTCCTGACTATGTAGGTCACTTTTTCTAAAGCCAGATTCCAGGACATCACCTTAATCCAGTGGTTCCCAACTGGTGGGTCGGGACCCAAAAGTGGGTCGCGAAGCCATTTTTAGAGGGTCGCAGAAGCATCCCCCCCCGTAAAAAGTAGTGGTGTAAAGTCTTTTATTTTGAAGGAAGTGTTTCGTATGACACAGTTTGCTTTCAATAGCAGGATATTTAGTGGTGGTGACACCAGTAGTTGCCCATTATTAACCTCTAGATTTGCCTCATGCTTATTGGAGAAATTTATGCTAAAACGTCCCAAAAATGAACCCAAATGTACTCAGAATCTGTCAAAATGGGTCAAAATATGCCCAAAATTTGGCAAAAGCATCCAAATATACCAAAATGAGCAAAAAAATAAGCCAGAATTTTCCTAAGTTGTATAAAAATGTGTTGAGACTCCACCCAAATAAACCTTAGTTTCTTAACAGGAACAGCAAACTTTAAAAATTTGGGTTGCAACTGTTATTAATGGAGACATAGTGGGTCCTGACTGCATTTAAGTCCCTCGGTGTCTTTCCATTTTAAAGCGATCACACGTTTTGCTCGCATCAGGCAGAAATCAACAAGTTTGCATGTCTTTAAATTTGCAGAGAAGCCTTCAGGGTAAATATGGAGCAAACATGGCCTCGCTTCCACTGGAATAACACTACCTGCCAGTTTAGAGATCAGTTAAGGACCTCCTTCCAGAACATCTGGAGTTTTTGACATGTCCAGGAACAGGGTACCAGTTTCCTCGGTGCATTTGGTCCAATCATCAGGACTATCTGGATTAAAACGGTGTAATTTAGTTGGTGTATTATACGTCCTGAGCAACCACTTATACCGTAACAACTTGCCTCTGGTGTTTATGGTTCGGGTTTGGGCCAGAAGGCGTGACTTCTTACCGAGATGTCCTGCTGCAGGTCGTTTTTCCATGGAGACGCCGCTCCAGGGGGGTTTTCCACAGGTCACTTTGGCTATTTTGCACCTTATGGCATTTTTGCTGGTGTATATTTTGATTATATTTTAACACAAGCCTTTAGAGTCTAAAGGAATTTCGTTCTGTGTGCGCTTGTTGTTTACTAAATGACAATAAAGTCTGTTTAAGTCTTATATGTAAGGTATGGACACCAGATTAAAATATACAAAGCAGTGTTTTTACACAGAAGCCAAGTAATACTGACAAAACTTTCCTCTAAAACGAGACCCTGGGAGAAGTTATTACGTCTGTTGTGTGCTGGAGATGTTTTTCATTTGGTTCCATCTGTTCCTGTGCAAATGTTGTTGATCTGAAGACGGGATCTGTGCTGTTTCCAGGAGGCAGAGTACCAGCGGGCCATGCAGAGGAGGGCCATCAGAGACGCCAAGACTCCCGAGAAGATGAAGCAGGTCAAGCCGGTGGTGGACGACAGCCTGACCCTGCAGGGCAAGAAGGACAAGATCAAGAGCAACCTGCAGCGGCTGGCGGAGCTGGGGAAGGTCCACCCCGAGAACCGCTACCAGGACCTCATCAACGACATCTCCAAGGTAGAACGCGCTATTTCTGACGCGTGAAGCAAAACGGCCTCCTGTGTGTTTGGGTTTAAACGCGTCTCTGGGCGTTCGCAGGACATCAGGAATCAGAGACGGTACCGGCAGCGCAGGAAAGCCGAGCTGGTGAAGCTGCAGCAGACCAACACCGCCCTCAACTCGAAGACCAAGTTTTACAACGTGCAGATCGATTCTTACAACCAGTACATCAAGACGTGCATGGACAACCTGGCCAGCAAGGGCAAGTGAGTGGCCTCTAATGTTAGAACCATAGACATATATACGTAGACGCCGCGTTGACTGCTGCTGCCGATTGGAGCCGACGTGCCTACGCGGCGGCCATCTTGGTACAGTGCCACTCGCCCCTACAGTGCATTACGTCTATAGAGGAATGACATGTCTGCACTATAAAAGTGATCATAAATCCATCAGTTGTCAACATATATTGTTTGTTACAAACGTCAGACATGGAGGACGGACAGGCAGACATAAATAGAACAAAAGCATCCAAGCATCCTGTGTCAAAGCTACATGTGTGACGTTTTTAACAAACCAAACCGTTTGGAAATCGGTGGAAAATTCAGTGAATAATTCTACTTTAAGATTGTGGAGTACCTCTTACCTCCATAGACTTACATTCACTCCCCCCTCTGCTAGCCCTGTACCAAGATGGCGGAGCTTTAGGCACGTCCCTCCACAGTCAATGCGGCGTCTACGTCTATATGTCTATGGTTAGAACATCCCATCCGTCCATTCTGTACACACTGTTTATCCTCTGTAGGGTCGTTTCACAACAGACTTCTTCCCACATACCGTAAGAATTTGCTCCAAAACTGGTCTGATGGTATCAAATCCTCCAATCTCAGTTGTTCCTAACATATCATGGAAAGTCTAAGATGTGAGGAAGTGGTTCGCGTTGGTCCTCAGGCTGGTTTAGATCAATCAGAGGTTGTTTTACTTATTGCTATTAGGAACAGCTGCCGCCTGCTTTAGCTGAAAAACATCCTGACGACTCAGGATCTGATTCACCAGACTGGAGTTTCTTCTCCTTTTTTTTACTCGAGCGCCTCGTTAGTCAGACGTCAAAGATGGTTTTACACCAAGCTGGTGACGATTCTGTCAAAAGGCACCTGTACGTAAATCTAAATCAACCCCAAACGCTGGTATTTTCGGCATATTTAATGATTTAAACATGATTATTTAATGCTGAAATGAGAACACAGGCTAAAAGCAGACCACCAGGACATATTAATATGATTTTATTATACATATTGTTTATTATTCTGTCAGTCAGCTTCATGAGGTCGTTTCCTGGAATGGGTTCAGATTAGCAGGCGTGCTTTTCAAGAGTCAGTCTGTGGAATTACTTCTTAATGTGTTTAAGAGACCATCAGTTGTGTTGTGCAGAGGTAGGGTTGGTACACACTGGATAGCCCCATCTGACTACTGTTGTAATCCATAGTATGGCAAGAACCAGCCAACTAAAGAGAAACGACAGTCCATCCTTACTTTAAGACACGAAGGTCGGTTCAAGATGTGTTCTTTCATAGTTTTTGAGTGTCTTCAGTATTAATCTACAGTGTAGAAAATAAGTAAAATAAATGAAAACCATTGAATGAAAAGGCGTGTCCAAACTCTTGACTGGTACTGTACATCAACCAGCAGAAACACAATGGCTCCAGACCTTTGAATCAGTCCACCATGTTGACTGATGGTGGACTGTTACACCAATCAGGTATAACATTACGACCACCTGCCTAATATCGTGTTTGTCCCCCTTATGTGGTCCAAAATGCTCTGAACCATTGGGAATCATGGACCAGAGGACCTCTCAGGGTGTCCTATGGGGTCTGGAACCACTGGATCCTTTGGGTGCTCTGGCTTGTGCAGTGGAGCCTCTGTCAATCCAACTGGTTCCACTGCATCCTGTTGATACTTGATCAGAATGGGCTGTAGGAAGTCTGGAGGTCACATCAACATGTTGGGCCATTGTCATGTTCTTCTACATGTTCCTGTGAGCATTGTTGGGCTTAAACTAGCAACGGGCACCATGACAAAGACTTCTGTTATGTTTAATGACCTCCGACCAAACAGGGATGATTAGGACAGTGTTCTATATCCTGGTAGCTTGTAAACAGAGATGATCTTAATTCTTGATGCTTGATCAGAATGGACTGTAGGAAGTCTGGAGGTCACATCAACATGTTGGACCATTGTCATGTTCCTCCACATGTTCCTGATTGGTTCCTGATCTGCATTCCTCAGACAAAACAGCTTCCTAGAGATGTAAAGTCTTTTAATGAAAGTGTCTAATTTACCGTCCATAAGTTGAGAAACCAGCTTCTTCATGACTGAAATCTCCGTTCAACCCCGAACTCATTAGCGTCCTGCTTCTGTGAAAACATTCAACCAGCTGATCGTTAACAGGTGATTAACAGATACGTAAATGATAACTCAAGAGCTCCCGATTGATTTTGCCGTCGCGGTGTGAAGTTAAAGTGACATTAGGGTCGGGGGGACGGGTCGGTCTCCGCTGATTAGTTCAGGAAAATCGAATCTTTATCCCCTCGGAAATCAGTGCGAGCAGAGGCGATATCAGACTGATGGAGGTGCCTTCTGTGCTCTGATGCTTGTTTTCCAAACATCATCACTATTTCTAATTACTTGAGAGGCTGAATGGTCCATTCTAGAGAAGCATTAAAGGCTCTAGTGTGTAGAATTTAGCAGCATCTCGCCCTGAAATTGCAGATTTCATCCAACTGACTCCCTCACTGTTACCTCATCAGGCATGTTGGAGGACCTCTGGTGGCTCCCAAAAACACAACAGGTCCCTCTAGAGCCAGGGTCTGGTTTGGTTTTAGGGTTAGATGTTGGGAAATTATGTGGAAGAGGACCTGAGTTCTGTACTATGAAGTGAGATTAGTCTGTTAGCAGGCATGAAGGACCCAGGATCCCTAATCTGTCTCTATACCTACCAGTGAGCAGTGATTCCTAACACGTCTCTGGGGGTCATCAGGTGGAAACCTCCCTTCAACGCTGTTTCTCCTACTTAGTCCCACGACACCTCCAGGAGGCTAGGAGGTGAACTCTGGAGTCCCAGAGTCACCCCCCCTAGTGCCAGTTCACACTGCTGCTACACAATCCAACCAGCACTGCCATGTTCAACTGACCCAGGCCTGTTTAGGAGATGCTCCAGGTAGTGACCAGTGCTGATGCTACCATTTAGCTAACTGCTAAATGCTAATGCTAACTGCGAATTCAACCAGAACTGCCACATTCAACTGACCCAGCCCCGTTTAGGAGATGCTCCAGGTTGTGACCAGTGCCGATGGTACCATTTAGCTAAATGCTAATGCTACCTGCTAATTTAACCAGCACTGCCAAGTTCAACTGATCCAGGCCCATTTAGGAGATGCTCCAGGTAGTGAACAGTGCTGATGGTACCATTTAGCTAACTGCTAAATGCTAATGCTAACTGCTAATTCAACCAGAACTGCCACGTGCAACTTACCCAGGTCCATTTAGGAGATGCTCCAGGTGGTGACCATTGCCGATGCTACCATTTAGCTAGCTGCTAAATGCTAATTCTAACTGTTAATCCAAACAGCACTGCCATGTTCAACTGACCAGACCCGTTTAGGAGATGCTCCAAGTAGTGACCAGTGCTGATGGTACCATTTAGCTAAATGCTAATGCTACCTGCTAATTCAATTTTTGTATACGTTGAACTTCCTTCGTAGTACGGACCTCTGCAAAAACAAGAACAACAATTCCTAGGAAAGAAAACGGACTTACGAGTGTCCTTTTCTGCTCATAGATGCTGCATGCTGCTGATTTAATGCTCCCGTTTATGTCGTATTGTACACGTGTGTTTGTCTGTGTCTCCTCAGGTTGTCGAAGAAACCAGGCGACAGCAAGGCCAAGAAGGGGAAACAGGTTTCACAGAAATACACGGCGTCCCGCCTCCACGAGAAGGGCGTCCTGATCTCGATAGAGGATCTGCAGCCCAACCAGTGAGTCCTGAGAATGATCTGCTGTGACCCAAATGCAGGACTTTTACCTGCATTAAGGGAGTTCTGAGGCACCAAGATGATAAGAACTGAGGAGAATATGTGGTTTTGTCAATCGGGGTTTTATTTACTGCAGCATAACAGACATTTTAGTTCATCAGATGCTCAGAAATAACAGCAGGATGTGTAGTCGCTCCTCAAAGGCCCATTCTGATGTAGAGAAACCCTGAAAGTGAAATCAAAATGTGTCACATCTAATTTCATTTTGACACCTTTAGCTTATTTTGTTGGCATTTTAAAGGGATTTTTTGACCTCCTATTCAAAATACTTCCTTCAGATCCTTCAGTTCACTTCAAGATCAAGATTTATTCGACCAAAATTAACAAAAATATACTTTTCACTTTTGTTGCCACTCCTTTCACTTCAGTGACTTATTATATAGTAAGAGCTGCTTCTAATAGATTGTAATTGATTTTAAATGGTGTTTTACACATTAATGAATCCCCTGTTTAATCTTTAAATCGGTCAATTTAATCTTAATGGTTGAATTAATCAGGTAAATTAGTATTGTATGTAATACTTTAGGGCTTTATAGGGGTGGGACAACATATCGATACAGGGATATATCGTCGTCCCTCCTCATGCGATTTGAGTATCGATATGCTGCTGTCAAATATCCATACTTTAATTAATACAATAAGGGAATGAAGGGAGCGGAAATGAATCGGCCCAACAACAGTTAGTACAGGTATAATGGAGGACAGCAACGCTACCGTAAGAGACGCCCCATCCACCTTTAAGTCCAAAGTGTGGACCCATTTGGGCTTTGAGGGAACAAGCAAGCTGGACAAAGACTACGACATATGCAAGAACTGTCTCGAACACGCAAACCCCCCTGCAACGATGATGAAGATATCATTATGCATCATTATGTGATCGTCTTGCAATATATCGATTATCGGAGTGTCGCTGTGTCGTGATAGTATCGGTATCATGTGCCATGTATCGCATCATATCGTGATAGTATCGGTATCGCGAGCCATGTATTGCGTATCGTATCATATCATATCGTGATAGTATCGGTATCGTGAGCCATGTATCACGTAATGTTGAGTATTGTGATAGTATTGGTATCGTGAGCCATGTATCGCGTATCATATCTTATCGTGATAGTATCGGTATCGTGTATCGTATCGTGTCGTATCATATCGTGATAGTAACAATATCGTGAGCCATGTATCACGTATCGTATCGTATCATATCGTGTTAGTATCGGTATCGTGTATCGTGTCGTATCATATCGTGATAGTATCAGTATGGTGAGCCATGTATTGCGTATCGTATCATATCGTGATAGTATCGGTATCGTGTATCGTATCGTGTCGTATCGTATCATATCGTGATAGTAACAATATCGTGAGAGATGTATCGCATCATATCGTGATAGTATCATATTGTGTATCGTATCGTGTCGTATCGTATCATATCGTGATAGTATCGTATCGTATATCGTACCGTGTCGTATCGTATCATATCGTGACAGTAACAATATCGTGAGCCATGTACCGCATCATATCGTGATAGTATCGGTATCGTGTATCGTATCATATCGTGATAGTATCAGTATCGTGAGCCATGTATCACGTATCGTATCTTATCATATCGTGACAGTATCAGTATCGTGTATCGTATCGTGTATCGTATCGTGTCGTATCATATCGTGATAGTATCAGTATGGTGAGCCATGTATCACATATTGTATCGTATCATATTGTGACAGTATCGGTATAGTGTATCGTATCGTCTATCGTATCGTGTATCGTATCGTGATAGTAACAATACCGTGAGCCATGTATTGCCTATCGTATCGTGATAGTATCGGTATCTTGAGCCATGTATCGCGTATCGTATCGTATCATATCGTGATAGTATTGGTATCGTGTATCGTATCGTATCGTATCATATCGTGATAGTATCGGTATCGTGTATCGTATCGTGTTGTATCATATCGTGATAGTATCAGTATCGTGAGCCATGTATTGCGTATCGTATCGTATCATATCGTGACAGTATCGGTATCGTGTATCATATCGTGTCGTATCATATCGTGATAGTATCGGTATCGTGTATCGTATCGTGTTGTATCATATCGTGATAGTATCAGTATCGTGAGCCATGTATTGCGTATCGTATCGTGATAGTAACAATATCGTGAGCCATGTGTCACGTATCGTATCTTATCATATCGTGATAGTATCGGTATTGTGTATCGTATCGTATCGTATCATATCGTGATAGTATCGGTATCGTGTATCGTATCGTATCGTATCATATCGTGATAGTATCGGTATCGTGTATCGTATCGTGTTGTATCATATCGTGATAGTATCAGTATCGTGAGCCATGTATTGCGTATCGTATCTTATCATATCGTGACAGTATCGGTATCGTGTATCGTATCGTGTCGTATCATATCGTGATAGTATCGGTATCGTGAGCCATGTATTGCGTATCGTATCGTGATAGTAACAATATCGTGAGCCATGTGTCACGTATCGTATCTTATCATATCGTGACAGTATCGGTATCGTGTATCGTATCGTGTCGTATCATATCGTGATAGTAACAATATCGTGAGCCATGTATTGCCTATCGTATCGTGATAGTATTGGTATCATGTATCGTATCGTATCGTGAGGTACCCTGTGATTCCCACCCCCAGGGCTTCACTGTAATATTTATGAGTAGTACAGTAGGATGATTATTATTTAGTCAAGTTTTTCTGCTATTATGGATGTTGTTGTAACTGTGCTTGATAAAAATAACATTGACTTAAACTCTTTTCTTCGTGGCAGGTTCAAGAATGCTATTTTCGAGATTTCTCCATCAGAGACGGTCGGCGTGTTCGAAGTGAAGGCCAAGTTCATGGGCGTGCACTTGGAGACGTTACAGCTAGAATACCAGGTACAGTTTCCTTTCCGTTCACGGTGAGGCGAAGCGAAGCCGCCGAGTTTCCGTTTGACCCCTCTGTTCGTGTCGTTCCCAGGACCTCCTCCAGCTGCAGTACGAAGGCGTGGCGGTGATGAAGCTCTTCGACCGCGCCACCATCAACGTCAACCTGCTCATCTTCCTGCTCAACAAGAAGTTCTACGGGAAATGAGAGGGAGAAAAGGGGGGCCACGGACACTGAGTTCAAACCACAAAACCCGCTCCGAGGGTTGCTTAAAAAGCCCCGAGCCATCCCGTCTTTCCTGCACTTCTCCGACGTGCCTATGCAAATTTACGTGCATTGTTTTTTTTATTCCATGGATCACTATATGTGCTTTATTCTTAATGGAGCTCCTCTTACTGTCTGTAATAGCAGCTAGCTCTGAGAGGTTTAAGATTTGTATTGTTTTGCTTTAAATATTATAAATTTCCTGTGCATGGGCTTTGATGAATTATAAAAAAATGTATGTTTTATGTAAAGAGATTTGAGTTTTATGTCTTTCTTAGCTGCTAGTTTGTCTGCTTCCCTGACTGATGATCGTCTCCTCCGTCGGTATCAACGTTATTTTTCTGCAGGGCTGCGGTTGATGACAACGTTTAGCGAGTCCAGGCGGCTCAAGGCTTTTTTTCTGTTGCTTCTTGAGACAAAAAAGAGACAAACTCTATGCACTCCTTCTGCTTCTCCGTGGTGTACACTGAACAAAAATATAAAGGCCCCATGTGAAATATGGACGCCACATGAAGTGCACCACCCAAAGTGAGCGTATACTGTCTGGTACTTGTACTAAATGGATATTTCTCTTAAATAGTGTCCCAGATTTGAGTCAATTTGATGCATTAATTCCATTCAGTCCATGGGTGTGGCATATCCAGACGCTGCTCCAACACAATGAGCAGTACTCAGACACTCCTTATACTGGGGACAATAAAAGGCCACCCCAACATGTCACATGTTGACCAAAGCAGCAACGCCTCAGATGACTCCGGTCATGAGGGAACGTGTCATTGGCATGTTGGAAGCAGGAATGTCCACCAGAGCGGTCGCTGTGCAGCTGAATGTTCACTATCAGACGACAGGACGTTTGAGAGTTGGTTTCCAACAGACGGGCAGTACTGCAAATCCACCTCATCCACGTCGGCCACGTGTGACCACCCCAGCACAGGATGGACACATCCGGCTTGTTCACTTGTGGGATGGTCTCAGACCAGCGACACGTACAGCAGATGAAACCTTTGGTCTGACAACAGACGCATCACACCAACATGCCAGTGGCAGTGGTGGACTCAAATTTGGGACACTAATAAAGAGAAACATCTATTTTGTACAAGTACCAGACAGTATACGCTCACTTTGGGTGGCGCACTTCATGTGGCATCAATATTTCACATGGGGCGTTTATATTTTTGTTCAGCGTATTTTATTTTGAAAATGCATCTTGATTTCAAATGCGATCTACTTCCTCCGGCCTCTCTCTCCTTGATTTCAGCTCGTCTTAGACTCACACCACACATATTGAGGTTTTATTGGCGTCATTCTGCGCTCATATTGAGCCGCTGATCTGAAAACGTGGTGGTGTTTTTTTTTTGTTTTTTTTTTTTAGAGAATTTAATTTGTTCACATCACGTCGCTTAAATCCAGTCTGAGCTGGAACCAGTTCGGCTTCTTGGTCGGTTTATCTGGGACTGGACTGAGAGACGACCTGCAGCAGATGGTTTCCTGGAAGTGATCATTTTAATCTCTCTCCTCTTCTTGTGCAACTCAAACACAGATTTATTATGACATTAACCGGATTTAAAAGTGTGTAAGCTAGATGACACACAGACAGAGAATCCAGAGACTTTTTTCCAGTTATTTATATTTTCTGAAAGCAGACGAGAGCCTGAGGATGTGCAGTATTACAGTAGCTCCAGTAGATGTCGCTCTACTCCGCCGCATCGCAGCGATTTTCAAAGTGGGATCATAGATTTACTGATTTAGATGTTCATTTTCTGTCTCGTGCTGAGCTCGGCTGAACCGGAGGAGGCTGTGCTCCATATCATTTGCTCTCGGTCAATAAAATGTACTTTACCTGCAGTGCCTTCTTATTTATTTATGTATTTGTTAAACTAATTTGACGTTTGTGCAGGCAGCAGGAGATCGACTTCACACCAGAGACCAGAGATTCTACTTTGAAAAACTACAATCAATCTACAGCAAGATGCCTGGTGACATATTTAACATTTAAATGCTGCCTGTGAGCCACAAAGAACAGTCAAATGGAGTGTTTTGCGTAATATAAAGAGCTGCATAACAAGGGCATTTACTTACTTCCACTTGTAGTTGTGGTGTTTAAGTAGAAATCCTTCATGTGCAGCTTCAGAGCACAATTAGAAGAATTAACCCGACGTGGTTCAATAACTCAGAAATACAGCTGCTATACGATAATAAAGGGCTTTCCAATAGAGAAATAGAATTAATGATTAAATGTGAAGGTTTAGACCCTTCAATGTCATTTTTTACCCTATAAATGAATAAATAATAATTTAATAAGAATAATTCCACCAATATTCAGTGAAATCTGAATAATTGTGGTCGTGGCGTTTTTAAAAATAAAAACTAGACAGCATTTTTAAAATAAAAATAATTATAAAATGTATAGTTAAGCTTTCTAACACACTGTCTTCATGTCTTTGTGTAATTTTCAGGCAGAAACAAACAATCGTTCTAATAAAAAATCACATAAATGCATAAACATGTCGACTAAACCTCATCTGCAGATTCAAACATGCACTATATCACCAAAAGTATTTGCTCACCATCCAAATGATCAGAGTCAGGTGTCCTAATCACTTGGCCTGGACACAGGTGTATAAATCAACCACTAAGCATGCAGACTGTTTTGACAAACATTTGTAAAAGAATGTGTCGCTCTCAGGAGCTCAGTGAATTCCAGTGTGGAACTGTCATAGGAGCCACCTGTGCAACAAATCCAGTGGTGAAATTTCCTAAATATTCCACAGTCAACTGTCAGCTTTATTATAAGAAAATGGAAGAGTTTGGGAACAACAGCAACTCGGCCACCAAGTGTTCGGCCACGTAAACTGACGGAGAGGGGTCAGCGGATGCAACATGACTGTGCACCAGAGCACAAAGCAAGGTCCATACAGACATGGATGACAGAGTCTGGTGTGGAGGAACTGGACTGGCCTGCACAGAGTCCTGACCTCAACCTGATAGAACACCTTTGGGATGGATTAGAGTGGAGACTGAGAGCCAGGCCTTCTGGTCCAACATTAGGGTCTGACCTCACAAATGTGCTTCTGGAAGATGGTCAAAGATTCCCATGAACACACTCCTAAACCTTGTGGAAAGCCTTCCCAGAAGAGTTGAAGCTGTTATAGCTGCAAAGGGTGGAACGACTCCATATTAAACCCTACAGATTAAGAATGGGACGTCATTAAAGTTCATATGTGAGTCAAGGCAGGTGAGCAAATACTTTTGGTAATATAGTGTATGTTCTCATGAAGCTTTCAGTACTAATAAATCATTTCCTTACTGTCCATAATCACCACGATGACGTCCGTTAGTGAGCGTTGATCATGTTGGTTTAATTGTGAGTAAAATGACGACAAGACTTTTGCCTTTAAAGGTCAAAGAACATCTAGAAACATGAAGTGAAGGCAGCTGGAGACGTGGAGACGTCTGTTGAACAAGTGGTGACCAAATAATTTCAAGAGTTAACTGCAAATCTGACCTGAGATCAGTACGATGAAGAGCCAGGAGAAGCTTTTAAGATCAATAATGTTCTGTATTTATAAATATGAAGACATGTCACCATAAACTGAAGCAGAAAGGGACAAAAAGGTGACTAAAAATCCACCTGGATGCAGGAAAGTAGGTGTGGGACTGACCTGGGTATGAATAATCCCACCTGTAAGGCTTCATTAGCGTATTTAAAGGTTAAAGGTTTAATGATACCTGTCAGTTCAAATGTTACCTGTAGTTCATTTGCAATATTTTAAAATCGTGTAATATTTAACTCCCATGTGTTATATTCCATTCCACTAATATTTAATTTTTTAGGGGGCTAAAATATCAATTATATGTGTAATATTTCACTTTAATGTGCAGCATTTAAGTTTAATATGCAACATTTCATGATCAGCATTTCAATTATAAATGCAGTATTTTAATTTAATGTGCAACAGCTGGTTATCAGGTCTAATGTTTCAATATAAAGTGCAATATTTCATTTATGGCTCGATATTTAACTTTCATACATATAATATTTCATTTTCATGAGCAGTATTTAGTTTTTAGTTGCAAGAAAATCACTTCCATGTGCAACGTTTCATTTTTAATGTGTGTTTTTTAGCTCAAGTAATAACAGTAATAATACATTTCATTCAGCAGCGTCTTTCAAAACACTCAAGGACACTATACAGAGAATAAAACAAATTTTAAAAATTAAAAAAAAAAATTAAGTTCAATATCTTAATTTCATGTGTAATATTATTATTGTCATTTCTGATATTTCAATTCCACGTGTAACATTTAACTTTCATAGGAATTTAGAAAAAAAAAATCCAGTTGCAGCATTTTATTATTACATAAAACATTTTATTTCATGTGCTCTATTTTATTTTTTAGGTGCAATATTTCATTTCCTGCTGCAATATTTCAATTTTAATGTGCAGCATTTCATTTTCATGTGTAATATTTCAATTTCAGGTGCAGTATTTTATTATAATGTGCTGTATTTCATTTTTCTGTGCAATATTGAACTTAATGTGCGATATTTCAGTTTCAGGTGAAATATTTCATTATTGTGTAAAATATTTCAATTTAATGTACAATATTTTAATTATTATGTAAAAATTTTAATTTAATGTGCAGTATTTTAATTATGTACAATATTTTAATTTAATGTGCAATATTTTAATTATTATGTGTAATATTTTAATTTAATGTGCAATATTTTAATTATGTGTAATATTTTAATTGTTAATATTTCAATTTAATGTGCAATATTTTAATTATGTGTAATATTTTAATTATTGAGTAATATTTCAATTTCATGTGCAATAGTTCATTTACAGATGCAATATTTCAATTTATTGTGCAATATTTCAGGTGCGATATTTAATTTTTTTTAGATCAAATACTTCAATTTAATGTTTAATATTTATGTGAAATATTTCAATTTCATGAGGAATGTTACTTTACTATATTACCAGCATCACTTCCTGCTTTTCTATTCTAGCCTTACATGCAGCTTATTTATTTTTCTCCACAGTAATTTATCACACTTATATCTTGTTTACTTTTTAGTAGACAGTTGTGTATTTTTTCCTGATCAATATCTGATAATAATAATGATCAATAATCCTCCACACAGCCGGACTCTGGGCTGAGTTTGTCGCCGCCCTGTGGCCGCGGCAGGCATCGCTCGGGTTTAACGAGGTAATGTTTTTCTGGCTGTGAGGAGGATAACGAGCTGCGGAGCGGAGACGCCGTTCAGAGTCTGTCAACCGACCGAGAGTCAACCGGGACCATCAGCGGCGGTTCCCCTCTGCCTTCCTGCTCCGGCACCGACGGAACCACCGAGCTTTCTCCGTCCGTCCGTCCCGTCGGCGCTGTTTGTTTATCTCCCCGGAGCCGTCGGGCTGGAGTTTGTCTCAG
This sequence comes from Dascyllus trimaculatus, assembly GCA_024666655.1. Classification (NCBI taxonomy): domain Eukaryota; kingdom Metazoa; phylum Chordata; class Actinopteri; family Pomacentridae; genus Dascyllus; species Dascyllus trimaculatus. Next base: position 37,567,361 of record CM045445.1, on the reverse strand, counting down.
CTCTCCGTGGATTAACGCAGGACTCCGCAGCGCCGTGACACCAACTTCCCCGTGGATCCCGCTCCTCCGGCATCACGCGTGAATATCTGAAGGGGGGCTGCTCGGTTTTTAAGCCGAAGCCGGGGGTCGGTTCGGTGAAGTCCGGGCGGCAGCGGCGGACACTTGTTGACATTTTCACCGAGCGAACCTCTGCCTGGTGAGCCGCGCTAGTAGCGAGGTTTAGCTAACGAGGCTAACAACTTCACCCGAACCGCAGCTTTGCATGTTTCCCCGTAAACAACCGTTAACTCGCGTCCGGTAGATGCTAACCGACGAACGCGGCGGGGCGGAGAAGGCGTCCAACTTGTTGTGATGGCTCTGACAGCGGCTTAGCTAACTCGGCTAGCAGCTCCCCCCGTTCACCTCCAGCGTTACGTTAGCAATGACGGCTAGCGCTATGCCAACGGCAGATTCAAACAAGTGGTTCGCTCGAAATACGAAGTTATTTCCCGCCGTTAGCTTCTCCTAAGCGCCACTCCTCGGCGTTAAAGTTGTTAAAGTTGGCTCGCAGGGACGTTTGAACCGTAAACCGTTAATTTAGCCCGCTTTCTGCTCGTGAGAACTTTTATTAACGGCGGCTTTGACGTTAGCTTAGCCGCGCTAGCTCCGAGCTCAGTTGTGTCACCGCAGCAGGCAGGCAGGCAGGCGGCGGACCGGACCGTCAATTAACTCCGGTTAACCAGAAATGTGCGATGTGGTTTGTGGAACTCTCGTGGGTTTGCTGCAACGTCCACTGACAGAGGAATAGACCCCCCCCGCCGCCGCTGTCCTCCCACTTTCCCCCCCCACACCTCCTCCGAGTAGCTGAAAGTTGTAAAACCGCGGCCCGCACCATGTCCGGCTCCCCGGGCACAGGTGGCTCCAACCCCAGGAAGTTCAGCGAGAAGATCGCGCTGCACAACCAGAAGCAAGCAGAGGAGACGCGGGCCTTCGAGCAGCTCATGACGGACCTGACCGTGTCCAGGGTGAGTGTGGTTCTACCGGTTGATGTGCTGCAGGGTTGCAATCAAAGGAGTGTGTTTGACAGCTGCTGCAGCGGGCTGTCAGAGGGTTTGACAGGCGGGCTGGAGCTGAGATCAGTGGAGTCCAACCAGTGCTTCGAGTTCCTCCTCATGCATTCATTCATCCATCATCTCTGCTGCACAGTTACTGCTGAGAACATTAAACAGTAAAGAGCCCAGGTGCACTGATGTACATGAAGGAGCTGGGGAAGTGTCTCCTCATAGTGCAGATCATAGTGTTTTGATGGAGGTAAAAGGAGCCACTCACCATCTAGCAGCATAAATGAAGCGTTGCGATGCTGCAGAGAGGGAGCGTGCTTGTCTGGTGCAGCCTGGAGTAAAATTCATGTTATAATTCTCGTTCCAGAGAGGAGGAGATGGAGACTAAAGCTGTTCCTCGTATTGCAGCATCTGTAACTGTACTGTGTTTATTGCAGGTTTTTCAGCTCCTCTGCAGACCCTGCTGGTTTCCACCTTGTCGTTCTGTTATATCTGTGAATTCACCACACAGTTGCACCTTCATGTGCACTTTGCATCCTGTGGAAGTAAGAAAACAGTGGCAGTGGTTCTCAACTGGTCCAGCCTCAGGACCCACTATGTCTCTGTTAATAACGGTCGCGACTCAAATTGTTGAAGTTTGTTGTTCCTGTTAACAGATTAAGGTGTATTTGGGTGTAGTCTCAATGTATTTTGATACAACTTGGGAAAAATTTTGCTCATTTTGGTATATTTGGACACTTTTGCCAAGTTTTGGGGCATATTTTAGCCCATTTTGACAGATTCTGAGCTCATTTTGGTTCATTTTTGGGACATTTTAGCATAAATTTCTCCAATAAGCTGAATCCAAATCTAGTGGGCTGCTACTGGTGTCACCACCACTAAATATCCTGCTACTGAAAGCAAACTGTGTCATAAGAAACCTTTAAAATAAAAGACTTTATCCCACTACTTTTTTTTGCTTCTGCGACCCTCTAAAAATGGCTTCGCGACCTGCTTTCGGGTCCCGACCCACCAGTTGAGAACCACTGCTCTAGACGATGGTGTGCCGGTCACATGCGGCCATGTTTGTACAGGAGTGCTTTGAACAGTTGAACTATTAAAATCAGGGTAATTAGCAAATCATGAAAGCAGCAGAGGACTGAGCGTTGTGTAGATGGTGGATGGATGCATGGCTGTCGCAATATCCGACTAAATAATCGCAGAATTATTATTTTTTGTGCAACTTTTCCAGCTCCTCTGCAGGCCCTGCTGGGTTTCCCCCTTGTCATTGTGTTATATTTATTAATTCACCACACATTTACACCTTCATGTGCGCTTTGCATCCTGTGGAAGTCTAGTGGTAGCAGCTCCAGACGACGCTTTATCAGTCGCCGACAGTCATATTTGCACGGCAGGGATAAACAGTTTAACAATTAAAATCAGGGTAATTAGCAAACCTGAAGGCTGCTGTTAAGAATTTATGTTATGCAGGAAGTCGGGGAGAGTTATTATGATAATTACACCAATGACCGATAATTGGAGTTGATGTCAATTTGCAGTAAAAGTGAAAATGTAGAATTAAACAACACTCGTTTACTGGAGTTTGTTTGTTTGTTTGTTGTGTGATGAAAAGAGCACTTTTAGGTGTTGTCATGATTATTATTAGAGCTGCAGGTTGAGAGGCGGCTACATGGGAGCCAAAATAGCACATTTTTGAATGAACTTAGTTTATTGTAAATACAGTAAACTGAAATTGAAATGACTTTATTTCGAACTTGAATGAAAAGCATACATATGTATACATGTATGCAGGGTTTCCCCCAGTGCTTTATAAGCCTGGTGGCCGCCAGTCTTTCCTTGCCCCCCCACCAGGCTAAGCGTCACTTGTTTATTTATTTTAAATCGGTTTCTTTATGCACCAAAACAGTGATAGCAAAAACGGTAAACAGAGCATTTTAACAGAATCTCGCGATACAGTGGAAACCGCAATGGCGACATTTTATGGTCGATACGTGAACTTTTTCCAAAGTCAGAGGAGCACTGGAGGAGACCATGAGCCGCTAGTTCACCTCCAGGCCAAGGGGAGTTCATCCCCGGTGAGCCGACCGAGCCGCGGCTCCATGATGAGGCAGAACCAGTGGAGTTAGCACGGATGTTAGCACGTCGTCGGAGCAGCCTTCTGGTAAACATCAAACTAGCGGATTTAATCCAAAATGGTTAGCTGACCCTAAATTTACCATGTGCAGCAATAAGTAGTAGAGGTCACACAGCACAGCAGACCTGGTTTTACCCCTTGGCCATGTTTGCACTTTTTTATTTATGTTAATTTATTTTACTTTTAAATGTGACCAGCAACAGCTTGTTTTAAGATTCACTAGGATTTAACTTAAGTGAAAACAACTGATATTATTTATTTTAATTTTATTTTTTGTTTGTTAAAACCATATTTCAAGATTGTGCCTTTTTGTATGACTCTACGTTTAAATATTGTTAATAAATGGCTTGTAATAACACATAATAGTCATAATTTCAAAATTCCTGTTTTTAACAAAAACACGGTGGGCTTCTCTACCACCGGACTTAGCAAGTTTTCTGGGGGAAACCCTGATATATGCATATTAACACAATAAAATATAATGGTAAGCAACTACAATCATTACAGCATTTTTGTTTTCATACGCCCATTATCAAATTCTGTTCGAAAAGGGTGTCGGAAGAAGTAAAAAACTTATCGACCCCTTATTCCTTCTAACAAATGTGTTGCTTAAATTCACCCTGAAGCCCTGATCAGGTCGTAGTCGGTAATATAATTAGCAACAACAGACAAACAACAAAAACAAAATTAAACATCACTGGACACACAGGACCCGTGATGGTGCTAATTTCCCCCTAGTTTTCCGTTCTGTATCTGTTTAATATTTCCGTTTTAAAGATGTGTTTAAACCTGCCTGTCGTGTTACGCGACTTCAGTTCATCCCTGCAGCTGTTCTATAATTTAACTCCTTTTATTGAGACACGGTGAAAGTCTCATGTTGGTTCTCACTGGTCGTTTTATGAACATGAAATTTCCTCAGAGGTGATGTTTGCCTTCTTTCAGCTGAAAAAACCTTTGGATGCTGTTTGGTAGTTGTTGATTTTTAACTTTGTACATGATTTGAATAGTTTTGTGGTCGACCGGATCCTTAAATTTTAATGTATTAAGTCTGATGAAGAGTTGGTTTGTTGGTTCTCTGTAGGTGGTTTTGTTTATGATTCTTATTGCAGTACAAAACGTATAATGAAGATGTATTGAATGCAAAATGTTGATTATTGGACCTGACGATCAGCCAAAGCATCCATCCTTATGAAGCAGCTCGTCTAAGAGTTTAAACTTAGAGTGGTTTTACAGATCCATTTATTCGTTTATACGTAGTCCAGCTTTGGGGCGCTGTAGAGGTCATTCTTAAGATGTAGGGGAATGTGCTTGATTGGGACGGACGAAAGCAAAAACCGCGCGATCAGCTTTGTTTTGGTGGAAAAGAAACACGAAAATGACCAGCTAAGATCGTGTGTCGTGTCCTGATACGTGGCCAAATAGTCACAGTATTGTTTCGCGTCTTGTTCGGCCCAAATTCAGACTTTGTTAAGTTTGAACCGTGGATTAAACTCCGATTTATATTACATGTAAGAGTCCTCATACAAACAGACGAGATGGACTACATCCGACAGTCTTTCTATCCTTTAGCCCCTTTGAATACTGGTGATATTCAGATGAGAACATCCACATTTTGAGGCGCAGTGAATCGCAGTCAGCAGCTCTGTACTGTCATATTTACAGTGCCGTGAAGAAGTATTCGCCCCCTTCGAACAGCTGACATAACGCTCTTCAGCTGTTTTCTTAAGATAAACTGAAAACAGTAGGTTTTGCTATGCCGAAGGTCCATACAGTGCCACGAAAAAGTATTTGCCCCCTTCTCAAATGTGCTTTTTTTTGCATATTTTCCCACTTTAATGTCAAACAAATGTAAATATCAGATTAAGTTAACCAAAGTAAACACAAAATGCAGTTTTTAAATGGTGATTTCATTTATTAAGGGGGAAGAAAACTACTCAAAGCTACCTGGCCCAGTGTGAATAAGTCATTGCCCCCTAAATCAATTACTTTTTGTTGGGGAATTGTTTCGATGAACAAACTCAGCTTTTCCAAAAGTTGTGATTAACCCCAGTTAATTCATGATTTAACAAGGGGGGCAATTACTTTTACACACAGGGCCAGGTAGCTTTGGTATTAATTCTTTTGTCAACCTAAAGAAGAAAGACTGAGGTGCTCTAACATACAGTGCCGTGGAAAAGTATTTAAGTGAATATCAGACAAAGACAACCCAAGTAAACACAAAATGCAGTTTTTAAATGATGATTTTATTTATTAAGGGGGAAGAAAACTACTCAAAGCTACCTGGCCCAGTGTGAATAAGTCATTGCCCCCTAAATCTAATCACCTTCTGCTGACGGTGGCCCAACCAGTTATTACATTAAGGGGGCAATTACTTTTTGGAATTGTTTTGATTTAGCAACACTGGAGGGTTTTTGAGCAAGTGGGGGAAAATGTGCAAAAAAATAAGAATTTGAGAAGGGGGCAAATACTTTTTCGCAGCACCATATGGACCTTAATCACAGCAAAGCATCATATTTTCAATTTATCTTAAAAAAAACAGTTGAAGAGTTTCATCTCGACTGTTCATGTAATCAAAAAATCTCAGTTCTTGATGCTACGACAGCAAATAATGCTTGTACAAGTTCATTTTGAAATCTGTCTTTGTTCATCAGATTAGTTTTTTAGACTTTAAAATAGGGATGTTGGGTTATTGCTGATATCCCATATGCTAATATTTATATTCCAACCCATTTATTTCTCCATGTAATTACAAAATGACGTCTGCTGATGCTTTGTTTTCGCCGACCAGTCCTTCCAAACTCAGATTATCTTGTAAACGATGATTTCATGAAAGAAGCCGGAACAAGAAAATGGTCATTTATTAATGGACTGGTGGTTTTAGTTTTACTTTCTAGTCCAACAGAAGGTGTTGCTCGAACTTTATTGGACAATTCTTGGTCAAAAATGTAAAAACGACAACATAGAAGTAGTTAAAAGTCATCATTAATGCCTCTAAATAAATGTCTGACCATCTTTTGTCATTTGATTAACAAGAAACGTTTTGCTCAAATACAAAATCTGTCATTCTTGAATTTGGCTTGAATAATTTTAGGCTCCGTTGTGGGTTCAGGATTGGTCCGAGGGCTTTTTTTTACATTTAGAGGAGCTGTTATTGAAGAAACGTCGAAGCGTATGCGGCACACATTCCAAGAATTAAAAATAGGGATGATATAAAGGCCCCTTTTCACATTATTCTCATACCGTTGGTCCACAGTGGGCTCTTTCTGTGGGTCCTGAATGGCCACTCAAAGAGGATGTGGGTTTGAGGCGACACTGAGTGAAGTTTGCCACAAGGTATGAACTGTGGGTGACCCCTGTCAGACAGAAAGGCCCAGTCAGGGAGGCTGGAGCTGCCCGGGCTACGGGACACGCTGCCAGCAAACAGCTGGAATTAGAAGCGGCTGCGTTTAGACCAGGACTCGATATAAACGGGGCTCTGAAGAACCCGGCGTTGTGCAGAGACGAGCTCCAGCCTTCCCTCAGCTGCTTTGCTTCAGGGAGTGAATGATGAATGTGTAAAATGTTGGTGC